>JAFIDM010000001.1:1360-28166 GCA_023159025.1 Thereuonema tuberculata
ATGCTTGCTACGTGTTGTCTCGAACTTCTTCTCAATCAGCTTGAGGGTGGGCTGGTTGTCGCAGAATAGCGTTATGCTGGGCGAACACGTAGCTATTTCAGGCAATATTATGGGACAATATTGCCCCTTTTCATTGCTGACAACCGTTTGCAGCAATAAAAATGAACAATATTGTCCAAGATTGCCCATTTCAAGACAATTGAGATTGTCGGAAAAAAAGGAACAATTTCAGTTGTCGCAACGTATTGCTGGAACAATAGCGAATCACATGAACGGATGAAATCACGTGACAATGCTGACGTCAAAGGAGGCGGGACTTTGAACATCGGAAATTCAGTCACTCACGCCGGCCATTTTCTTTGAGAAACAAGGCTTAAAATCAGCAATATGGGTCGGCCCAAAACAGATAATTCCAACAACAACATTTTGTCAATTGATAACGAAAGAATCGTAATTGATTTCTAAAGAGGGACGGCGTTTAATACTATAGCAATTCTGTACGAAAACACGCTCTCTCTTTAGCTCTCCCTAGTGAGAAGCGCCGTAACCATCAATTATCAGGACATTATTCGTTTCGGAAAAACTACGTGTTCGCGCGTGATCTGAACTGACAACGGTTGTCAGCAATAAAAATGAGCAATATTGTCCCACAATATTGCCTGAAATTGCTACGTGTTCGCCTAGCATTACAGTTCTTCTTGAGAGCTTCGGAAAATTCATTTCTGATAATGTTCTCTTGAAACTTACGACTTCACGCGCACATTCACTGCAGGAAATGAGTTCGCTCTCCAGTGTGGATTGAGCTACAGTGCTTTGCTTTTTGCTTTTCCACGAAACAAGACTGTTACCCAGAAATATCACGCTTCCTGACGTTGATTTGCCCTTGGATCTATCGCCACAACATGCATCGGAGTATGCCATCAGCTTGTTTTCTCCCTTCGAAAATATTAATTTCATGTTCTCACTTCCACGGAGATAGCATAGAATCTTTTTGGCATTCTGTATGTCAAGAACAGTAGGAGAGTTCAGGACTTCGAAGCATTGATTCACCGCATAAGTAATGTCGGGTCGGCTTCCATTGCTCAAGTAACTAAGACTCCCGATGATACTTCTATGCTTGAGGTGATCTTCCTTGCCCAGTCTTTCACTTTCATCTTTCATCTGATGTTCCTTATGTGATGTTTCCATCATGGGTGTGCTCATAGGTTTGCAGTCACTCATTTGATATTTGGCTAATAAATCATGGATGAATTTCTTTTGGGAAATACTAATCCTACTCAGATTCATATCATATGAGATGTTCATTCCCAAATACTCTTGGACTTATCTAGATCTTTGATTTTGAACAACTTGTTCAATACACCTTTGATGCTGTTTATAACAGTACTGAATCGTCCTATTATCAGTATATCGTCCACATAGAACAATAAGATGTAAGTGTTATTTTCTCCATCCTTTTAGATAAAGATACATGGTTCCGACTTGGTGACCATGAATCCATTCTTCATGAGCTTGTCTCGTAGCGTTTCATACCAGTTTCGGTCTGCTTGCTTAAGACCACAAATTGACTTCAAATGTTTTAATCCGTTACATTTCTGATCTTTGACCGTTACACCTTCTGGTATTTCTATATAGATGTCGTGGTCTATTAACCCATTCAGGTATGCTCCCTTCACATCCCATTGATGTACACAATACCCGTTCTGTACTGCCAAGGCTAATAACATTCGGATCGTAGTTAAGCTTGGGGTAGGCGAGTAAGTATTGCCATAATTTACTCCCTTCCTTTGATATATCCGTTGATAACTAAACGACCTTTATACGTAGTGATGTTTCCCTTGGAATCCTTTTTGATTCTGAATATCCACTTCGTGGATAATGAGCTTACATAGTCTGGGACCTATGACTCTAACCACGTCTCGTGTTCTTCTAGGTTCTGCAATTCTTCCTTTATTGCAATCATTCATTTTAATTGGTTTTTCTCTTGTATAGCTTCAGAGTAATTCGATGGTGTGGGCTCGCGTTCTTGTATATTTATCCTTACTTTCGGAATCAATTTGACCTGTCTGCTTATCAGCTTGATGTAGTTCTTTTCTTCTTCCGATTCACCATCTATGGGATCAGCTACAGAATAATCAGATCCTTTTTCGGATATGCTTGAGCTTTCTTCATCAGGCGTATCACAAACTGTTTCTTCCTTATTGATGATTCCTCATCCTCTGAAGAACTTGAATCTGACTTTTCGATTCTCTCTGTTATCGGATCGAAATCATAGACCTCATCTTCTTCATTCTGTTCTTTCCTGAGAAGTTCGCTGCCTTGACGGTTCTCGTTCACTTGAACGTTTCTGGTTTCCACTACCTTGTCTTCTTCGAAATTGTATATTACATAACCTCTAGTGGAATTCGAATATCCGAAAAATATACCTTGATGTCCCCTAGAATCGAATTTACTCTTGAGTTGAATCTTACGCTTCTTCAAGTATGCCATACTTCCAAACTTTTTCATGTGCTTAACACATGGTGGTGCCTTTTCTTTGTACCAGCAAGATAATGGTATTCTGAACTTGATACTTTGGTGGGGTGTTCTATTTAAAATATAGTTTGCGCATTTAATTGCATAGGTTCAAAACTTAATAGGCATACTAGCATCAATTAGCAGGGTTCTTGCTACTTCTAACAGTGATCCGTTGAGTCTTTCTGCGATGCCATTCTGCTGAGATTGGTATAAGGGCGAGTCCTGGAATTTTATTTTTCCTTCAGAAAGTTTGTCACATTCTTATTGACATATTCAGTTCCTTGGTCTAAAAGTATATGCTTCACTTTGTATCCACTCGATCGTTCTGCGTAGGCAACAAATGATTTGATCTTGTCAAATACAGCATCTTTGCTATCGATTATGTCGACGAAATTTCGGCGTGTATAATCATCGATGAATGTTAAGATGTATGCCTTCTTTCCATTTGATGTATGCATTGGACCGCATAAATCCGTGTAAATATACTCCAGAGGATTTGATGATCTTACGTCTTTTATCTTCTTGCGACTGATGTTTGTCATCTTTCCTTTCGAACAACTTTTGCAAAATGTATCTGTTACGTTCTTTGGGATAGTGACTTCCTCTAGTCCTTTTAATGAGTCTTTTGATTGAATCATCTTCATCTTCTTAGGGGATATGTGTCCAGCCTGGCATGCCATAATAGGTATTTATTAGGTTTCAGTTCATTGAAGTAACTGTTGGATCTTATATTAACTGGAACGCATTTCACTTTATACAAGTTGTTAACTCTCGTTCCTATCAGGAAAATTTTACCTGCTGGATCTTTCACAATATTGATTGTCCCTTATATGTTGATCACAACCTTGTCCATCGAGTGCTCCTGCTGATATTAGATTGACGGGTATCTTTGGTACATAGTACGTGTCCGTCAGTTTAACTACTTGATGTTGGCCCTCTAATAAATCGATGTTCAACAGGACATTGCCTTTCTCTAGTGCTTGGATCGGTTCGTTTGAAGCGCCGTAAATCAAGATTGGTTCCTTGAGTTCCTCAAAAGAATCAAACGACTTCTTGTCGTTGCAAATATTGTTGCTGCTGGCACTGTCTATGAACCATGTAGACTTGCGCTGAGTTTCTCTCTTATCTCCGTTCATAACAACTATTCCGGAAAAGTGCTTTTTCACCTTTTGTTTTTCTGGAATGTCTGTAGTATCCTTATCTTCAAACTTAACCTTTTTCTTACACTTTCTTTCTATGTGACCCCTCTTGCCGTAACTATAACATGTTCTAGCTTCTTTCTTGTCTTTATACGTCTTCTTAGGTGCTGTTGCAACTTCAGCCTTGAAACTTTCATTGGTGCTGGATTCTTCGGTTCTTATGTTGCTGTGCTTACGCTTATACTCTCGCAAAATACAATCTATGACCATCTCTGATTTATAGTTGTTGTCATTCAATGGCGTGTTCGCAACGTCCCAAAGTCCATCTCGTTGTAGAGAAGTGCGGATGTGCATTTTCCATCGCGCATAGTTCTCCCCGCTAAACTTAAGGATGACACCTGCCATATTTCCTTATGACCTTCTTCTGACTTAGAAGTACTTTAATAATCTTAGAGATATCTTAATCTTGAAGACTCTATCTTTGTTGAAGCTAACCTTTGGTGCGTTTAATCTTTGTGACATATAATCTTTGAAGCGTACAATCTTTATCATGTTCAATCTATGGTGCATACAATCTTTGTCGCGTTCAATCTTTGGTGCATACAATCTTTGTCGCGTTCAATCTTTGGTGCATACAATCTTTGTCGCGTTCAATCTTTGGTGCGCAGTTGGAAGCAAGTTCCTGGGTCCATAACCTGTCTGTAGGGGAATGAAAGTATTTTAAGCTTTAAGATTTTACCTTGTAGGATATTGATATTAAAGAGGTGTTGTCCGTGGATCAAGGATATATATAAAATAAATCATTAACTTGTTTGCCCCTAAATTTTAACTTAGTTGATTGAACTTGTAAAGATATGAACTTAGATTTCCATAAATTAAACAACTCGAATACGTTTAATAAAATTGCTATATTCTTTTCTTCTAAGATTATATTTGTTAACAACTTATTATTGAGATGTACTTGAACTTCATTCAACGTAAATTAACATCTAAGTTAAGAGTCTCTTTGAGTCTTGTGTTGATTACCCCTTGTTCATCAAAGTTGACAAAATTAACATAATTACAGTTCCTTTAACTTTAAAGCTTTCTTCGTAACTTTGCTAACTTAAACCGCTGATTCTACCGTGATTCAATAGTTCATTGATTAATGTTGACTTTACACGTCCTCGTTAGGTTAATGTAATATGGTCACTTACTTGTATTAATCTTCAAAGTTTTAATACAATGTCTTCATATTCATAATATCATTGGTTGACTCTTTCCAATGAATCATTTTACCATAATGAGATGAATCGTAGAATCTCGTCCCGCTGATATCGAACGTATCTTAAATCGAGTTTGTACCTTTCTTCCTTTCCTTGGGAATCATACAAATCTAGAAAATATCTCCCGATATTCCTCAAATCGGTTACAGGAGTAAAGATGTTGATTTCTTGTGCTCTTCTTAGCTTCTTGGAGGAACAGGCTTATTCTTCCAACATCTTACTAAATCATGCTTCGAATCAGCCATCTTGGTTGCTTCTTCTCCATCAGAGAATTTTACTTGGACTGTCATTATTGGCTTTTGCACCTTCCGTGCATTGTTGAACAGCGTTATGTTACGCGCTGTCCAACAACTGCTTTTCATCACTTTTTAATTGTTGACACAGTTCCTAGCTTGTTTGGCACTTGCAAAGAGTTGGTTCGTGAGTATTAAATTGTCCTTGTTTGAATTAGGCTTAGAAATAAAACATATAAATATTTACAATTCAAACTACAAAATTCGATTGAATAATCATGGGTTATCTATCCTTAGGAATCCTTTGTTCAATTAAAGTCCAAAATTTCTATAAATCTATTATTTTTTGAAGTCCTTGAAATAAACAGGATGAAATATTGATATATCGTAGATGTAATAGGAGTCTTGTTTTTCTTCAAAGTATGTATTTGTATATTTTATGATATAATATTGATGATATAGTGAGAATGTTATATTTTGTTTCTCAGTTTATTAGATATTATTGTATTTGTAGTCTGTAACATTTTTTCAGTATAGCATTGTTATATCGCTCTTTTCTGTATTTCCTATACATTAGATACATTTGTTATTTGGCATTAACTTATCAAATTACGAAAAATGCTTCATTTTTTAAATGAATCGATGATTTATATACATAAAGCAGCGTTTCTCAACCTGTGGGGCACGCCCCCCTAATGGGGCGTGATAAAACGAAAGGGGGGGCGCGAGCATATCGAGGTTTGGATTTTTTTTTTTGATTGAATATATAGGTTTGGAGGTTTTTTTTTTTTGGGGGGGGGGGGGGGGTCGAGAGTTGTTTTGGGAGTTTTTTTTTTTTTTTTTGGGGGGGGGGCGCGATGAGAATTGTGATTGAAAATTAGGTCGCAAGTACTAAAAGGTTGAGAAACACTGACATAAAGCAAAGAAAAAACGTTAGTAAATTTCTGTATATTCTTATATTCAAATTATTGTACAATATTATATTAAACAAACTATATATTTTCGCTACGTATATAGTTTTGTTTTAGACAAAAAACACAAAACGTAAACATTAAACTTTAATTGAAATTAGTTTTTGAAGAATGTAAACATAAACTCAGAAATAAAATCATTTAATCCTTTTCAGTACTTTGTTAAAATACCAACAACCCCAATTAAAATGAATATTTTACATAAAAGCTGTTCTTTCAAATGATATGTTTTTGTTTTTTTTTTTTTTTTTTTAAATAATTTTCTACTGGAAAGTAAACAGTTAAATTTGTAAGCATTAGCACGCACAACATTACAGCAACAAAATGGTTAACTCCAAAATGACGTCTGTTGCTACTTTCGAGACATAGGGCTTTAGTGTCCTTTGGATTCGAGAAACTTCTAGAAATTGGAAACAGTTATTTGATTGTTATCAACTAATTATAAATACAAAAATAATCAATACAAATAAATAAGAAATAAAATAATAATAAATTTAATTCAAAATTAATCAAAATTATCTATCCTGCTGTAAAATTATTCTAAGACTATTAAGAATATTAACGATACAAAAATGCCAAGCATAGGCATGTTTCTCAACATCAACTTTTGGTTAAAAACATAATTTCATTCATTATGAAAATGATTTTAAACGTCTATTTGAGGAATCGTGCAATATTTTAAAAAAAACATGGAAGGCAATAACACTAATATACCTATCCCTGAAATAACTGCTTTTTTCTAGTAATATGTCTGTTTACATTTTTTAATTCCTTTTATACGGAATTTTTACCATTCCTACGGTAAAATATCATAATAAAGAACGCTTTCGTTATGCAATAATTTTCTCTCATTTTTCTTTCTTCCTTATTTAAACCAAATTATTAGCCAGAAGTGGTGAAGGGATTGTGACAATCCTGATTGTCTTGTTATTTGTATTTATAATCATTTTCAGTGGTTTTAGCTTTCTTCGTACATTAAGGTTTTCTTTCTGAAATCAGTGTATGTATCTATTAATACATAAATTAATGAACAAAACTATATTTTAAAAAAATTATAAAGGAAACTGATTTAAAGCAAAAATCTGATTTACAAAACTAACAGATCTACAGTATCATATACTGACTGACAGAGAAATGCCACACCATTAAGCAATTCTCAAAAACAGACCAAACTGCCATGCATAGATAGCCATGCATTGGTGCAGAAGAAATGACTTAATTAGATATAGAGAAGGCTCCAGTGGTCTAAAATACAGGATGGTCAATAAGAAGTGGAACTTTTATTTTGGGCAATATATGCCTGTGTCGGACGTGGCATCGATTCGATGTGTCCCAATAATGTCCTGGAGTATCGTAGAACAGTTTATTTTCATTTCGTGGGGGTGGGCAGGGTAGGCAACTGATGTCCAATCTTGTTCTTGATTGGTGATAGATCATGGAAAAGGGCTGACCTAGAAAGAATCAGCACACCTTGAAAAGCATGTAGGCTGATCCGAGCTGCATGTGGCCGCGCATTATCCTGCTAAAATATTGGGTTTGGGACGCCCTGCAGATATGGTTGTGTGACGGGCAGCAGCATCTCATCAATGCAACAGCGTGGCGTTAATGTGCCCTAATCAGTTCTAGAGGTTAGCGGCTATTGCTGCCGATAGCACACCAAAACATGACTCCTTGTTGACGTACTGTTTGGCGCTCCAGAACAGCAGAGGAATCTGCCCGATGGTCAATTCGCCTTCAGGCTCTCACACGGTGATCATCATACGTGAGACTGAAACGGGATTCGTCGTTGAACGCTACACTGTTACAATCTGCGCCCCACGCAGTTCTGGTGCAACACCATTCTAAGCTCCATGACGACGATAGCTTGCTTTTAAGAATAACTTTCGCAGTCGATGGCCGCAGCAAACCGATGGCTGCAGTCAAACGGCGCAACACTTTCCATATTGATATCAGAGCATCCAAAATGTCGCCAATCGTAGATTGTGGGTGTGCTACGGCATGACGTCTGATGCGACGGTCTGTGCGCTCCGAGCTTCGCTCCCACTAAAACGGTTCACATTTCCTTCCTGGAACCAGTATATCCAAATGCGACCTACGATTGTGGCTCTCGTGAACGAATCTGTTTGACGAGAAATTGCATACGGCAGTGTCTTAAAGGAATTAACACTCCTTGTTCTCCAGATACAGTATCAGCGACAACACTCACTTCGTCTTGAATAATGACGAAGTCTTGAATAAGGGCTTCACATGCTGCAAATCTGCTTATTTCACGCTCACGGTACCTGCGATTGGCTAGAAATTTTGATTATTTGCATAACTTGCGCATCTACTCTGCAATTTGCATATCACTGCTTTCACATTTTCATGCTGTTGTATTTTCTCTGTCAGGCATTGTACATTCTGCAACAATCATCCTAATATTCAGTAAATGTTCATTCAACTTTTCTTTCTTAATTAAAAGAGTTTTTTAGTAAAAATGTTAGCGGTTATGTAAATAAAAGTAACAGGAAAATAAAATAATGACCAAAGGACTCATACAAATAAACCAAAAAAAAGATTTCGCAAATTTAGTTATAATCATAGGATCTCCCACCGATGATTACTCAGATGGAAATTATTTTTCGTTGTTATGTGCCATCCCTGGTTGTTAATTTATTTAACATTGAGCACGTTAAAATCTTCTGATTTAAAAACTATAAAATAAAAATAAAATGACATCAATTTATTACATTCAAAGGATTTAATTAATAAATGAACTTAATTGAATACAGTATTTATGCTAATTGAATTTAATTTAATTTACAAGTTTAAATTGGTAAAAAAATGCTTCACAGATTTATCAAGAATTATATTTTTTTTTTAATATAAATCTTTTTAAACTGACTTAGCTAACATTTCATGGATTTATTACTAATTATAATCAAAAATGAGATACCAAAACAAAATTGCAAATATTTGGTGAGTGCAAAAGTTCTACCCGTTTTTATTATCCATAAAGAAGAGCAAATAAACGAAAAATAAACACTACCTATTATTGTACATAATCTCCATTCCTATCTAGGACCTCTTGCCATCTTTCTGGTAGGAGATGAATCCCACGGCGGTAAAATTCCGGCGGTTTCGAGTCAAAAAAGTCTTCGATTCAGTTTTCACAGCATCAAGATTGAAATATTCCTATAACCAATTAATTGTAATATGCTCAATAACTAATTGTAAGGTTAAATTATTTAACCATTTTATTGTGGTTAATCTCTGGCATTTTTTTCCCAAAATATTATAGAAAATTAATTTATTATTATTTGAGCATAATACAATAGTTCTTACTGGGGTATCAGAGCACTGCTAGGAAATGCAGTGATTCAAATGAAGGAAGTAATTCAATATTAATTGTCTTTAACACAATTGTTTCTTCTATTACACGTCACAGTTCAATATGGCTTTCCTACAAAAGTTCTAAAACCGTCTGTATTAATCCTTTTATGCACCTGGCTATTCACCTGTGAGAATTTAAATTATCTATTCTTAGCTTTTTCACCTGTGTGCAAAATAATAATTTCATGGCTAATCACTTGTGTGAATTCTACTATCTCAATATAGTTCATCACCTGTATGAATAATTTTATTTTATTTAACTCTTCACCTGTGTGGCAATAATTAAATTCGCTTGGCTTTTAAACCGTGTGAAAATCATTAATTAGCTTAGACTGACTCAAAGCGAGGCAAACTTGTCTCTTTTATACTTATCGTCTCTGACGTAATCATTACGTTAACAAATTTAATTTTTTTTTCGATTTATTTGTTAAAATGTAATTTAAAGCCTCTTAAAAAATAATAATGATATTTATTTATCTCTAATAAAGAAATAAGAATCTCCTACAAAACTCCCTCTGCTTTAAATGTATTTAAACTCTCTTACTTCATCTCTAATAACTGTATGAAGTTATTCAATTTTGCCACTCCTAATGGTTTGGTTAAATCATCTGCTATATTTCTTAAGGACTCTATATATTCCTATGATAACTCTCTGTTTTCCACGGCTTCTTTAATAATGTGATATTTTATATCTATGTGGCGGCTTCTATTTTTGTTTATGTTGCTCGATGCTAATTTAATGGCTGCTCGATTATCGCAATATAGTATACTTGGGCTCACTACATATTTACTCTCTTGAATTTCTGTCAAGACATTCCTAATGGATTCGTTAACACATAACGCTAAAGAAATGTATTCAGATTCTTGGGTTGAAACAGCTGTTACTTGCTGCTTCCTCGTCAACCAATGAATTGCTCCATTACATATCTGTCATATCATCTGCCCATGATGCATCGCAAAATGTTTTTAATTGTTCTTCAGATCTCGAATAAATTTGTTTTAAGTCTTTTGAATCTTGTAAGTACCTCAGTACACGTTTCATCTGTGTCCTGTCTTGCTCAGTGGGGTTCGCCATGTTTCTTGAAAGTTGATTTACTGAGTAATTAATGTCAGGTCTGCTAGTGTTGCATGAATAATTTGGACTGCCGGCAACGCTCCAGTAATGGATCTGTTCTTGTTGATTCAATGTTTTACTTAATTCTAATGAAAATTTTCTTTTCTCTTCTATGGGTGTATAGATCCATTTACAATCTTGCATTTTACTTGAATGCAGTAAATCAGAAATAAACTTACATTGACTAGTTTCCAATTTTCCATCCTGGCGATCATACTCAAAATTGATTCTTAAAAATTCATGAATTTTCCCCATTCTTTTAATTTTGTATATAGATTCCAATTTGTCAAACGTGTCAATATCTTTCTTATTTTTCCCTAGTACTAAGATATCATCAATATAAGCAATCAAAATAATTTTTGATGATCTACTGGTATTAACATATATGCATGGGTCAGACTTTATTGTTTGAAATCCTATTTTCTTCAATTTGTCCTTCAGTTCTTTGTACCACTATCTTCCTGCCTGTTTGAGACCATACAGTGCTTTAGTGAGTCGCACGCCATCATATTTCTCTTTATCATATATTACTCCTTCTGGCATAATTAAATAAATTTCCTCTTCTAGTTTTCCGTATAAGTAAGCTGCACGCAGAACGCACTGTTCAATGTGCCAACGTTGGTCTGCTGCAACGGCTAATAATAATCTCAGATTTGTCATACTTGGTGTTGGGGCATATGTCTGATCATAATCTAGGTATCTCCGTTGCATAAAGCCATTTACTACCAGTCTAGCCTTGCATCTGTCTATTTAACCATTTTGATGGTATTTAACGCGAAATATCCACTTTGATGATAAAGGTGTTGTATGCTTGGGTATTTTCACTTTCTTCCGAGTTTCATGCTCGCTGATGTTCTTCAAATCTTCATCTATGACTTCTTTCCATTTGTCGCTTTCATTACTTAATATTAATACTTAATTCTTGGGTTCATTTATTTGTATGTGAAAAGTTTTCTCATTTACTGATTTTGATCTAGTGACAGTTCCCAATCTTAATTTCATGCTTTCCTCTTCACTTTCCTCTGCTTGATCAGATTCTTCTTCAGACTGAGATTGCTCGTCAGGTTCATAATCTAATTCTTCGGAATCACTTGACTCATCATCACGAAAATTTTTTCATGAGAAAGCATTATTGTACTCTTCAATCGTCAGCTCTTTGGATTTAATGAAATCTGCTCCTAGTAAGTTTTCATTCACGTAAATGTTACTGGTCTCTTCAATTTTCCTTTTCTCAGAAATCCAGACTTTATATCCACATACTTTGGGCGAGTATCCAATCAAAATTCCTCGAACAGCTCTTTTTTGAAATTTCGATCTTCGATTTATCTTCGGGATCCTTATGTATACTACGCTGCCAAATTTTCTTAGATGTTTTACATTTGGATTATATCTGTTGTTGTTCCAGATCTTCAGTGGTATCTTATTTTGAAGAGTTTTGCAGGGAGTTCGATTGCTCAGGTAATTTGCGCATTCCATGGCGAATACCCAGTAGCTTAATGGTAGCTTTGACGCAATGAGCAAAGTCCTTGAAGTATCCAACAATGTCCGGTTATAGCGTTCCGCTATTCCGTTATTTTGAGGAGTGTATGCTGTTGACAAACAATGTTTGATTCTCTTACTCATCAAATATGTTTCAAGATCTTCATTTACATATTCACGGCCTTGGTCTGACATCAATCTTTTTATTCTTTTATTCATCTGACCTTCAGTGAACTCTATGAAATCTTTTGTTTTCTGTGGAACTTCCGCTTTTGACTTTAGCAAATAAATGAAACCTCTCCTCGAAAAATCATCAATGAATGTTAAAACATATTGGGCTCCATTAGGGTTTTGATGTTTATAGGCCCACATATATCCGTATGAATTAACTCCATTGTTTCAGTAGTTCTAATAAGCTTAACTTTATAAGACAGGAGTCTGTCATCTTCCCTGAATTGCATGGTTCGCAAACTGAATCAATATTTACTGACTTAATATCTATTCCACGTAGTGGCTTTTCCTTTATAATATAGTTTAACTTCTGATAGGATATGTGTCCTAGTCGCTCATACCACAGAATATCTCTTCATTTTTCAGCATTTACGTAACTTTCAGGCTCTGGATGCACTACTTTTACATCAGCATTAAATAATCTATTATTTAATTAACCTTTTAGTACTTTCTTTCTTTATCAGAAACTATATACTCCTTGCCTTTCATTAGCTCTATGAATCCTTCTATAGCAAGCAGAGTAGAAGATATTAGGTTTACACCTAAATCAGGAACATAATAAACATCATGTAGTAATAAGTGAACTTTTCTGTATTGGTTAATGTAACATAGCAACATTACAGTTCCTTTACCAATGGTAGGAATGGAACATATCGATGCTATATGTACATCTATAGGTTCTTGAAATTCGGTGTACTCTTGGAAATCACTTAATTTACAACAAAAGTGGTTTGTCATAGCACTATCAAGTAACCACGTATTATCATTCATATTTGCAAGCATACATTTTGGTGCAGGGGATACTGTAACAACTCCTGAGTAAGGATTTACTTTGCGTGAACTTTTCTTTTCACTATATTCTACATTAATGTTCTTTGATTGCTTTTTACTTCTTAACCTACAGTTTTTAGCGATGTGTTCTGACTTATCACATACATAACATTTTCGCCTTTCAGGATTTCTATTAGTATAGGATTTGTAACTAGTTATTTCATGTGGAACTGCTTCTTGTTTATCACTGGCTTTTCTGTCAACTTCGTGAATGATCTTATCTATTAGTATATCAAATCTAAATTGAGATGTACCTTCGGTTAACATTAAACCTTGTGTTGTTGAATCTAACTCAGGTGGTAGGCCTGATAGCAATATCCAACAAAGTTCTGTGTCTTCGATGTTACCTCCTATTTGCTCAAGTTCCCTAACTAATAGTTTCCTATTCATTATTACATCTTCTAAATTGCCATAGTTCTTGAGTTTGGATACTTCAAAAATTTTCCTCTTTAAGGCCTAAAGATTACAGGCCGTAATCTTTAGAGAGTCTAACTTATTATATTTATTTTCTAATCCTTTTTTCAATTGACAAGGATCACATTCTTTCTTAATCAATAATTTATACCTATCTTCTAATAGGCTGATAATTGTACCAAAAGCCCTTTCCGACTTTTCTTTTAATTTTTTTTTCCCGACCTTATCTTCAACTTTTCCTATGTCAAACAGTGATAAATTGGCAGCCTTCCACTAGCCATCTTTCATTAATGTATTTCCCAATCCTATATTCCAATTGGTGTAGTTTCTACCATTAAATAGCGTCGAGGTAGAATGTGTAACATCTCCTTCGGCCATATTACTTAATCACACAAAAATAATTCTTAATCGAATATGCGAAATACTTCTCATTATATTCAACTAACTTCTCAATAGTAGTTGTCACTAACGCACTATCTAGCACAGGCGCAGTGGAAGCATGTTGGCCCAGAACCATTTGACATATTCCTACGACCAATTAATTGTAATATGTTCAATAACTAATTGTAAGGTTAAATTAATAAAACAATTTATTGTGGTTAATGATTGGAATTTTTTTCCCAAAATCTTATAGAAAATAAATGTATTATTATTTGAGCATAATACAATAGTTCTTACTGGGGTATCATAGCACTGCTAGGAAATGCAGTGATTCAAATGAAAGAAGTAATTCAAAATTAATAGTCTTTAACACAATTGTTTTTTCTATTACACGTCACAGTTCAATATGGCTTTCCTACAAAAGTTCTAATACCGTCTGTAATAATCCTTTTATGCACCTGGCTATTCACCTGTGTGAATTTAAATCATCTATTCTTAGCTTTTTCACCAGTGTGCAAAATAATAATTTCATGGCTAATCACTTGTGTGAATTCTACTATCTCAATATAGTTCATCACCTGTATGAATAATTTTATTTTATTTAACTCTTCACCTGTGTGGCAATAATTAAATTCGCTTGGCTTTTCATCCGTATAAAAGTCATTAATTAGCTTAGCACTTGTGTGAAAATCGTTAAAATGTAAAGTTAGTTATTTGAAACATGAAATCTTTTAAATATTTGTAAATAATCTCTCTAGTTACTGTTAATGCTTATGTCATTCAACTTGACGTATCTTATATCTTTAATTTTACTAGAATTAAAACTATTTCCTTATAGTTTAATTCACTAATTATTGTTTAATTCTCTTCTTCAATAGTTGACTTTTAATTCTCTTCAACTTTATAATCTTGAATTAATCAATGAAATAACAATTAGTAACAGTTCACACGACTTGCGTAAATCTCACGGCAACGAGAAGTTCTCATTGGCTCATTTCACTTGACTTAAGTAGCTCAATAAAATCATAATTAATTCTAATAAATCATTCGTTGAATAATGAATAATTCTTTTCCAATAAATCTCCTTAACTTGAAGCAGTCAATTAAACCTATTCCACAGTTCAATTTTCTCTTGATAATCATGTGACAATTCCTTTGTGAAATCTCTTCGAAATTCCTTTGCGAATGAATCCAACAGTTCGATAATCCCTCATTGAAAAATCTATATAAGTTCTCTACTTACAGTAATTGAGTTCGTTGTTTTAAATCTATCTGGCTTGGAGTTAGTCTCTGATGCCATCTTAATATTTCCGCCAGACTTCAATTCTCCCGCTTGCCACTGTCTGATCCTCCTGATGACGTATCCTTGCCTTTGCGTAATACAACGTCACCCTGATCCTGTCGCATGTCACGACCTCTTTCGATCAACAACGAAACTAATTTTTACTGAGTTAGTGCTCTGAAATCAGAACGACTTCAGTCTAATGGTTTAATGCCAATGAAGCGAATGACGCGAGAAGACCGACTCAAAGCGAGGCAAACTTGTCTCTTTTATACTTATCGTCTCTGACGTAATCATTACGTTAACAAATTTAAATTTTATTCTATTTATTTGTTAAAATGTAATTTAAAGCCTCTTAAAAAAATAATAATGATATTTATTTATATCTACCAGATGATAGGGAAACCATCTGGTCACTGCTTGAACTAGACGGACTGCCCGCAAAACTGAAACGGATCTGTGCTGCTATGTACGCAATTACGAAGTGCAAAATCAGGGCGTACGGAGAGGACGGCCAGGGGTTTGAAACGAAAACGGGCGTGAGGCAAGGGGGCGTTCTCTCCCCATGCCTGTTCAACATATGCATCGACCATGTGCTTAAAAGCGCCCTGGATGACAAGCCTGGTGGCATCACCATTTATCCCAGCCGTCAGACCATCACGGATCTCACGTTCGCCGATGATATCGCGGTACTCGCTGACTCACCTGCAATTATGCAGGCTATGATAGATCGCATTGTTCAGGCTGCATCAACCGTTGGCCTCAAACTGAACTGTAGTAAATCAAAATATTTCGCCACGAACCTTGACCCTACAGTAGCAGGCGTGCCTCTGAAAATCGATAGCGAATCCATGGAGCTCGTCTCGTCTTTTACCTACCTCGGTAGTCGCATTTCACCAGATGGACGGCTCGACGATGAAATATCGACGCGAATTGCTAGAGCGGCATCAATTTTTGCTGCCCTACGTAGTTTTTGGTCTAGACCCGACGTTCGCATCAAGTCAAAAACCCGAATCTACTGTGCCACGGTTAGAGCGACCCTGCTTTATGCCACAGAAACCTGGCCGGTCAAAATCGATCAGCTCAAAAAAATGGAAGTTTTCGACCATCGTTGCCTCCGCCGAATAGCAAAAATTCGCTGGACAGACTTTTTAACACACGAGACCGTGCGACAGCGTTGCGGTCTTAAGCACTCTTTAACGTCAACACTAATTCTCCGCCGATGGAAATGGATCGGTCACGTAGTGAGAATGGCCGACACTCGACTCCCATTTAGAACTTTTACTAGCGGACCGGGCCCAGCGTGGAAGCGACCAAAGGGGGGTGTTCGGCAAACCACCCAACGTTATTTCCATAAAATGGCCGAGAAACTCATTATGGTACCATTCAACCTGACCCGTAAAATGTACAATGATTCCTGGTTCGATCATCTGAAGACAATCGCCAGTGATAGACCCCAGTGGCGCATCGTCTGCAACAACGTCGCTAATGGTCACTGGTGACCGGAGCAGCGAATTCATTCATTCATTCATTATTTATCTCTAATAAAGAAATAAGAATCTCCTACAAAACTCCCTCTGCTTTAAATGTATTTAAACTCTCTTACTTCATCCCTAATAACTGTATGAAGTTATTCAATTTTGCCACTCCTAATGGTTTGGTTAAATCATCTGCTATATTTCTTAAGGACTCTATATATTCCTATGATAACTCTGTTTTCCACGGCTTCTTTAATAATGTGATATTTTATATCTATGTGGCGGCTTCTATTTTTGTTTATGTTGCTCGATGCTAATTAAATGGCTGCTCGATTATCGGAATATAGTATACTAGGGCTCACTACATATTTACTCTCTTGAATTTCTGTCAGGACATTCCTAATGGATCTGAATTCGTTAACACCTAACGCTAAAGAAATATATTCAGATTCTTGGGTTTGAAACAGCTGTTACTTGCTGCTTCCTCGTCAACCAATGAATTGCTCCATTACATATCTGTCATATCATCTGTCCATGATGCATCGCAATACGTTTTTAATTGTTCTTCAGATCTTGAATAAATTAATATTAAGTTTTTAGAATCTTATAAGTACCTCAGTACACGTTTCATCTGTGTCCTGTCTTGCTCAGTGGGGTTCGCCATGTTTCTTGAAAGTTGATTTACTGAGTAATAATGTCAGGTCTGCTAGTGTTGATAAATAATTTAGACTGCTGGTAATGCTCCGGTAATGGGTCTGTTCTTGTTGACTCAATGTTTTACTTAATTCTGATGAAAATTTTCTTTTCTCTTCTATGGGTGGGGAGATCCCATTACAATCTTACATTTTACTTGAATGCAGTAAATCAGAAATAAATTTACATTGACTAATTTCCACGACTTCAGTCTAATGGTTTAATGCGAATGAACCGAATACCGCGAGAAGACCGACTCAAAGCGAGGCAAACTTGCCTCTTTTATACTTATCGTCTCTGACGTAATCATTACGTTAACAAATTTAAATTTTATTCTATTTATTTGTTTAAATATAATTTAAAGCCTCTTAAAAAATAATAATAATATTTATTTATCTCTAATAAATAAAAAATAATCTCCTACAAATATCATCAAAGATTTTCTGACTGAAGGAATTGTTCAACGCACGAAATAGGTGATAGTCAGTTGGTGACAAGTCAGGAGAATAGGGAGGGTGGGGTAAAACCTCCCAACCAAAACCCAGTAATTTTTGGCGAGTGATGACAGCACATATAGCCTGGCGTTATCGTGATGAAGGATAACACCGCGACGAGTGATGAGACCTGGCCACTTTGCTACTAAATTTGAATGCATCCTGTCTACCTGTAGACAGTAGAAGGCAGCATTGATGGTTTGGTTGAGTGGCAGGACCTCCCAGTGAATTATTCCCTGCACATCCCACCACACACTCAATAACACCTTCTTGGGTCGAAGTTCAGCTTTCGAAGTCGATGCAGGCGGATCAGAAGGGCGACACACAGTCCTACGACGCTTTACGTTATGGTGCGTAACTCACTTCTCATCTCCTGTCAAAATTCGTGTCAAGAATGGATCATTTTTCTACCGGGAAAGCAAGGAAACGCAGGTGACAATTAGGTCATCCTGTTGATTAGCTGTCAGGTTATATGGAACCCAACGGTCCCACTTTCTCGTAAAATCCACCTAACCAGATGTATCTCGACCGTTGTCCGGTGTACGTTGAAGGTCTCCGCTAATTCTTGCACAGTTGGGTTCGGGCTGTTCCTTATGCCTTGGTCAATATCGTCCTCTCCAACGTGTGATGGCCGTCCACTCATAGCCTGATTTTGGCAGCTTCTATCTCCTTTCCTAAATTTACGAAACCATCGACGACATGTGCTTTCATCTATTGCATACTCCTATAAACTTGATAAACATTGCGACATGCTGCGGCTGTCATAATCCTACTCGTATAACAAACAATGTCTTATATGCTCCTTCTCGTGTTCCATTTTACAACCTCTGATATTTTTTTTTGAGATGATTATTTTTGTTAGACATGATGCATTTATATATGAGGCATCCACAAGTTTGATTGGCAGACGATTGGCGTCATTATAATGTCATGTGTGAGGGCAATTCCATTGCAAATTTTCATATCCAAAAACGAGTAGAACTTTTGCACTTACCCAATAAGTAATTTTAAGTAGGCAGATAATAAAGAATTATCTTGTTAATCTTTCTTCACATATAATTTTAATTCCATTAATAGAATTCTGTCTAGAAAGTTTGCCAATAGGTTGTTACTTTAAGTCTTTTTATAAAAACAGAAGAGTGATTACGATACAAGTGATTTTCAATATCCAAAAATCTCAAGATACGTGAGGTGGACACCGGGATTCGTCCAAGGGTTATAAAGGCAGTATTGTAGCTAACATTACATTAATTCGTCATAGTGTATTGGTTACGATGCCACCGAAAATAGACTGATTTTGGAGTGGCTGGATTACTCCTCTTTCCGTTTCCAAATTTTTATTCGATTGTAAACATATGCAAAACCTGGGGATTGTACATTCGAAAGAAGGAATGAGCAATGTGTTAAATAAAAAAAGAAAAGCTGAAATACCGGCAACATTGGATGAACCAGCATGCAACATAACCTTCATGCGCTCGCGCCGTCTAGCGTCACCCTTCCGTTCGCATTGACGGCAATTTGGCCGTCAATGACATTTCACAATTTTCAACAATTTCCTTCGATCAAATTGCATATTTTCGGATATTTATCATAAATAAACATAAACACAATATCACATCCAATTTTAACGAGTAATCCTTGTTAAAAAAAAAAAACAGTACTCTTAAAACACGATATGCTTTTTTTTTTTTTTTCAAACAAACAAAATATAAAATCTATAAAGAAGCTAACTAGAACTAAACATAACTTGACACTATTTACTAACGTAAATATTAAAATATGGAATTTGATCGAAGGAAATTGTGTAAAATCATTGACGGCCAAATTGCCGTCAATGCGAGTGGAAGTGTGACGCTAGAGGGCGCGAGCGGAAGAAAGAAAGATGATGAAAAAAACCGTTAAGAAATAAGAAGAGATAAACATAACACAATCTTAAGTATTATAAAGTAAATAACAAGCGAAATTATAGTGAAAAATAACAAAACGTTTAATTACATTTTAAGTTTTGTGCCGTTAGAAAAATTCGCGGTTCCGCTCGCACCGACGCCAGATTGGCCGTCAACTCACTTCCTGGACTTTGGATAAGTACTGAGTGTCCGAAAACGCCTAACTAATTTTTTTACAGTGGCAGCTAGCAGAGGAAGGCTGAACTTGAGAATACATGCCCCTCCCACCCGGCTCTTGCCGTTCGGGGAAAAAAGGAGCGCAAAATTCCAAAATGACGGCCAATTTGCCGTCCGCGCGAGCACATGAGGGATAATAACTGCAACTGGTTAAACGTTACAACTGCCATATGCAATTGCAGTTGCTCAGACATATTTGAGTATGAAGTACCAACTGCCGAATAGTATACGAGCTGTATCTTTCCGACCATCATTAGAGATGTGTTATAACTTTGGACAACGCATATATGTAACTAAGTGACTGTACCAAGAGCAATTTATTACAGGCCAAGAGATAAAAAAAATATCAAACATCGTATCAAGAATGTAAGGAAAGTTTTCCGAGAGGTTTACGATCATCGTTGGATACTGCTATATCAGAAATTCCAGACATGTAAGGTGGCCAACAGCGTGAACATTAACTCCCTCTACTATCACCGAAAAGTGATGGATCCATTACACGGCAAAGAAATTCTTTCCTGTATGGACCAAACATAAATCAAGTGTAGGTGCACCGACCCAAAACTTCCTGCCACACCTCTACTTCGTTCGTGAATGACGTAAAAACCATTGAAACGACAATATGTGCAATTACTTTTTCTGATATCCAGGTCAAATCCCCCGACTCTCCGCCGATGGACTTTTGTGGTTTTGGGTTATTAAAACAGGTTTGGAAGTAGGCGACCATATTCGTTGGGAGGTTTGTGAAAAGCGAAGTAGTAGGCCATTGATACCAATTCTCGAAAGAGTCTTTTGAAATGGAAATTGCATTGCAGGGTAATAGTTCGAATTAAGGACTATCGGATAGAATAAGAGCGAATGTGACTTCGAGGAGTTTCGTGATGTTAAGAAGGTTAGAAATCGTTCACTTGGAACGTACGCAATCCTACAGATCTGCACATAAAAGATGTTTTTTTTTTTAATACTAATAAAGTTGCAATTAAAACTGACAATTTCATCAATATTACCTAAATTAAGTGAAATAAAAAAAAAATTGTACATATTGCTAAACTCAAGTAAAGTCTTTGAATAAACACTGGGGCTACACCAAACATTATTACAAACGTTTTTGTTTATCTTTGTAAAATGCTTTGACTAATTCATTTCAACAAAAGCTGAAATTTTGGATTTCTGGACTTTAAAACAATAATTGGAAACATTAAAAAATGGTAAAGATTATAACAACTTAGTTCTTACATTAAAACTATATTGTCTTAAATACTTTTTTTCACTATTTAAAAGACAACTTTTGACAAAAGCTCAAAGTTCAGTATCATCTTGTACATTCTAAATATTAGCAGTTACAAACAATACTGTCTCAAAATGGAAAAAGTTGAGAGATATTTTTAATTTAGGAAGGAAAAGATAGCAAGTTTACTGATAGAATATAGAATAAATTTGAATTTTTAATTTTAATAATGTTTCATAAAATGGAATGGTTTCATGCTATTTTATGGTTTTTATTTTATGTTTTTATTTTATGGTTTTTATTTTATGGTTTTTATTTTATGGTTTTTTTTCATGGTTTATTTTTATGGGTTTTATTTTATAGTTTTTATTTTATGCTTTTCATACTATTTTATTGCAATAAATATAATTATAACAATGGAACAAATTCATATAATTTCTACAAATTGTATTGGCCTAGTCGAAAAAATTTGGAAAGTGTCAAAAAAATTAATTTGTCAATACCTAACTTTCTAGTAATGACTGTTTACATTTATTTCACACAAATACTGATTGGGTGAGAAGATTTCATAGCAATTCAAAAATTTGAATTCTTAACGGACATTAAAGACGTTACTTGAATTACAGACAACGTCGAGAAGTTATATAAAAAGTGATTATGATTAAAGTTGGCCTATTTACAGTATTCTGCAGCTGCAACCAATACTTGGAGAGGCAGCAAACGCTGTATACGTACTATTGAAATGATGCGCTCAACGATTCTGCAAAAAAACAAATAAATTACAAAATCGTCTGCTAGAGGTCGCCTTTACAGCTATAAGAGCGGAAAAACAAAACTGAATTTTCAAGAACACATTTATTTCACAAAAACAGTATCAGACCTTTGAACGAGTCATATATTGCTCAATATGTTTACCCTGACAAATCTTTGTCAATTGCAGACGATGTACAATATGCTCAACCGGTGACCGTAAGATAATCATCCGTGATACGCACATGTAGCGTGATAGAGTCTTTTTGTTCTGCTAATGTTGCAATTCCTCCATGATACAGCACATCCTTTAGATATCCCACAACCAAAAATCGCATGGAGTTTGGTCAGAAGAACATAATGGCCAGGCAGTAGGGAACATGCGATTATAAAATTATAAAGGATTTCAAGGAAAATGTTCAACAAGCACTCCGTCACCTTAAATCTTGGTTGTCTTCAAATGATCTGAAATTAAAACATCGAAAACAGTATATGTTTTTCCATCAAAAAAAACAAAATCCTTTAAAAAGAGAATTTTTCTGTCACTTATAAAAACGCTATTTTTCAGGAGGTGCATTCCTTCAATATTTAGATATCTTTCACACACAGGATCTTTCATGGAATTGCATACGCCATAAATTTCTTATAAAATTTTTAAAAACTTGGGCATTAATAAAAAACTAAACTTTCTAACGACTCAAATACTTCTAAATCTATATTGGTCCTTAATCCACTCAAACTTATGCTACGGTATTGCAATATGGGGCACCTCCTCTAAATTTTATCAAAACATGATTCTTAAGGTAAAAAAACACTACCTGAGACTTTTGGACTGAAAGCCAATGCAATACTCTAATAAATCTCTTTGGCGTAAATATAAAGTTATCTTCTTCCATGACCTCTAAAACTTACAGTTACCTCTTTTCACCTACAAATTACTTAATAAAAATATCTCTTCCTCTATCACACTAACTACTAAGTCACAGTCGCTTCTTTACAATACAAGAACCTCTTCAACTCTATTCACTCCAAGAATCTCATTAAATTATCAAAAAAGAGCTGTTAGCTACTCTGCTCCTTCTCTGTGGAATAAAGTTCCCCACAATATTCGTGAAAGTCCCAATTTAAAACAGTTCAAAAGAAAACAAAAACATCACCTGCCTGCACTAACATAACCTTCCACAATTTTACAGTTATCATTCTTACCTTCTCTTCTCTTCAATTCATAAGTTAACTACTTATCTTTCCGTTGTCAAGTCACTAACGTCCACTCTCATCAGATATCTTCCAACCTTTTCTCTCCACTCCCTTATTTCGCTATTTCTCTTAGTATTCTCTTTACTTTCCATCTATTTGCGCTAGATTTAACCTCTTATCTGAAAATTCCTGTTCACGAATTATATGAAATTTTTAAATTATATATTTCATTATCTTAGTTATTTAATGAAGATTGTAGCCTATATATCACCAGATCTAAACTCCACAATTGTGTAATTCTTTTTCATATTTTTATGACAAATTAACTGTTCCTTTTTTTGCCCATTATATTTTATTAGTTTCAATGAATTTGTATTATGTTCTGTTTTGTTTTCTCCATTATATGTAACCAGCAATGCTCTTTGTATTTTATTTTATTTTATTTTTCTTGCCTGTAATTGACTCCCTGCCTGCCTTCTCGACGGGGCTACCCTTAAGGCACAGGGAAGTCACACTCATATCTATCATGTATTTGCAAATTTTTGTAAGACAACTAAATTATTATTATTATCCCGAAAAAGTTTCAAACCATGGGTTTCCCCAGCTAAGACAATATGGCGGGTCAAGGACCAAAGCATAAAAACAAAAAACAAAAGTTTGGAAGAATAGTTAGGGATGGGTGCTTGTGTCCATAAATTTCCTAATTATGCGTGTTGTGTTGAATACCACAGCCTTCTGCAGTTGTGCATAAGTGTTTTTATGAAGTCAAAGTGTGCTGAGGCTGTGCTGCAATGTGTGAGACACTAGACCAGTGGCTGACAGGACGATCGGTACAACACGTACTCGGTCCTGCCTCCACTGCTTCTGGAGCTCGTGTGCTACGTTTATATATTTACTTATCTTGTCTGCGGGAGTTTTCTGCATATTCTTGCTGATAGGCACTGCAATATCAATGAGATAGGTCTGTTTGTTGACCTTATCAACAAGTGTGATGTCAGGTCTGTTGTGATGTATAGTTTTGTCTGTGTGAATGGGGCGGTCCCAGTACAGCTTATGTGAGGTTGACTCTAGTAAGCTTTGTGGTGTGTACTTGTAGTATGGGACCGTGTTCTTAATAAGTGAGTGTTTGCATGCTAGCTGTTGATGAACGATCGACGCTACCTGATTGTGTCGGTGTAGGTAGTCTGTTTGGGACAGAGGGGGACAGCCTGATATTATGTGGTCGATCGTCTCATGTGTAGTGTGGCATTTCCTGCATCTGTCGTCGTGTGTGTTTGCATCGTGTAGAATGTGTTTCTTGTAGTTGAGTGTGGGGATGACTTGGTCCTGTATCACGATCATGAACCCTTCGGTCTCCCCAAACTGCTCACCACTCGTCAGCCATCTGTTCGACGCTTCCATGTCGTTATGAGGCTGGCTGAGTTCGTGGCGATGTCTGCCATGGAGTTCCTTACGAGCCCATGATACACGCAGCTGCTGTGTGTGGGTGTCGGGGGAGGTGAGTGTTAGAGAAGGGTTTGCGAGGTCCAGGGGTGTAAGGTGTGAGTCAGCCTTGACAATGGCTGAGTGGAGCGAGGAGTGATGTGCTCTTTTGTGGAAGTGATCCCTAAGTGTGTGTACTAGCTTTTCGTGTAGGGTGAAGAGATTGATGAGTCCTCGGCCTCCCTCCTTGCGGGGAAGAGTCATCCTTTCCGTAGCGGACTTGGGATGGTGCATGTTATGTTTCGTGAATGTAGTGCGTGTTGTGCGTTGTAGTGCTTCGAGTTCAGTGTTTGTCCATCGAATTATACCGAACGAATATGTTAGTGTGGGGACGGCAAAGTGTTGATGGCTTTAAATTTATTTCTGGCATTAAGTTGTGTTTTGAGGATGTTTTGAATGCCAGCAATGTATGTTTTCTTGAGTGCGTTTTTCATGTTTGCATTGTCAATGACGTGCGCTTGCTGGAAGCCCAGGTACTTGTAGGTCTCTCCCTCTTCCATGGATTGGATGGCCAACCTATGGTCCAGTTCAAAACCCTCCAAATTCGTAGTCTTCCCGTGTGTTATATGTAGCTTGCGGCATTTGTTAATTAAAAATTCCATTCCAATGTCTTTGGTGAACTGTGTTGTGATTTGTAGTAAATTGATAAGTTGTGCGTTGTTTGTGGCATAGAGTTTAATATCATCCATGTAGAGTAAGTGTGTGTGATTTTGTGTGATGTCAGAGTGCCTGAGGTAAGCCTATAACCGTGTTTTGTGTTGTCTAACATGTGGTTTAATGGATTCAAGGCGAGGCAAAACCAAAGAGGACCCAAGGAGTCTCCCTGGAAAATACCTCTCCTTATGGGAATGGGGTCTGTAGTGATGCAGGTGTTGGAGGTGCATAGGTGTAATGTATGTTGTAAAGAGTTGTGTTCCAACTCTTCATCGTGGCATCCAAGAATGCCGTGATCTTGGGGTGTACTTTGTAGAGTTGAAGAGTGTGTAAAAGCCAGGAATGGGGGACTGAGTCAAATTCCTTCTTATAGTTGATGTTCGCAATGTGTAAGTTCCTATTCTTTGCGCGCGCCTGCCGCAAGATTACCGAGTCAATAAGGAGTTGCTCCTTACAACCCTGGGAATTCCTATGACAGCCCTTCTGTTGTTCGGAAAGAATGTTATGTGTCTCGTTGTGTGTGTAAATTTTGTCTGCAAGGCAGGACGTCGGGAGTTTGTAAAGTGTGGGGAGGCAAGTGATTGGACGGTAATTTGCAGTGTGTGCAGTATCAGTGTTCTTGCTCTGTAGGTAAGTGACACCCTCTGTGAGGAAAAGAGGCATATGTTCTGGGTGTTGGATTATGTCAGTGAGTGCAAGAGCTAGCTTCCCGTACAGGGACGTGAACCTCTTGATCTAGAAGTTCTGAACGCCGTCTGCACCAGGAGCCTTCCATTTGTTTGCATGTTTTAGTGCTGTCTGTATGTCTGCAAGAGTAATATCTTGAAAGGGCATGAAGGGTAAGTGTTCAGCGAGTTGTTGTTCCTATGTGATCCACGGTGCTTTGTCATTGAGGGGGATGGGGTTGGACCACAGAGACGACCAGTATTCATGTAATACCTCGCTGGTGGGTGTTTTTGTGTTGGGTGTAGTGCAGGGAGATGCAAGGTATCTGTAAAATTTTTTCTCATTGAATTGGAATGTGTTGTTCTATTATTTGCGCAGAGTGAATTGTTTGTATTTTTGTAATCTTTTTGTGAGTGCACTCAGTTTTTGTTTTAGTGTGTCGAGATGTTCCTGAATCTGTTATGATGGTTTGAGTGTGAAGGGCGAGTGTTTATGTGCTTGAATATCTTCCTGACCTGGGACATAAGTTTCTTTGTTTTGTTTCCTGCACAGTATTGTGTGAGCCTGGCTATGTCTCATCAGAGGTCGCTGATATAGCCCTCAAGGCGACGTCTCCAAGGGGGGATATATTCTTGTGACCGTGCAGTGGTGAGTATGTGGTGTTGTTTGATACCAAGTGCCCGAATGGTTCCCTGTGCCGAGCAGTAGAGTATTGTATGTATGTCTTCTAATGTTTGGATATTGTCAAGGTGTTGTGGGATAGTATGTGTGTTGAGATGGTATATGACTGTGGCGAGTTGTTTTGATGTGTG
>JAFIDM010000001.1:43166-225415 GCA_023159025.1 Thereuonema tuberculata
CAGAGTCAATAAGGAGTTGCTCCTTACAACCCTGGGAATTCCTGCGACAGCCCTTCTGCTGTTCGGAAAGAATGTTATATGTCTCGATGTGTGTGTAGATCTTGTCTGCGAGGCAGGAGGTGAGGAGTTTGTATTATTATTATTAATTACTCAATCATTAGTAAAGTGTTGACGTATCTGAGTTTGCACGAGCCTTCCAATATGAGGTGGTGCACCATCTTATACAAAAGAGATTGAATCAAGACACTGTCTTACCTATAACAGGGGCATCACAAAGTTCTGAAGCATGTCAAGATATTTAGCCGCAGTCACGGAACATGTAGCTGTGAACACGTATGACCGTTAGGAGTAATTTCTTCAAAAAATAAGGACCCCCAGGATAATGTTTAATGTGAATCCAAACAAGATTAAGTTTGGGCGAATGCAGAGACATTTTCTGGAAAACGTTTGGACTTTCCTCAGCCCACACATGACAAGTTTGGTTGTTCACTGTGCCATTCAAATAAACGTTTGCTTCGAAGCTCCATAGGATGTTCCATGGCCACGAAGTATCAATTACAATCCTCGCGAAAAAGGTCCGATTCCTAAGGCACTTTCAGAGTAGCTTAGCAAACTGAAATGCATTCATGTTCATGTCGATGTTGATGAAGATATCAGTATGCAATGCCAAAATGGTAATCAGTCATCCATTTTAAACTCTGGGTTCGCAAAAACCATCATCAAGCATGTCAACATACAAAATCGATCGTGACTGCTCTGTCTCCAGAAAAGAAACTAAGTAATTAACCAAAGATCGCAAAGCATCGACAACAACACACAGTTGTTTTGACATTCGCATGGAGGTGATGGCAAACCAAAGAAGCTAGAAACTGTACAAGATCGGTGCATGTTTGTCAAAAGCTGGTCACAAACATATAGCTAGAGGAGACAAATGGAAAAAAAAAATCCAGTAAATCGTGAAGAACTGTTAACCAAACTGAAAAAAGAGACATTTGTTGATTTTGTTTCCGCTGACAATGCAGGCATTGATATACAAGAAGAACACATCCAAATTATAGGCCACAGAAAACATGGAAAAATGTAAGATCAAACTTGAACTTTCAAACAGCTTGGTACATCAATTAAAGAAATTTATGAAATCAGCTCAAAAAAAATTTCCGCATTTGTCACCAAGAGAATCAGGATCAGCTTTAGCAAGAAAGGAAGCAGTTTGCTGAAAAAAACGCGAAATCATTTCAGACAATCCTATATCGTCTGACAATGTATTCAATGCTGATCAATCTGGATTCAATTATGAAGTAATTGGTAATCGTATCCTGGCTTGAAAGGTAAAGAAGTTTTGAAGGACATTCAAATTAAACATGCTACCTTACATTCATTCACGATGCTACCGCTGATTTCTATGAACGCAAAACTTCATAATAAAATGATATTAATCTATAAAGAATCTGGAGGAACATTCGGTCCAAGAGTCGAATCGACGATGTTGAAACCTGTAAATTTGATCTTCTCTGCGAACAGCAGCAGCATTATGAACAAGGATGCTTAAGAAAAATTCGTCATACAGATTGAGTCAGTCTGTTTTTCGATGGAAGAGCCTTTTCTTTTTCTCTTGGACCACTGGAGATCATTTATAGATAAGGCATCAATGTTTGAGTAGTTGGCTCCAGAGAAATGAGTGACTATTGAAAACACTTCACACATCAGTGTCAAATGTGGGATGTACTTGGAGCCAGACCATTCAAGGCATATATGAAAAGGTTCAAGCATTACATTCAGATGTAAAACCTGTTGGAATCCGAAAGCATGGATAAGTTTAAATGTGAGTAAAATGAAGACGCAAAAACTTTTTTCTGCTTGCAATTGACTGTACTGCAGAAATCGTTACTGTTAAGAACAATACATACAACAGCGCCACTTTTACTGAACTACTTTTTCTTTTCTTTTGTCTAAGCGCGGTACATAACTTTCAGTTTCAATTAATACAAAACTTATTATCAAAACATTACCGTTAATAAATCCTTAATAAATTAATCTAAACAAAAACTACCAGATTAAAAAACATTGTACACTAACACCTCCCCTCAATGTTTTATAAATCTGCAACCATAAGCCCTTTAAAACATTAAATTCCTAAATTACACTAGAAACTGTAACCATGTCCATTAAAACGTTAAAGTCTTAAATTACACTAGTCCAAAGGCATTGGCAAATTTCCTCGTCTTCACTGCTTCCAATGGTTTGCCTATCAAAATCTCGCTTGTCACGAATATCAAATCCACTGCCAGTACCTCTGTGACTTCTGCCTCGTCGGGGTTTTCCTTTATTACCACGAGGTTCTCGTTTCTTGAATTCTTTGATTGAAGTTGCTTCACCAGTTCGTTCTTTTCTGTTTGGGATTTTGTCCTGTGATGTTTCGATTGAATAGACATCACATTCTTTACCAGATTCCACTTCGTAGCTGGAGGTCTTGTTTTATTCTTCCTCTTGAGGATTCCCATTCTACCCCATTCTGCCTCTGCAATCGCTCTGATTCTGGACTGATTTCTTCCGTTTTTGTTGTCACACTAAGTGCATGTTCACCTTTATCTAGATCAAGTTCATACAATCCTGCATTAGCTCTTGCTGTAGCCACTGTTTTTCCTTCCCATATAATTAGGCACTTGTCAGTTCCACCTACACACGTTACAGTGCTTCCCAGCTTGGCTAACTTGCTAGTAGATAGTAGACTTCCGCTGAAAGTCGGAGTGTACAGCACGTCTTTCACTGTGATAACACGTACTTCATTCCCATTACCGGTCTTGCGTCGTAGAATGCCACAGCCAACACCTTCCGCAGTGATTACTCGATTGTCTGCTACCCGTACTTTTGTCCGTATGGTGGTATCTAAAGATGTAAAGAACTTTCTATCACAGCTCATGTACCTTCCCGTTCCGGAATCTACATACCATTTATCACGGTTGCCTTCACCCACTGTGAAACAAATATCTGGATCTGAAAGTCTTTCTTGATTGACCATATTTGCCCCAAGTATCTTCTCCTTTTCTTGTTTTTTCTTTTTCCAAAGCTTGTATTCGGAACAATCACGCTTAAGATGGCCTGCTTTCTTCTTGCAAAAATAGCATTCTCCGTAAAACTGCGATGCTCCGCTAGCAATACTTGATCTTTGGGTGTCTTTATTTTGCCTTCTCGGTGTGTAGACTTTAAGAACTCTCTCCTCATAAACTTGCTCTTCGGATGAATAACCAAGTCGTCTTTGGTACTCTTCGATCATTTTCGTCTTCACAAGGCTTAGCATCAGATCTTTATCAGGTCTAGTCTCAACGCTGTTATCAGTGTTGCATAACTACCCGGTAAGCTGCTCAGCATAAATGCTACCGCCAGTCTGTCCGCTATTTCTTCCCCGAGTGCTGTAATTTGGTGCAGGTTGTCCTCCATTTCTTGGATGTGTTTTTCTATATTTCCGCCTTCCTAAAGTTTTCTGGAACATAATCGCCTTAGTAGAGTCACAATGTTCAACAAAGTAACCTTCTGATGGTACTCTTGATGTGATCGCCATGCTGCTTGCGCTGTAGTAGCCTTCCTAATGTGACTTAATTGATTGTCACCCGCTCTTAGACCAATTTCAGCCCAGGCTTTCCCATCTTTTGTCAACCATTTACTGTCTGGATTATCTGGGATTTCTTTATCTATTACGTCCCGCACACCTTTCCTTATCAACAATAGTTCCATTTTAAATTCCCATGATGGATAATCATTATTGTTTAATCTTTCAATAACAATTCTGTCTGACATCTTCACGAAAGATAAGCCTTCACGAAAAATAAGTTTAACTAACTTCCGGTTTGCAGTGTCCAATAATTTCTTATTCTTTTACCTTTAAATCTTCTTAAAACTCATAATTCAAACTTCTCCGGATGCTGGCATCATCTGGGCCCATAACCTGTTGGAATTCGAAAGCATGGATAAGTTTAAATGTGAGTAAAATAAAGATGCAAAAACTTTTTTCTGCTTTCAATGGACTTTACTGCAGAAATCGTTACTGTTAAGAACATTACATACAACAGCGCCACTTTTACTGAACTACTTTTTCTTTTCTTTTGTCTAAGCTCTGTACATAACTTTCAGTTTCAATTAATACAAAACTTATTATCAAAACATTACCGTTAATAAATCCTTAATAAATTAATCTAAACAAAAACTATCAGGTTAAAAACATTATACACTAGCAAAACCCGAACATTTGAAGCAGTCAACGAGATAATCAAAGTAAAATCTTTTCGAAGTTATTGAATCAATTCACATCTCATTTCCCTGGACAAATGAATATTAAAAATCAGGTAATTGGACAAATGAATATGCTGAATACGAGCCATCTGAAAAACTTTCAATTTTGAAGTTTATTATTGAAAACATTGCGATTATTGGTTCGATGCAAGAATATATTTTGCTTTTGATTCGCTCTTTATAAATAGATGGTCTGCTTCAAACAGTTGTCATGTTGTTTTTGTGTATATATTGTAGTCGCTTAGGCAGATCCAGGGGGTAGGGGGATTAGTGGGTACTAGAGCCCTCCCTTCAGCTGTGAACATAGATTGGATAAAATGGGGTTTATAAAGGCTGCTGCCTGAGAGAATTAAATTTGCTATGATGATGATTTCAATTGCTAATAAAAAGCTTTCTACCAGCGTGCGGTTCGGACTCACAGATATAGTGAGCCTTTAAGAAGAGTTAGCCCCCCCCCCCTTTGAAAAATCCTGGATCTGCCAGCATATAGTCGTACATGCATTGGCCAACTATCACATTCGCTGATATCAAGAATGGCAAATGCTACTTTTTCTTAAGATTCGCTTAACTCAATTCATTATCTCAAGCAAAGGTAAGTGAAGCCTATCTAGCTAAACCTTATAACCGATTTGTGCAAAAGGTTAAAGAATCGGCAAAATGTCCTTTGGACTCTGAAAACAGAGCACTTAGTAATATTGTTTGAAGTAGTCAAAAGCATGATTTTTTATTATCTATTTCTGAAACAACCCTCGTAAGTTTAACAAAACTAAATTGTACAAATATCATAATTTTCATTATTTCTAAAAATTCTGAAAATGTCCCTCACTGTGTCTGACGCTCAGTGCCACAGTTTTTTGAAGACTTTTGACTTTGTAAGTCACTGGCTGTGGCTCAAATCACTGTCTAACTAAAAAAAGAGAGATTGCATGAACAGTTTCATTATGTTTTGTTTTTCATTTTCTGCGTAAAACCCTTAAAGAAAAAATCTGAAGGTTAGTAAGTCTGAGTAGTCGATAAACTTTGATTCTAAAGTGAAATTTCGTATTCGCTCACATTCATAGAAGTAGAAAAGCAAAGTTAATCAGAAAATTATACCAAAAATTTGATTGTTACATTAAATAAATTTATGCCATTAATTGTTTCAACGAACGCTGCTGCCAAATTTCACCTGAAAAATTAAGTAAGTAAATAGTGAAAATCGCGTCATTATTATTTTGAAATCCGTTATTAAAATTAAAAGTTTATTTAATATATCTATATAAATAAATCTCTATACATAATCTGACTACTGACCGGAATTGTCAGGTTTGACTCTAGGCAGTCGATAGGGTTTTTCCCAAATGAATTCTTTTGCAGATGGTTTCTAAATCTAACCTTCCTCTGTAGAATAAATATCGGCCGGTTTCTTTCCGGGAATAAAAGTGGGAGCAAGGTGTGTGACCATCCAATCACAGCTTAGTTCCCGGACCATGAAACATTGAGGATTACCACAGTAGATATTCAAATTTTAAGTTTAAAATGAACTTGTAAATGATTAAAAAATATGTAAAAAGGTGAAAATTCTCTCTCTTGAGAACCTGTTTCAATAACAGTTTGAACAGAAACAACGACTGAATCGGCGAAATATTCAGAACTGAGAATCGATATTGAATCAATTCTTTTCAGATTTGCAGAACACTTTAAGTGATATTTTGTCACATTTAAAGTCAATTGAAGCTGATATAGTTTAAACTAATATCAATTACTGAAGTTTAATTTAATAGCTCTTTTTTTGTAAGAAAGATCGTCAGAGTTTTTTGATCTTCTATATTTTAATTAGTCATTTCTGAAATTTCTAAATTTCTTAAAAATTTTAATTAAACGAAATTTTCTTTTCTTATAACATCACTGCACTATTAGTCACTATGAATTGTAAATTATAGTTACTTACTGTCTTAATTATTTAATACACGTATATTTAAAAGACAATTTTTATTTCTAAAGTCATATTATTTTGTTCTTTTAAGAAACGGAATCTAAATGAAGTCTTTAGAAAATGCAGTGATTCTGAAGATGCTGGTCAATGTTTCTGGGAGTGCATTAAAAAGAAACTTCTCATAGGAATAAAATGCAAGTAAGTCTTACATCAATTTATTTCTATTACAGTTTTCGGCAAAACAAACAGTAGTGAAACATTCCACATCTACCATGTGATATTAGTGAGTGTCCGAAGTATTAGTTTTGGAATCAGTCGAGGCAGTAATGGTTCTAAATACCGAAGAAAAGGTATTTTTAGTTGAATATTACAATCGGCCATTAGGTCTAGGACGAAATGAATGTGATGTTGGCGCCTTCCAAAAAGTCCGATGGTCAGCTAGTGTGTTTTTTCTTGTAAGGAATTTCCACTCTACGCATAGACCTTAATGATATTAAGATATATATATATATATATATATATATATATAAAGTATATAGAAAGTAAAGTTATATAGAAAGTGGCAAATTTCAGTAAACCAGTCTAGTTGTTATGAAATGTTCATCTTCATTTCTTTTCCTCATGACTGTCAAGTATCAAATATTCGCGATATTTGTTTTCCCACATAGTCATCTGCTACCCCATCTCTTTATCATGTATAAAAAAAAAGTTCAAGATTTGAGTATAATTATTGCTATGAGCCATTTAAGGGACCACTGATAAGGCAGACTATTGCAATCATTTACCAATATTTAGTGAGTACATTTGGTATTGCTTCAAAAATTTATCGTAACGATAGTATTAGCTTTCACTTTCACTATCATGGTACTTACTTGTTGCGTGCCTGATGTCACAATACATGTAAAATAAAAATTCTCCGTTTCCTAAATTCCCAAAAGAAAAAAAATGAGGCAAAACTGGCAATATATCTACATATATATTTTTCTTTTTTTTTGTGAAAGTGAAGGTGTGTTTAGTGATATATGTGGAGCCGTACACCTGTATAAAATAAACAAGGTTTTAATAACAAAAATTTGGATACAACTAGTTTCGCCAAACGAGAGCTGGCTTTCTCAAGTAACGGTTACAACATGAAACAATCAATTTAAAGATAATGAAAGAGGAAGTTGGCCTTCTGGGAACTTTCATGAGATGCAGTACCATCCATGCATGGTTATGGACTTTCCAAAAAGAAATATAAAAAGAAAGTAAATAAAAAGAACACTTAAATATGTAGCTTACTACCCTCTTTAAATTCTTTGTTTCTTAAAGATTTTTTAAGTATTTTAAAGCTTATAAAGAAAGTTTTTAAAAAACGTATTATTTTAATTTTTTAAGTTTTTTTTTTAAATTTTGGAGGAAAAAAAATCATTTTTCATTTTTAATTTCAAAATATGTTTGATTATTTTCATCACCTCAGTAATGTCTAAATTATTTTGCCCTTCTGCTTACTTCAGCTTATTTTAATTTAAATATTTGTAATTTCATTATTTTATTGTTAACGAATCTCTATTAATCCAAAGATATAGTTTCATGTTAACAGGTCCAAGACATTAAAAAATTTCCTGGTTGCCGTGGCAACAACTCGAACTGATGCTCATGACAGTTGCAGACTGATGTCATACTTCTACAGGGCTTCCTTGAAAGGTTCTTGTTTTCCACACTGGGAGCAGTGAGGTCGTCTACAGCCTACCCACCATGCATCTCACGAAAGTTCCCAGAAGGCCAACTTCCTCTTTCATTATCTTTAAATTGACTGTTTTGCTGCAACCGTTACTTGAGAAAGCCAGCTCTCGTTTGGCGAAACAAGTTGTATCCAAATTTTTATAATTAAAATCTTATTTATTTTATACAGGTGAACGGCTCCACATATGTCACTAAGCAACTTCAGTATACGTAAAAATTTCCTAATGATCTAATAATGAAGGTGTGTTAGTTATTTTAAATCCTACATGAATTTTGATACTTAAAAGTTAGATACTTATTATTGCAAAATTATTACTGTATTTTCCAAATCAAAAATACCATATTGTGTTCTTCTTTACCTGAACAGATCAGCCAGAGACCTTGTGATGAGCGCCGATGACGGGTCCAAGATCATATATATATATATATATATATATATTGCTGTTTGTAAAAAATGCAACACCATGAAGGAATCATCAGAATTAAATGAAATTTGCAACAAATATCAAGCATAGGATGTTATGCAAAATAGTAAAGTTTCAGAGCCATCGCGCATGAGTGGCATGCGCAGCGCCCTCTGAAGTTATGCTGAAAGCGTATAAATAAGTGCTGCTATACGACGTGGCATGGAATCAAACAGATTTTGAATGTCTGCTTGTGGAAGAGAATTCCACATTGCTTGTATTCGCAGCCAAAGTTCGTCTTTTGAAGCTGCAGGACATGGATCACGAGCGAGACGCCGACCAACCACATCCCACACGTGCTCAATAGGCGACATATCCGGCGAATAAGCAGGTCAAGGAAGAAGTTGCATGTGTTGGGCTGAACAGAAGTCTCGAACAGTCTTTGCAGTATGTGGGCGTGCATTATCCTGCTGAAAGATAGCTCCAGTGATGCCTTGAATGAAGGAAACGACTTCAGACTGTAGCACTTCACCGACGTACCTGTTGTTATTGAGATTACCCTCAATTTGTAGCGTCCTTGATACGAAATCGCACCCCACACCATAACTCCGGGTGTTCGGCCACTATGTCGTTCGATAACAAACTCTGGAAGGCAGTGTTCACAGGAATAGAATCTAACACGAATGTGGCCATCATGGTCCCACAAATCTAAGCGTGATTCATCTCAAAAGACAACTTGGTGCCAATCAGCTTGCCAGGCTCTGTGCTGATGAGCCCACTGCAGATGCAGCCGTCGATGGTTTGCCGTGAGGGGGATGCTATATAAAGGCACCCTTGCACGCAGTCCACGGTTTAGCAAACATCGACGAATTCACGAAGCCGACATTAGTACACCTGCAGCAGTAGACCAACGTGCTGCAACTGCCTGGAGGAAGCTGTACGGTCATTCAGCGCCATGCGGAGCAGGTGTCGATCGTCGCGCGCTGACGTCACCTTCCTTCGTCCACTGCCAGTTTTTCGAGTTGTTCTGTGCTCGTCGGTCCATCACTGGGGAACTGTTCCGCTGCACACGAGCTGCTATTGCACGCTAGGAAAATCCTCCTTCTCGAAGGCCGATAACCCTCCCCCGTTCAAACTCCATTAGTTGTTGGAATTTCTCCTTCTTCCGTTGTGGAGGCATACTTAGTTCTCACTAAATGTTCTCCCCTAACAAATAATCATTAACTATTGTAAACGTTCCGTTACAGCCCTCTGTTTATACCAGTGTTTCCCAACGTTTTTTGTGCTTTGCCCTACCTAAAGTATCTTAAGTATGCTATGCCCCACCAAATTACAGTCATTAACAAAAAAAACGACGAACCTAGAAGGAGATGTCCGATCGAGACAAAAATTGGTGGAGAGGAAGATTATGTACAGAATAGAAAAAGATTAAAATTTCAGACAAATTGAATGATTTATTTCAGATTTACAGAGTTACAAAGTAACGAGCTCAATAAGGTGTTGACCCACCTCTACCCTGAATGCAAGTTGCCACACGACATGGCATAGAGTGATAAAGCTCCCTGATGGTCTCCTGCGGAATTTCTTGCCAAATTTGCTCCAATTATCGGGCTAGGTCATCCACATTCCCTGGTGGATGCAGTCGCCTTCCCATCATATCCGAGACATGCTCGATTGGATAGAGATCTGGGATCTGGCTGGCCAAGGAAGTGTTTTACAAGCTGCAAGACAGGTCATAGCAGCATGTGCCATATGTGGTCTGGCATTATCTTGCTGAAAAATAAGGCCAGGGTACTCAAAAGAAAGGTAAGCAAAACAGGTCTCAGAATGTCGTCGATGTACCGCTGTGCTATAAGTGTGCCGCTAATGATGACCAAAGGGGTCCGGCTATCAAGGGAAATGGTACCCCAGACCATAACTCCTGGTTGAGGGCCTGTGTGGAGTGCAATAGTGAAAGCAGGATCGGCACGCTGCCCTGGGCGTCTCCAGACACGTCTGCGACGATCGTCAGGACACAGTTGGAAGCGGGATTCGTCGCAAAACACTATATATCCGCAGTCAGCATCATTCCAACCGGATCGACCCAAGGACCACTGTAATCTGACCCGACGGTGTGCAGACGTGAGTGGAAGGTGGCGTAGCTACCAGTAAGAGCGTAGATGTCACTCTCTCAGCTGTCTGTGAATGATCATGGTGAACACTCATGTGCATGTCGCACGTCTGATGATTGATAACGATGATTCAGGCACTGTGACAACAGATCTGACAATTACTCTATCCTCCCGCTCTGCTGTGGCCCTAGGTCGACCACTACCTTCATAACGCTAAAATCTGCCATTGTCCACCCATTCCTGCCAGCATCTTCTAATCACCGCATCACTTCGACCCATATGACAAGGGATTCTCCGATTTGCCCATCCTGCCTCTTTCAATCCAATGATACGATCTCTTTCAAACTCTGACAGTTGCACGTAATGAGCTGGAATCCTGTGGTGAGGCATTTGTTCAGTCGTTAAAAAGTATTCTAACTCGCAATGCAATAGAAAGTTTGGACATCAGATCGAGAATCGCTTCTTACATACACCTGCTGAGTGCGCAGTTCTGATGAGCTGTAGCTCTCGCTATTCATTCATTGGACACCAAAGTTTAACCATTTGCATGGGCGGTCCCAATGTCTTTGCATACGAAATTTCAATATAATCGGACAACTCCTTCTAGGTCATCGTTTTTTTTGGTAATGAGTGTAGAGTATAACTTCAAAAAGAAAAAATTAAAAGAAAAAAAAACAACTTTTTTAACTTTCACAACAACAAAAAAATTAACGTTTTTTTTTACTTTCACAACCAAAAAAAAAACAGATTAAATTTTTGTTACTTTCACAACCCAAAAAAAACAAAACAACATTGCTCCAATTTTGAATTGCCCCCTGTGGGGCGCACCACATTGGGAAACAGGGATTTATACACTTTCAGCATCAGTTCATAGGGCGCTGCGCACACCACGCATGCGCGGTGGCTCTGAAACTTTACTATTTTGCATAACATCCTATAATTGACATTTGCTGCAATTTTCCTTTAATTCTGATGATTCCTTCAGGGTGTTGCATTTTTTACAAACAGCAGTGTATATATATATATATTAAAATATTAAAAATATATTAAATTATAAATCAATTTAAAAAATATTTCACAACAATTATTAAGAAACAATAATCAAGATAATCTTTTATCAATATAAAACTATAAACTAAATGCCAAACAAACAACTTTCATGAAGTTAAGTTAAAAGATAACAAAAAGCTATAATAAACATACAGAAAACCGAAAGACATCATAACATCATTAAAAAAAGTTAACAATGAAACAAATCGGTAACTACTGGAATTTTGAATTTTCTGTTCATTAAGTCGATGGGAAAAGTTTTAATATAAAAGGCTTTGTTTACTTCAGTATACTGTTACATGTAAATCCTATGGCAACCTCATTAGCCTTGTCTGACTTCACACTGAAAATATCAATAATTTGTTCTAATTTTCTTTAAGTGAAAATCCGACACAAAACAAAACTTATGACTAAAACACCATTCATACAATTGATCTAAACTTGATCCAACTAATCATACACTAAATTACGACAATCCTCTATATTTCTAAAAATATCGAATATATATATATATATATATTATTCAGATCTACTATGTTCAATATGATTATACAGTTCACTCGATTGATTAAGCTTAAAGTATTATCAACAACTTTAATAATCTATCATGTCTACTCAGATCACAATCTGAAAGTCAAGTTCTTTAACTAAATGTAACATCGACAAAACATTTAGACACGATGATTAGATCTGCTACTCTTTCGTATCTTAATTTGACTAAAGTCTCTTCTTGTGTGTTTCAAAATGTTCATTGTCCCTTCCTGAAATAAAAATTAAAAGGAATTCTTGTCCTATCTTGCACTTGTATTTCATCCGGAATCGACCATCATTGGCGGAAGACACGTTCAAAATCGTCTGGGCAATATCCGTGTACATGAGAAAACAGCTCTGGAACAATTCTTTATTGAAAGCACATGTAATCTAATCGACAATTAATGCGAATACATCAGGACCTCGATCGTCGCTCACAAAACTAAATAGCAACCTGACTAACAACATTGACAGGGCTTCTCAGGCCTACCGAAACAAAAGGAAACCATGCTTTAGGCCTATTTGAGTTCTTCGATCTGTTGCTGCTACCAATTACGTAAACTTGAAGACCTAAATCAAAAGCAAATTAACATCTTAGATATTCGAAAAATTAATGCTTATAAAAAAAAAGATATGTACTTCCTTCTTTATATGACAAAGTTCTTACGGTATACATCATCTTCTACCATCTAAAGACAAAGCAGCTAACTTCCTATCAACTGTTGATGATGCCATCTTGTCGAGAAATATCATACAATCGCGATATCAGAGACATCTGCATGGCACAGTCCACTATAATAGAACCATCATAAAATCATATATGTCTTAATAATATTGCTTTCCCTTAACTGCACATCTTTACAAAGTAAAAATCAAATATCAATACTATTTACAGAAGTCACTACACTAATCAAAAATTATTCTATTAATCTTACTGTTTCGAATTTTCTTAAGATATTCCAACAGAAAAGTAAAGACAAAACAGATTAAAAAAATGATTTCTTTGCCACACAGTATATGTAAAATGTCACGCCTAACAACGCCTAACAACACCTAACGTGACCTTCATAATAATGCACTGTATAAATGATGATCATTGTAGTATTTTTAAATAATATAAAATGATCTAGTCCTGTGGCATTCCAGATGTGTATATGTTTTATTTTTATTTTATTTCAACTTAACAATGCATCAAATATTATTACATGGTGTCAGAAGTGGGATCAGAAGAACTAATTTTATGTGTAGGGATTTGAGAGAAAGGATTTGATCTTTGGAAAATGTTCAGAAGAATGGCTGATTCAATGATGACAGGCTTAAAACCGCCGCAGCCATTCAGAGTAACACAAGACAACCTGGCAACCAAATGGAAGCTTTGGAAACAACAGTTCAAATGGTATTTCGCAACAGCCAAATCAGAAAAGCAGTCAGAAGTCGTCCAAACTGTAACGTTTTTATCATCTATTGGTCAACATTGTGCAATGATGTTCAATACATTTGGATTGACAGAATCTGAATCATCGAACCTAGTTACCGTGATAACAAAGTTTGAAGAACATTTTACTCCGTCGCTAAATGAATCATATGAAAGGTATGTTTTCTTTTCTATAACGCAAAATTCGGAACGATAATTTTTTAACGAAACTGAGTTCGGGTTAAAGATTGTGCGTTTCAAAAATTAGAAGGTAGTTTAGTGACAGACTTGATGATTAAGGACATACAGTCAGATACGATGAGAGAGAAACTTTGTGGCAGAGAAAATGTTGACATTAGAATTAGTAATTATTTTATGCAGGGCAAGTGAGCGAGCTATTAAGCAGTAAAGAACATGCAAAGATTAAAACAACCTTTAGAGAACCAAGTCGATGTCGTTGGTAAAATTGTAAATAGAGTTCCAAGAAGATCGAATAAGTTTCGTGGACAACAAAACCAGTCTCTTAAATGTGGACAACAACATCAGCAGAATGAATGTAATAAAATGGGTGGATCTGGTGGCTTACAATAAATATTCTTTAATATGTTCTATTTTAAATTAATACACAGATTATGTTGCGATTTATAGTATAGCTAAATTTACACAGAATATCGGCTTGATACTTACAGTTCTGTTTTTACACAAAGTATTATTACAGTCAAATCTATCTCATTTATTCTTAAGTTCGGTTGACTCTTGCGAAGTTTTCTTTGTTCTTACTTGATTCGCTGATAGGTTCTTCTTTCTTCGACGACACACGAACAGAGTAGAATTACGGTGGCTTCTCACGACAAACGGGTTCTTCATTTCTTCTTCGGCAACTAATGCTTCATTCATCTCGACGACCAACTGACGCTTCCTTTCCGACCGCTCCGTTCACTCTCGAGTCTTCTGTCGACTCCCCTCTCTCGAGTCTTCTGTCGAACTACCCCCCTTTCGACTTGTAGCAGTCGATCAATATCGGGTTTCGCCACCAGCCTAATTTGCATATTCTACTTCTCAAAGTACCAAACATATATGATTTAAGAGATTGCAAATAAACATAATTATTTTAATAAATAAAAATAAATAATTATAACAAAACCTCATTACAATGAAATCAAAACAATTGATTGTATTTGTAATAAATGTAAAAAGAAAGGTTACTATAGTAAAATGTGCCGATCAAAGGTTAAGTTTCCGAAAACTTCAAATAAAGTAACGGAAGTAAATAGTATTTATACAGCTTCACTTTATGTATCAGTGTTAAATAATTTGACCGTAGAGGACACTAGTGATTGATATACAGTTATTTTCTAATAATATATCTGTGAAGTTTAAATTAGATACAGGGGCTCAATGTAATGTAATAACTAGTGATTTAGTTAAAAAACTGAAATTACAGATAAAGCCGTCGACAGTGAAATATCTACGATCTTGAAATGAGCAATGTACTATCTTGATTAAAATAGTTATTATAAAATATAAAGTGGCTAAAAAACTAGCTAATATAATGTTTCATATAGTTAGTTACTCATTCAAGCCTATTTTAGGGAACAAAGCGTATTGAACTTAATCTAGTGTTAGTTTATAATGTTTTTTAGTTTACAATGTTTATAAATCTGTAGCATTTATGCTGAGCAGCTTACCGGATAGTTATGCAACACCGATAACAGCGTTGGAGACTAGACCTGATAAAGATCTGACGCTAAGCCTCGTGAAGACGAAAATGCTCGAAGAGTACCAAAGGCGACTTGGTTATTCATCCGAGGAGCAGGTTCATGAAGAGAAAGTTCTTAAAGTTTACACGCCGAGAAGGCAAAATAAAGATACCCAAAGATCAAGTATTGCAAGCGGAGCATCGCAGTTTTACGGAGAATGCTATTTTTGCAAGAAGAAAGCAGGCCATCTCAAGCGTGATTGTCCTGAATACAAACTTTGGAAAAAGAAAAACCAAGAAAAGGAAAAGATACTTGGGGCAAACATGGTCAATCAAGAAAGACTTTCAGATCCAGATGTTTGTTTCACAGTGGGTGAAGGCAACCGTGATAAATGGTATGTAGATTCCGGAACGGGAAGGCACATGAGCTGTGATAGAAAGTTCTTTACATCTTTAGATACCACCATACGGACAAAAGTACGGTTAGCAGGCAGTGGCAGTCTACGATGTAAAACCGGTAATGGGAATGAAGTACGTGTTATCACAGTGAAGGACGTGCTGTACACTCCGACTTTCAGCGGAAGTTTACTATCTACTAGCAAGTTAGCCAAGCTGGGATTCACTACAACGTGTGTAGGTGGAACCGATAAGTGCCTTATCATCTGGAAAGGAAAAACAGTGGCTACAGCAAGAGTTAATGCTGGAATGTACGAACTTGAGCTAAATAAAGGTGAACATGCACTTACTGTGACAACAAAAATGGAAAAAATTACTCCAGTAACAGAGGAATTGCAGAGGCATAATGGGGGACGACCTACAGAACGCCTGGTTGAGGAACTTAAAGAACAAGAAAATATAAACAAGTCTAAGGGAGCTTCATCAGTGACTCCGAAAGGTAAACCCGTGCCTGAAGTCAAAAAGGATTCTAAAGAAGCTCAACAAGTCAAGCCGCAGAAACCTCCATTACCAGAAGCACAACAAGTCAAGCCCCAGGAACCCCCACTATCAAAGAAAGAAGAAAGTAATAAAGTTCGCTCCCAGAAGCCGACCACCGAAAGAATTATAAAGTTTAGTAATTCTCCTCAAGAAGTGACTCAAGATGTTAAAGAGAGGAAGAAGAAAACAAAACCTCCCAGTTACGAAGTGGAATCTGGTAAAGAATGTGATGTCTATTCAATCGAAACATCACAGGACAAAATCCAAAACAGAAAAGAACGAACTGGTGAAGCGACTCCAATCAAAGAATTCAGGAAACGAGAACCTCGTGGTAATAAAGGAAAACCTCGACGAGGCAGAAGTCGCAGAGGTACTGGCAGTGGATTTGATATTCGTGGCAAGGAAGATTTTGATAGGCAAACCATTGGAAGCAGTGAAGACGAGGAAATTTGCCAATGCCTTTGGACTAGTGTAATTTAAGACTTTAATGTTTTAATGGACATGGTTACAGTTTTTAGTGTGATTTAAGACCTTAATGTTTTTAAAGTTTTAATGGTTGCAGATTTATAAAACATTGAGGGAAGGTGCTAGTTTACAATGTTTTTTAGTTTACAATGTTTATAAATCTGATAGTTTTTGTGTTTAGATTAATTCAGTAACGGTAATGTTTTATTAGTAAAGTTTGTATTGAACAGAAACCGAAAGTTATGTACGGCGCTAGGACAAAATTGTAGTTCAGAAAAAGTGGTGCTGCTGTATTGTGTTCTCAGCTACAGACGACAACGATCTTTTGCAGTAAAAAGTTCATGTCAAGCAAAAGTGTATGGAATGACTGGGTTCTGGCCACCACACAGTTTTAATAAAATACATAAATAATAATACCATAAATGCGAGCGCTTTCGAAAGTGATCTACACTTCGTTCTCAAGCAGAGGAATGAATAACATATTCAAAATAAGAAAAGAGATCCCAACGGACGTTATGGTTGGGCGGAACCATTTGGGATTTAGGGGTGTAGGCATCGGGCACTGTTGCCGGGGGGCAGGAACGGGAGTGGTGAAGAGAGGGAGATAGCAAATCCAGTTATGAAAACAAGAAGGAGAAATTTGTAATGAAGGTAGAATATATATATATACACACACATACATACACACACAAATATACATATATATATACATACATATACATATATACATATATATATATATATATATATATATATATATATATATATATGTGCACATATAAATATACACACATACACACCCATACATAAAAAAAAAAAAACAAGATGGCAAATGCATTGGCAAGCAGTGCAGAATTAAAGTTAATGAGAAGGAGCAAGGAACTTCTGGGGTTGGAACTATTTGTGGAATCCGTAATGGGGAATGGTGAAAACTGATAGGTTGTCGCTGTAACACAGCCTGTCAGTGATGATTAAGTAGCTTTCTTTGCATTTGCGCTTGAAATGGTTTTTTTCCCGACAAATGATGGTGGGATTGCGGAGGTCCAGAGAGTGATCGTTATCACGACAATGAGTGAAGGTTAGATAATTAGTATCGCCCTTAATGACGACATTAGAGTGTTGGTCAACCCGCTTTTTTAAGGCTTGGCGTGTTTCGCCGACGTAACGGCAGGAGTTGCGCATGCATGAAATGGCGTAAACGACGCCTGTGGAATTGGTGCCGCGGTCATCACAATGATCCCGGGATAATAATCGATTAAACGGTTGGGAGATCGGGGAGGTGAGTACAATGTTGAGACCTCGAAGGATGTTTTTTAGAGCCGGAAAGATGGAGGGCTGGTATAGGACAGACAAATAGATGTCTCGGGGGCTGGTATTGTGCTGGAGGGGGGGGTTGTATATTAGGTTAAGGGATGTGGCAATATTATGTAGGATGAAGTTAGTGGGGTAATCGTTAGTGGACAGGATGCGAGTCAGCTTATCGATCTCACTCCAGAACAAATGTTCGGAGCTTGAAAGGAAAAAAGCTCGATTGACCGCCATGCGTACAATGTTCCTCTTGAATGCAATAGGGCAGGCGGAATGAAAATTGAGAGTGACTCCCATGTGGGAAGGCTTCCGATAGACGGCAGTTTGGAAGGAATTATGTTTCCTAGAGACCAGTGTGTCCAAAAACGACAACCTATCAGTTTTCACCATTCCCCATTACGGATTCCACAAATATTTCCAACCCCAGAAGTTCCTTGCTCCTTCTCATTAACTTTAATTCTGCACTGCTTGCCAATGCATTTGCCATCTTGTTTGTTTTTTTTATTGTTTTTTTTTTATGTATGCGTGTGTATGTGTGTATATTTATATGTGCATATATATATATATATATATATATATATATATATATGTATGTATATATATGTGTATATTTGTGTGTATATATATATATATATATATATATATATATATATATAAATATATTCTACCTTCATTACAAATTTCTCCTTCTTGTTTTCATAACTGGATTCGCTCTCTCCCTCTCTTCACCACTCCCGTTCCTGCCCCCCGGCAACAGGGCCCAATGCCTACACCCCTAAATCCCAAATGGTTCCGCCCAACCCTAACGTCCGTTGGGATCTCTTTTCTTATTTTGAATATGTTATTCTTTCCTCTGCTTGAGAACGAAGTGTAGATCACTTTCGAAAGCGCTCGCATTTATTGTATTATTATTTATGTATTTTATTAAAACTGTGTGTGGTGGCCAGAACCCAGTCATTCCATGTTAACTTGAAACACACGTAAAACACCTTCCAAGCAAAAGTGTAGTTTCTTCATTTTAACTTAAATTTAAACTAACTCTGCTTTAGGATTCCAACATCTAGTGCATCGGTTCAATGCAATTGAGCTTGAAACAGATCCGCCAGATGAATTGTTTAAGGGCGTGGGCTGTATTAAAGGTTTTGAGTTTGACATAGATCTTGATTCAACAGTGTCTCTCAAAATCCATCCACCACTTAGGATACCATTTGCATTAAAGTCATCAAAGTTTGCATCAAATGTGTAAACTTGGAATTATAAAACCAATTACAAAACCAACACCAACAGTCAGTCCACTTGTTGTTATTGTAAAAGGAGATACAGTTGGAATTTGTATTGATCCAACTGATCTCAACAAGGCAGTAAAAAGAAGACATTATCCTTTACAAATAGCTGAAGAAATTCCAGCTCAAATAAGACATCCTATGTATTTGTTACGTGATGCTTAATGAGGCTAAATTAAAGTGAAAGAGAGAACTTCAAAGTTTCTCACAGTTAATATACCTTGGAGGAGATATTGTTTTAAGCGTTTACCTTTTGATTTGGCTTCAGCACCAGAGGTATTTCAACAAATAATGACAAAAATATTTCAAGGATTACCAAATGTAAAAGTATCAATAGTATGATAGATTAGTGTTCCATAATATCCTTGATGGCCTTCGAAGCTTTGTTTAGCACCTCCACGAGTTCAACGTTCATTGTTTGATGTGATTCAGTATTCACCAAAAATCAAGAAAGGATATTCCACTTATGTATATGCTTAGCAGAGATTGTGAATCCTAATATTGATGAAATTGAACTTCAAGTTGATTTATTATTAGGAAGTCTACATCATAGAAAGTTACAAAAACAAGTTGCAGAAGATGAACATTTACAGATATATTATATTCGTAATGGATGACCTAATGAAGTAAAAGAATTACCTTCAAATATTTCCCAGTATTGGACATTTAAGGAAGAATTGTCAGAATATCAAGGATTAGTTTTCTAAAATGAACGTTTTATTTTTCCAGAGTCTTTGAGAAATACTTATTTACGATTGGCACACCAAGGACATATTGGAATGAATTACACACAAGCAAGAGCAAGAAAATTTCTTTATTGCTGTGGAATAACTAAAGATGTTCAATCGTTTGTTAGATCCTGTGCAATATCTCAGTCAACTCAGCGCAAGCTTTCACAAGAGCCATTAAAAATGAAATCTGTGGCAACACGTCCCTGGCAACGTGTAGCTGCTGATTTTATTTGAACTTCATGAGAAACAATATTTAGTCAAAATTGATAGTTATTCAAGCTTTTTTGATGTTTCATATTTACCAACTACTACATCTCAAGCAGTAATTGATATCCTCAAGAAGTTATTTGCTACGCATGTAATTCTGAAATATTTGAAATATTTCCTGTTAATGGACCAAGGTTTGCCTCAAAGCAGTTTAAACAATTCACAATGAATTGGGGTTTTGCTCATAAAACATCGAGTATAAAATATCCCCGTAGTAATGAACTTAGAGAACGTTTTGTTCATACAGCAAAAAATATGATGATAAAATGTACTAAATCGTCAACAGAGTTTTATTTAGCATTGTAAAATATTGGGAACACTCAAAGAAATAATCTTGGTTCAGCAAAGCAACGTTTGTTCGGTACATCTATCAGATGTAACATGGTAATTTATCCATTGTGTTTAAAACTAGCATTACAATATAAAGTGCCTGAGAAACTACGTCATGATAGTTAACGAATGGAAGCTATGTCCAATTCAAGAACAAAAGAACATAGTGAGATCTTACCTCAAGAAAAAGTTGGTTTAGGGACAAAGCATAGGAAATGGGAACAAGCTACAATTATTAAATCTTTACGGTACTATATTGTTCGCAATCAGATGGGTCGGGCCTTAGAAGGAATTCAGTTTACCTTCAGCATACTAAGGCTGATATTTCTCCTACACCAAGCGTACCTGTCCTATTCCAACATCAGAACCACGGTAACTGAAGTTTAAAAAGATCAGTAGATGGTAAGTGACACAAGTAATGAACCGGAATTAGAAATGTTAAAAATCCCGATAACAGAAGTAAGAAAAGATCACCAAGCTATAAATGATACAAGAACAGTTCCAGTTACAAGAAGATCAGGCCGAATAGTTAAACCACCAGATCATTTAACTTATTAAAAAAAAAAGAAAAAAAGAAAGATATGTTGTGTCTCGCCTGACAATGCCTAACGTGGCATGCTTAAAATGTACTGTATAAATGATGATCATTGTATATTTTTTAGTAATATAAAATGATCTAGTCCTGTGGAATTCCAGATGTGTGTATGTTTTAGTTTTATTTATTTTAACTTAATAATACATCAAATATTTTTACAACCAAAGTATAAATATCAAATTTATAAAGTTTTGAAATTTTAGCATGTATATTAAAAAAAACCTTTCATGTAATCTTTAAACTTGTAAACATAATTCTTAATCTATTGTCTCTAGTTACAGATCTTTACAGAATCAAAAAATTGAAGTGATTTATCAAATCAATTGTAATTCATGTAATCTTAGATATATTGGCCTCACTAAGCCAAATTTGTATAAAAGAATTAAACAATACCAATTTGATAGGAAAACGTTTCCACAACTCAAAATTCTACAAATTTTAAATCTGCTGTTACTGAACGTTAAAGCAAATTTCCAAATCATATTATGAATTGGGATAACATCAAAATTTTTGGCATTGATAATAATTATCAGAAATCAGAAAACAAGTAAACGAAGCCTTATACATTAAAAAAATTTTCATCGAGATAATGAACAGAAAATTCTAAATGACTGCAGTTAACGATTTATTTCATTGTTAACTTTTTTAATGATGTTATGATGTTTTAATTGGTTTTCTGTGTTTATTATAGCTTTTTGTTATTTTTGCAGTTTCACTTCATGAAAGCTCTTTGTTAGCATTTAGTTTATAATTTTATCGTGATTTATATCTTAATAATTGTTGAGAATTGTTGTGAATTAGTTCGTAAAATTTGAGATAGTATGTTCATATATTGTTTTCACTTGATACGTTTTTTACATTTCACTTGAAAATGTATCAAAAAGTTGCTACAAAGCATGTAATATTTTATATTAAATATTTTTTATTAATGCAATGACAATTGAAGTATAGGATACATGCAAATATAGTTATTCAAAATTCCCGTATACAAACTTTAAAGGTGCTGAGTAAAGCCTCTTGCACATGCTTCCGAAAATCGGTCAGTCGGATCCGAAAATCAGTCGGTCGGATCCATGTGTAATGGGCTTAAGGGGAGCGTTTGAGTACAAAATTATAAAATTGAAATGAAAAAAGATAAGGCGAAAGGAAACAGAAAAAAGCACGTTCCTTAACAGATCGGAGTGTCTCAGGGCTCACCTTCAATTCAGCTAAGTTTGCAAACGGACCACTAAACACAGCATTTTTCAGATAACCCCACAGTCAGAAGTAACAAGGATTAGGATAAGGTGATCTTGACGGTCAGGCTGTTGGAAAACGACGGCAGATAATTCAATCATTTCCGACAGGCCTCTTGAGCAGCTGCTTCACTGTCTTTAAAATGTGCGGAGGAGCGCCTTCTTTTATAAGAATGATGCTACCCACACATGCACCCTGCTGTAGTGTTGGAATGATATGGTTGTGGAAAAGACTTTCATAGCATTTACCATTGACGGTACAGGTAACAGGACCTGCACGACCCATCTCCTCGACAAAAAATAGCGATAAACGCTGGCGTCAACCCGCGCTACACAGTTATCTTATCTTATCTGGCGTCAGAATGAAGAGGTATTGCCTCATATGCGAACGAATTTTCCGTTGCCCATATTCTCCCCATATTCTGAGCATTGACATGTCCTTGGAGATGGAAATGGCTTCGTATGTGTCCGGCGCATCCCTTATTTATTTAAGTCTTCCATTGCCATTAATTCTCCTTCACTTCACCCCCTCTGTAGAATATTTGATTTTGAAATAATAAGTCAGATTTAAAAATCAAATTAAAAAATAGAAATTTAAGAAAAGACAACTTGTGTTATTTTTTTGAAATGATATTTATGTTGGAAGATGAAAGCATGCAGAAAACAATTGTAGAAGATGCTCATCTACTAATAATGGTCTGGCGATTATTGTTCTAACAACAATAACTGACGATAGACAGAAAGAACATATAACATTAACAATAAAGTACTATTCGTAAGAATAAAGAGAAGCATAGCTTAGATGCTTCAGCAGTTAATCTTTATCTCGAGTGAATTAACACTTCTTCTTCTTGTATCGTTCTGATAAACAGAACGGGCTTAAAAGGCGTTTAATGTAATTCCAATATATTTTATTTAATAATTTACATTGGTAAATTATTCGCGGCAGATACCGGATCCGGACGATTAACCATGGTTATATACAATAACCAAAGGGGGAAAGTCATAAAGCAACATGACGTATTGGATGAAGACTTCAAAGCAAACTTCAAAGCAGAATGTCTGTGCCCTACGGAACGTCCGAGGATGGCAATAAACGGCCACATCGTGGTTCATCGAAAAATGTAGTTCAAGACGAATTTAGGCAATGCGATCAGCAACTGTAAGTAAATATTTTCCATTATTTGTTCAGCAAAGACGCTGAGGGAGAAATCGAACGATATTGCCAAGGGACAGATAATTCGTCGTGAACAAGATACTAGTTCAGCATAATTATAGAAGGATTTTAATAATGTATCCGATGGGAAAGGAACTTCCTGTAATAGTGCATTAAAATAGATTTCGTGAGTTAATCATTTTATACGGTGAAATACCTGAAAAACGTATAAGAACTTTGGAACGTGAGAATTGTGTTTACAGTACAGGAATAAATATCGGATAACTTGATAGTGATTATGAAGTAATTAATATAACTTCGTCGAATTGTAAACTATGCAATGATATTTATTTGTTCGAAATCAGAGAGACTGATTTAGGAATACAGTCGTGAATACAAGAAGATAAGACAGTGTTAGAACTTTAGTGTTTGAACTTTAAATACATGTTAGTGGATTAAATAATTGAATCACTGATATATCTATAAAATTATAGATAGAGAATTTCAGTGAGCACTGTAAGAAAAAGAATGTGATTATAGAAACCAACTGATTGAAGAAATTCCATAGAACTGATTGATCCTATCGAATAGATAGAGCAGAACTATAAATACTTTTCAAGTGTGAAAAGATAGATTTATGTATGCTATTGAATTTAGGTTCTGATCGATTAAATGATGTTAAAAGGATAAATGGGCTCTGCATAATTTGTGTAATTTAGTAATAACTCTATTGCGCAAAGACTAAACATTAATTATATATATATTTACTATTTGTTATAATAACAAAAAGATTATGGATATGCCCTCACGTCACGCTTCCACTGAGCAATAGAGAGTCATAATAACATCATTTGGAGCCTTTACAGTTGTGGGTGATCACATCTAGAAGAAAGAACAATGACAGGTAATATGCTGAACTTTAGTGGAGACAATTATCTCCATTTGAAAATGACTATCCGGACGTCACATAGTGGGATATTTGGCCGATCTAGCTGACCAAAATTATTTCTGTAGTTTCAATGGTTCAAAATGTGTTTACCTACTGATTTATTGCATTTTAAGTGATTATATAGTTTTTATACAGAAAAATAAGATAATTGCATTTCCAAACGAACTACAGTAGACTCTATCTTAACCGGATCTCCTCTTTAACCGGCCGAATTTTTTATTATCTATAAAATGTAAAAAATAGCTAAAAAAAAACAAAAAAACACGTATTTCGTTGTTTAGTATCATTATCGCATGTATTTCATATAAGGGGTGGTCCCGGAATGTCAATATAACAGTTGGGGGTGGGGCGGTGGAATGTGGCTCAGTAATTGATAAGCACTTTTTGACCTTGACAATAGAGGGTATGTTTTGTATGTATGTTTAATGGTATGTAACTTGTAATACTAAAGTATAATACATTGAATAAAATTACGCAAAATTTTAATTGTGTATTTATTTATAAGACAAATACATCCGAACTTTAATTTATTTCAGTTCTCCGGTTTAACCGGATTTTCGCTTAACCGGCTTACCTTCGGTCCCATTTAAGCCGGTTAAGAGGGAGTCTACTATATTTAATGTTTTGTTTTAAAACGAAAATGCAATTATCTAAAAATAAATTCACCAAAATTGATCAGCCGGATGATGTTGAGTGCCATGGTTCTTCATCAGAAGATACCTCTACTTCTTCTGAGGATTCTGTATCTTCATATACATCTTAGTATAGGTCCAGATGTAAAGGTTCAGCTGGAAGTAGCATTTCAAGCGTTCCCTTTAAGACAGGTTTTGATTTCTTCCTCGATATTGTCCTCATACCCGTTAAAAGAGGATCTGAGCTTAACAGTATCCGGTTAAGAGGTTGCACGACTCACTACAAAACTTCCTTGCATAGTCCCGATTGCTATATTACTTTTGGAATTTCAAAAGGTTTTTCTAACCAGTCACAATTTTTTTTCATGAAATGTATCTTCTTTTTTGTGTGCTGCCATCCACCTACATTTCATTTTAGACTTAATATATGAAAATGTGTGCTTCATTTTCTTTCTTTGTTCCTTTGAATAGTATTCATAAGTGCAGCGATAATTTTCGACAAACTCCAATTTTTTATTAATGCTAGATAAGTTTTGTTGCTGCATCATGTTAAATAGTTGTCTTCGAGTCATTATTCTGATATCCGATGATCCTCAAACAAAATTAAAACAATTTAAAATTAAATTGAACTCGAGGTTGAAAAATTCACATTTTATAGTATGTATTTATTGACTATAAATCATGGAAATTCTCGGAAAACCGCGAGAATCCGCGGCTGATTTTTCCGGAATTATTTTTTACAATCCTGTATCTTTGTATTAAAACAAAAATCATTACCGGGACGCACCCTGAAGTATAACAAATCTCTTCGAGATTGTTAAAGTTGGTTAAAAAACAACCCATAGAAAACACACTTTTTTCAAAACACTATATCTGAGGCAAAATCAAAATATTTAAAATAAAAATATTTCAAATTTATGCACATTTACCTGCTTTATGACAATCCATAATGATTTGCTTTAAATTATATTCCGAATGAAAAATATTCAATGTAGAAAGTATGCTTATGCAACGAACGTCGAGAAAAGATTTGTGTAAATAACAAGACGATCAAATGCCACTGAGATTGTTCCATGCCACTGAGATTGCGCAGAGGGGTGAGGCAGGGGTAGAATATTGTTCCCGGACTATTCCACAGTGTCATGGAAGCAATTATTTCTACTTAGAGTAAATTTTACGAAATCGACTTTTGGCCAGCTAGATCGACCAAATACCCCACTGTGCATCACTCCAAAGAGAGGGATTGTGGACCTTAGCAAATAGTCCGATATCTGAAGTGACCGAGATCGCAGACGTCGAGAAGCGAAGAATGTTATTAATGAAAGTGGAAAAAGCCACTGGAATTATAATGAGCTCCATAGATTGTAGATTCCGAGCATTAGTGTCGGAAACGGAAGACCCGGAGATATTATTGAGCGAACTTGAAACGAAGTTCAACGCAGTAGACCTCCTGAAGGTTACAGAATTAAAACGTGAAGTCTATATGAATAGTCAGATGAGCAATAATGAAGATATTCCTAAGAAGATAGCGGAATTGAAATTCATCATTAATGAGATAGAAAAACGTGGCGGAGGAATAACAGACGAAGAATTCTGTTGGATACTTCTGTCCGGTCTTCCCAAGGACTATCGACCCTGTGGACAAAGCCTATTGGTACTTCAGAAACAAAACTATTTTAATTCCGAACTAATAATTAGTAATATCCTGCAAGAATATAAAAGGAATCAGAGTTCCAAATCACAGGATGCCAAATTGACCAAAGAATATCACAACTTGGTACCCAGTTATAATAAAAAGCTAAGAAAAGGAATAATAGTTACCCCACCAGTTAGAATGATTCTAATAAGAAATTTTTTCGTTGTGGTAAAATAGGCACATTGCTAAAGTTTGTAGGAGCAAGATAAAGCATAATGAAAATAAGAAATCATCAGAGGAGAAGCCTACAACTGATAGTAAATCATTATGTGGTGTGATAAGCCTTTTTCGGAACTGAGTAGGTTAACAAAGCACAAAGTGAGACATGGTATTTAGACAGCGGGAGCAGTAACCATATCTGTACCCGAAGAGATTTATTTAGCAATTACGTCCGTCTTAAGAAACCGGCAATAATTTATTGTGCCAATAATACATCCGCAAAAGCAATCGGACATTGGACGGTAAGATTAAGTAGCCAGATGCCAAATGGTAAAATTAAAGTGATTTACTTAGATAACACTTTCCATGTGCCAAATATGAGAACGAACTTAATTTCCGCCGGTGAATTAGCTGGGCAGGTCATAAACAGGAAATCCCGTAAAGACAAATGTATAGTCAACCAAATCTTAGATCTTCATAGGGATCATAGGGATGTAGAGATTGTCAGAGGGTCTACATTGGAAGCACAGGTCGCACAGTTAAAGAACGGGTGGAGGAACATGTACGGGCTTTCCATAATAAACATGAGAAAATATCTGAATGGGCAGACCACTGTTTTCGATACGGTCACAACCCAGATCCTGTAGTAAATATCATTCACAAAATTCAAGATGAGTATAAAAGATATGCATTAGAATATTGTCTAATAAATTGCTGCATATGTTTTAACAGGGATAAATCACAGAAAGTAAATAACATGTCTTTGAGCATTTTCAGAGAATCTTTGATAAAAAACAAAAGAGTAAGTAAAATTTTAAAATTTAATTAATATTCTTGTAAATAACAGTAAGTTAGTAGCATTTAATGTAATAATAAGTTTCAAATCTTTTGATTGTTTTCAAAATATTTTGAATGTTTTATTGTTTTATTGTTATATGACAATAGTATCATTTGATGTACTTATTACCATAGAATTTATTTATTGATTTGTAAGGTTTGAGAAGGTTATTTCTCTTTCCATATTCATCTTTAATTTTTATTTTATTTATTTGTTTATTATGTTTACCAAAAAACCTTGAGGAAGTCTTTGAAAAATAAGACTAAATATAGGTCTGTGGTGCAGTATTTTGGAGTTTAATAAAGATTTGTGATAACAAATGTATAGTATTTAAGGAGTCAGGAGATCCATGTTAGATAGGCAAGAACGAGAACAACATGTATCGTATAATAGGTAGAGGAAACCCAGAAGAACTTAATACATTTTTCAATGAATCTCGACACGATCAAGTGAGATTATAGCATGACTGGCTAGGTCACACTTCAATGAAAAAGTTAAAGATCATCAAAGTCGGGAAATTGCTGAGAGGCATAGAAAAACTAACTTTGAGTAAAGATCATAAAATATCATGCAATAGCTGTACAAGAGGTAAATTAACTAACATCCAACACAAGAAGTTAAACACCATTAGAACTTCATTACCCTTGGAATTAGTTCACACAGATTTATGTGGTCCTATGAACATCAATAATCCCGATAATTTGTCTTATGTATTGACATTTATAAAGAATTATAGTAGAAGGAGTTTCCTATGTTTAATAAAATCAAAGGACGAAGTTAGCGAAAAACTAAAAAACTTTGTTCAATACGCTCAAAGATCAAGTGGATATCAAATCAAATCCATCCTTAGTGATCAATTGTACCGAATATACAAGCTCCGTAGTGAAGAACTTTGCTAGAGAGAAAGGGATTCAGCTGCACTGTTCATCATCATATCAACCGCAGCAAAATGGTGTGGCTGAGCACTTTATTCGGTCTCTATTAGATAAAGCAAGAACACTTATGATAGATTCCAAGCTTCCTTTACGTTTCTGGCCTTAGGCTATATTATGTGCCAATCATTCTTTGAATCGAACACCTCATGAAAGCATTTATAACGAGATTCCTTTAAGCAAATGGTTCGGGGATAAATACGCTCCATCAGTGAGACATTTTGAGACGATATGGTAGTCTAGTTTATGTGAAGATACCTAAACATCAATTGAAGAATAAGTTTTCGGAAAGACCGGAAAAAGGTATTTTACTCGTTTGTTCAGCAGTAACACGAGGTTATTACGTGTATATGGTTAAGGACAACAAAGTCATCGAAGCCAGAAATGTATACGTGAATGAGAGTCGTTTTGGGAATGATCTGTTAAAGGGTAGCGTATGTCAGACCAAAGATTTTGACTGTCTCATCGACATGAAATGGAGAAATAATTCTGAAGGTGAAACATCAAAGGAAGATGAAGATGGAGACGAAAATCCAATAGAAGATTACGAACAAAGATTAATGCAAGATGATGACGGACACATGTCAGACGATCAACAAGACGCTTGAGACGACGAATCAGAAGACGACTTCATGGTCTTAAGAGATAGAAGAATACAACGGAAAAGAGAGATACAAGCACACATCACGGAAGTGGAAGAAACACCAAAGAATTATCATGAAGCAATTCATAGCAAGGAACGCATACAGTGGTTAAAAGCAATCGAGGAAGAACTGGAAAGCATTTCGAGTCGCAGAACGTGGATAGAAACACAGATACCTGAAAATGTGAATCCATACACTTCGAAATAGATTTTTAAGAGGAAAAAGGATGCAAAGGGGAACATAGTTAAGTACAAGGCAAGATTAATGGTGAACGGTTACCTTCAGTGGCCAACCATCGATTACGAAAGGACCTACTCCCGCACTCCAAGTATGAGCACACTAAGACTATTACTAGGACTATGCATCAAATATAAAAGTCAGATTCATCACTGCGACGTCAAGAGTGTATACTTGAACGGTGATATCGATGCGGATATTTACCTGGAAACACCTGAAGGCATGAAAATTTCAAACCTGAAATATAATGGAATAAAGTTGTTAATATCCTTATATGGATTAAAACAAGCAAGACGTAATTCGTTCGTAACTATGAGATATAAGCTGTGCAAGGCAGGATATACAAACTTACGATGTGAGCCATGTCTGTTCTACAAGACCATTGAAAGGGAGAAATATATTCTCTTGGTATACGTGTACGATATATTAATCATGGGAAAGGAATCCACCAAATTACAAAATATCAAGAGTGAACTGGATAGATTATTTGGAACTAAGAACCTACGAAAGATAAACGAATACCTAGGCATGGAATTCGAACATAATATCGAAGCAAGATATATGAAGATCTCGAAAGAAGGTTTCATATACGAGATGCTTACTAGATTCGGAATAGAGACATGAAAGAGTGTAGATACTCCTTACATGGAAAACAAGGATGAAATATCTTTCACTTGAACTTACTGGGAGGGAGAGGACTCGAACTTACTGGACGAAGCCGGAAAATTAAACTATAGAAATTTAATAGGAAGTTTAACCTACCTGAGCAATGCTACCAGACCGGACATAAGTTATGAAGTCAATCGTTGTGCTGAGAAAAGCAGTAAATCCTCGATCGGATATTTTAAAAGAACAAAGAGAATTCTGAGGTTCCTGATTGGTACAAAATCAATAAAATTGAAATTCGTATATGACGAAAGAAACTTAACTGGATACAGTGATGCCAGTTTTGGGAATAGGAAAGGAGGAAAATTAATCACCGGATATATATTATTTATAGGAAATTGTTTAATTTTCTGGTCTAGCAAGAAGCAGACGATAGTTGCACATTCGACACAGGCAGCAGAATTAATCGCCTCCTGCAAATATGCTAAAAATATAATTAGTTGTAAGAACTTATTGGAAGAGCTACGTTTTGATGAAATCGAAGAAAGCTGTACATGTTGCGAACGTTGCTATTGTTAGTGCGAACATTGCAATTATTGTCTATTGTTAATGTGCGAGGCAACGAGGACACGAGATGCCGCTTGTTAAGATTGTTGTAAATTTTCTCTCCTGTAAGAAAAAGGAACACGAGTGAATATCGAACGATTCAGACATTACATAAAATTGTGCTTAGTTTTAATTGGAGCTTTAATATTAATTTAATATTAACCAATTTTTAAATTGGTTATTTTCAAGGATAAGTTGTACGAGATTTTTAATTAGAAATAAACCTTAGTTAAATGTGTAAATTGGCTTTCTTCAAGAATAAGATGTCTTCGCACGAAGTTCTCCCCGATCATGGTATTGCTCAGAGGAGTTACTAAAGGGGTAATATCCTAAGGTTATGGTGCCGAAACCCGGGAGTAATTGGCTCAATCAGTGGATTAGTTTCAGTGTGTGTAGTTGTTACCGGGAATTGTTTAAGTGGATCTACCAGCGATACCAGGGCAAGATGGCGACGGATCTTAGCCGACGAAGAGGAGCAGTATGAGCCGCCATTAGAAAAATGGAAAGCGATATTAAAAAAGCATTCGATTCTAAAGACGCAGGATTGGCCGAGGAACTGCATGAAAAATTAAAGGTTAAACAAACCAAATTAGAAGCTCTTAAAGAAGAAATTAGAAGTGAAATTGCTGAAGAGAAAGCGGATCAAGAATTGGCTACTGTGAAAGAATATGAAGATTTAGTTATAACGTGGTTAACAAGAATGCGCAGGATAATTTGTGGTGGCAGTTCTACAGGCAGTAATTCTGCGGTTAGTGGTAATCTAGTGGAATCACCTTCTCCATCAATACGTGAAGGACTCACAATATGACTTCCAAAATTCGCTATGCCTAAATTCAGCGGAGATATGGTTAAGTGGTCAAGTTTTTGGAATGCATTTTCTACAGCGGTGCATGAAAAAGCTGAACTGTGTGTAGTTGACAAATTCAATTACCTGAGAAGTGTGTTAACCGGCGACGCACTTCGTTGCATTGAGGGACTGCCCATAACCGACGGCGACTATAGCAATGCGGTTGACAGGTTAAGGGATCGCTTTGGCCGAACTGAACAGATAGTGGATGGAATGACTGCAGCCGTGCTTCAGCTGCCTGCTCCAAGAAATGAAACGGTGAGTCTTCGTAAATTTTATGATGAAGTAGAAATTAAAGTTTTGGGATTAAAATCGTTAGACGTTGACCTTAATGCATGCAGTAGCATTCTTGTGCCTACGTTAATGAGGCGTTTGCCGAGAGACTTGTGATTGGGATGGGACCGCCGAACGAAGAGTTCCGATCAAAATAAGATAGACAATTTAATTCATTTCCTACGCGAGGAAGTGAAACTGCGTGAAAGAATACAGTCCATTAATATTACTGATAGTGGTTACAACGACAGTAGAAAAAGAGAGGAAATCGCTCCTCGAAATACACCGAGGGTTGCAGCATCGACCGCGGCGCTGACCGTTACTAGTGATAATGCTGTTAGACCGCGCTTATGTATGATTTGTGATAGCGTCTCACATCTCATGGCTAACTGTACCATCAAAACGTTAGAAGAACGTATAGACAGAGTTGAAGCAGCGAAGAAATGTTTTAACTGTTTGTGGCCGTGTCACAACTCGAAATCGTGTCGGAGAGAAAAGGCGAAGTGTCGTTCGTGTAAAGGGTCTCATCACACAGCATTGTGCCCGCAGCTGAAGGTAACTGCAAACAAAAATTCAATTGCGACAGAAACCGCAACGACACAGGTTAGTATTAACCAAATCATTAATCAAGGTTCAAATGATGTCGTCTTACTGAAGTCTGCAGTTATATTGGTTGATGGAAATAATAGACAAGTCCGTGCTAGGCTTATGATAGATGGAGGAAGTCAACGCAGCTTCATCAGTAAACGCCTATCGAAGCCAGTCGGAGCGATGCAAGTTGGAATAGAAACAATGAATGTGAAAGTGTTTGATCATGGGTCAACCGGATGCCGCGATTATCGTAAGGTATGTGTACGTCTATTTGACCGTAATGGAATTCATAGCGTTTAAGTAACATTGCAGGAATCGGACAATGTGTGCTCCACGTATTCATTCGTACTGAATGAGTGTTTATTGCGAGAAATGGCGCAGAGAGGTATCTGGTTGGCAGATCCAGGTTCAAGTACAAAGTGTGATATGGACGATATTGATATTTTTATCGGCGGAGATCTGTATTGGGCTGTTGTTACCGGAAAGATCGAACGCATCAACGATCGACGCTTTGCAGTTGAAAGTGTGTTTGGTTGACTTCTAAACGGACCGGATGACCAATCAACTGTAGCGAATTGTGTGACAGTGCAATCGATGCATGTGCGTGTACAAAGTGCTGACGTGAATAAGCAGCTGTGCAACGAAATAGAAAAGTTTTGGAAATTAGAGAGTTTGGGCGTCAATGATGACGAATCATGTGCAGCTGTAGTGGATCCAGTTGAGCAGCAACTGTACAATACAATAAATTATGTTGAAGGAACATAGAGTGCGTCTACCATGGAGAGAGAAAGCCGGAGCTATGTTCAAACAAAGCGGAGGCGCTTCGAAGGTTCCATACCCTATAGTAGAAGGTTTTCTCGAGAGGAAACGTTAATCATTACATATCATGGCGCCATGATGGACTACCTGCGTTGTGACCATGCCGAAGTTGTTTTAAATCCTGAGTTAAATGGTGATCCCGTATACTACATCCCGCATCAGGCCATATTTCGTACAAACCATGACACCATGAAACTTCGTATTGTGTTTGATGCCTCCTCGGGGAATCCATCCTTGAATGACTGTTTACACGCTGGGCCACATTTGAATCCAAACATGTTAGATGTGTTATTGCGGTTCCGACAACATAGAGTTGCAATTGCTGCGGACATTGCTGTCGTTTCTTCAAGTGGAAATCGATCCAAAAGACCGTGAAGCTGCCAGATTCATTTGGCTACCTCAAAGTTGGAAGCCGTTGACCCGTTGACCCCCGTAACCTACCACTTGAAACGTATACTGTTTGGATTGAACTGTGGACCGTTTTTGCTCGCAGCAACGCTGAAGTATCATTTGAACAGTGTTTGTGAGTTTGAATTAGAAATACTTACGTGTTTTATTTCTAGTCTTATTTCAAACGATAGCAATTCTAATACTCGCCAACCAAATGATATTCAATACTACTGTAAGAATGAAGATGCCAAGAATCGTAAACAGACAGTTAACATGAAGTGATAAGGCATAGAAGTGAGCATTGTTAAACAATGAGCTCGAGGTAGAAGGACAAGAATCAATGTGAGAACAAAATGGATACCGAATGAATGAAGACGTTTTCAGAGTTTTTTCCTTCGTAAATGATTAGGAATTATGTTGTTATGTTAAGAAATTCCTAATATTCTATGGATATACGTACGCTTATTGCTGGATGCTATTATTTCGGAAGAGATATTCGCATATTTGCGTGATTACCACGGAGAGTAAAAAAGTCACAAATAGAATGCCGATATCGTTCCAATGCTGAAGACATCGAGATTCATCGAGTCAACATTAATCGACCACTAAGGGGAGTCATTCCATATTGGTATCAAAGACTGAGTAATGTGGGAGAAGATCATCAATTGTAAGTAATTCTTTTCATTTCCTAACACGGACGGGTAAACAGAGAAGATTAAATCTTTCACCATAGAGTCATCGAAGAATCTTGGATTAAAGTTAAAACAAGTAATTTTGTGCAAGATTAAAGATAAAGACTTTAATTACAGATAGAAAGACACTAATTACAGAAGCTTTAACTAGTAGTAATTGAAAAAGGGTTAAATGAGTGCAGACCAAAAGAGACTTTGTTGCAGATACAATTTATTTTGATAGATATACAAGTGAATAGAAAGGACAGACGTAATTGTAGGTAATTTGTTTTCAAGAGAATATACAAGTTTACGTAAATCTATTTGCCTTGATTCGTTATTTTAATATCTTAGCTCAACATCTTTAAATCAATAATCTTATGTTAAATGGACAATTAAGGAGTAAAGGTTACAGAGTTATTTTATTCAGTCTAAGAAATCATAATCAATAAAATAATTTCTACAACGCTCCCTACAGTGTTAAATCGGCTGAGCCAGCTGTAATTGAAGGACTATTGAATAGTATTTATGTGGACGATTTTGCGAAATCAGTACCATCAGATTTCGACGGCTGACGTCTTCACTATTCAAGTAGACAAATTATGAGAGAAGCAGGATTTAATCTGCGAAAATGGGCCACAAATCATGAGAGAAGAAGAATGCGGTAAGAAGGAATACAGTGAGAGATCCCAGGAGGAATTTATCAAAGTTTTAGGGATGAAGTGGCATCAGTATGAAGATACTCTTCACTTCGATGTTACAGGACTTGAAAACTTTCTAAGCGAGAAACAACCCACGAAATGAATTGTTCTTAGTGCGATGGCAAGTATTTTCGATCCTCTGGGCATTGTTGCACCGTTTACTGTAAGATTAAAGGTCTTGTTCCAAAAACTGTGGAAAATTAACTATGCATGGGATGAAGAATTGAAACCTCCATTAAAAAGTGATTGGAATCACTGGATGCTGGAGTTACCGGACGTGCAAATGTTCAGTGTGCCGAGCTGTTTCTCCCAAAAAAGCGAGAATGACGTTAGCCGTGAGTTTCATGCATTTTGTGACGCCAGTGAACAAGTGTACGGAGCTGTAATATATATTGTGAAACAACGAGGCAGCATAAAAACAAGCATGTTAGTGGCAAGTAAGAACCGTGTAGCCCCACTAAATCACTTAGTATTCCAAGACTTGAACTCTTGGCTGCCTTGATATGCGTCCGTCTAGTAGCAAGATTAGGAAATGCTCTATCTACGTCAATTCCTGTATCATACTGCACGGACTCAATGATTGTTTTGCATTGGATTCGTGGAGAGGCCAGGAAATGGAAGACCTTTGTGATAAATAGAGTGAGAGAGATTCAGAACTCCTGTGAAACTTCTAAGTGGTCTCATGTACGAACTGAAGACAATCCAGCGGATAAATTAACTCGTGGACTGTCAGCCAGAGCTTTAATCAGTGATGAATCCTGGTGGCATGGACCAAAGTGGTTAGTAACCGGCAGTTATGACAACCGGGAAACTATCGATGATGATATCGTATATAAGAAAAAAGCTATAGCCGAGGTAAGGGAAACAGCTTTAGCTATTAATGTTGTGTCGACGATTCCGGAAATTATAGTGAACGTCGAATGTTTCAGTACGTGGAAAAAGGTTGTTATAATAATTGGTTGGATATTTCGTTTTTCCGCAGTGTGTCGTGCGCCAAACAATTTGGTATTTCAGGGAAATTTGTCAGTTCAAGAACTTGTTCGGGCAGAAATTAGTTTAATTAGCCATGAGCAAAAACAGTTGTTTCCAAGCGAATATAAAGCGTTATATGAAGGTCGATTAGTGAATAGAAAATCACGAATATACAGATTTGATCCTCAATTGGCGGAGGATGGATTAATACGTCTAGGAGGAAGACTTCATTTCTCCATGTTAAAATTCGAAACCAAGCATCCTACTATTTTGAGTTGTCATGCATGGACAACAAGGCTCATTATTCTGGAAGCTCATACAAGAGTACTTCATGGTGGCGTTTCCGAGACAAATATAGAACTTCGTGAACGTTTTTGGATACCTTCTGCTAGACGAACAGTATCGAAGGTGTTAAGGACATGTCAAATTTGTGTTCGGTGCCGTGCGAAGCCAGCACAAATGGTGGAAGCACCTCTCCCTTCTGATCGAGTGAATGTAGCTAACCCGTTCGAAGTAATTGGCGTAGACTATGCGGGACCAATTTTTGCGCGTGAAGGTAAAAGAGGACAGAAGAAAACATATTTTCTGATAATTACGTGTGCAGTCACTAGAGCATTGCATCTTGAACTGGTAGAATGAATGACTGCTGATAATTTTTTGTTAGCTTTTCGTCGTTTTATAGCACGCCGAGGATTATGTCGGGCTATATGGTCTGATAATGCAAAAACTTTTAAACGTGCAGCGAAGGACTTAAATATTTGGACAAAGATGATGCAGTTAGCTACAGAAAAACGCATTGAATGGAAATTCATCGTGGATAAGGCTCCATGGTGGGGAGGCATGTGGGAACGAATGGTTCCTTTTGTGAAGGACAAAATCAAAACAACGTGTGGACGAGCAATGTTAACTTTTGAAGAGATGCATACTATCTTAAAGGAAGTTGAGTGTGTACTCAACTCCCGCCCTCTTGGATACGTATCAGAAGAAGTTCGAGAAGTAATAACTCCGGGTCATCTACTCATTGGGAGACGTCTCACCGTTCCACCACTTGCTTCCAAATTGATGTAACCCAATTCATGCGATTCTCTTAATATACGACAACTTTGGAAGGCTCGCATGGCAATCATAGACAGATTTTGGAAGATCTGGCGGACTGATTATCTTCTGATCCTCCGGGCAGCTCACGAACGTCGAAACATTGGTGCAACACTTCCACTGGGGGTTGGACAACTCGTTCTCCTGGATGATGGACGAACGGTACGTCATCTGTGGAAGACGTGTGTAATAAAAGAAGTGCTTCAAGGACGAGACGGATGCATCCGTTCATGCCGTGTCTTGCAACCTGACGGTAAGGTTGTAAAACATCCTATTCAATTGTTATATCCTTTAGAACTTGAAGGACAGAATCTGTGACTTTGACTTTACAACTGACTTTATAAACTTTTAACTGTGGGTTCTGACTGACCAATTGTTTTTGCTGAAAGTATACACTATAAAAGTAAGGGGGGGGAGTGTTGCAACGTTGCTATTGTTAGTGCGAACATTGCAATTATTGTCTATTGCTAATGTGCGAGGCAACGAGGACAGAAGATGTCGCTTGTTGCGATTGTTGTAAATTTTCTCTCCTTTAAAAAAAAGGAACACGAGTGAATGTCGAACGATTCAGACATTACATAAAATTTGCTTAGTTTTAGTTGGAACTTTAATATTAGTAAATTTTTAAATTGGTTATTTTCAAGGATAAGTTGTACGAGGTTTTTAATTAGAAATAAATCTTAGTTAAATATATAAATTGGCTTTCTTCAAGGATAAGATGTCTTCGCACGAGGTCTTCCCCGATCATGGTATTGCTGAGAGGAGTTACTAAAGGGGTAATATCCTTTATACATCGCTGTATTGTAGGAACCTACATACTGTAAAGATTAGTAAAGATATATACAACGAGTCTAGAAGCAAACATATACGTTGAAATACCACGCAATTAATGACAACGTTGTGAACAATGACATAGATCTTGTTTATGTGTCTACGGACAAGAACATTGCAGATGGTTTAACAAAGGGATTGACAACGAGCAATTAAATGAAATTCCAAGAATTTCTTAATCTAGTGCATTGAATACTTCAATGAAGAACTTAGAAGTTGAAAGTTCAAATAATTTTAACATCAAAAATCGTTTTCGAAAAGACGAAAAAGATCATTACAAGTTGAGGAGGACAATTGTAGAGTATTTCATTTTGAAATAATAAGTCACATTTAAAAATCAAATTGAAAAAATAGAAATTTAAGAAAAGACAACTTTTATATATTTTTTTGAAGTGATATTTATGCTGGAAGAAGAAAGCGTGCAGAGAACAATTGTAGAAAATGCTCATCTACTAATAACGGTCTGGCGATTATTGTTGTAGCATAAATAACTGACGATAGGCAGAAAGAACATATGAACATTAACAATAAAGTACTATTCGTAAGAATAAGGAGAAGCATAGCTTAGATGCTTCAGCAGATAAATTGTTATTGAGAGAGTGAGAAGAACTATCTTTAACTCGAGTGAATTAACACTTCTTCTTCTTGTATCGTTCTGATAAACAGAACAGGCTTAAAAAATTATGGGCTAAAACGCGATTAAAGTAATTCCAATATATATTATTTAATAATTACGGAGGTAAATTATTCGCGGCAGATACTGGAGCCGGACGATTAACCATGGTTATATACAATAACCAAAAGGGGAAAGTCATAAAGCAACATGACGTATTCGATGAAGACTTCAAAGCAGACTTCAACGCAGAATGTCGATGCCCTACGGAAAGTCCGAGGACGGGAATAAACGGCCACATCGTAGTTCATCGAGATATGGAGTTCCAACGAATTTAGGTGATGCGATCAGCAACTGTAAGTAAATATTTTCCATTATTTGTTCAGCAAAGACGCTGAGGGAGAAATCGAACTTTATCGCCGAGGGACAGATAATTCGTCGTGAACAAGATACTAGTTCAGCATAATTACAGAAAGAATTTAATAATGTATCCGATATGAAAGGAACTTACTATAATAGTGCATTTAAATAGATTTCGTGAGTTAATCATTTTATACGGTGAAATAGCTGAAAAACGTATAAGAACTTTGGAACGTGAGAATTGTGTTTAGTTAAATAAAAATATAAAATAAAAACACACAGTCAATTACAGAGACATAATTACATGGCGTGGAGTCTTTCAAATCCCATGGGATTCATCTTCGGCACAATAATTTCTTTAAAGATTCCACTTAAATACAAAATTCAACCAATGAGATAATTAATACACAAATAAGAAGTCAATTGGTAGTATTTCAACCAATCCTGTCAAACTCAAGCCCTCTGTCAACCAAAGAGAAAATTAAAAAATAAGTAAATAAGAAAAAAGAAAAATTTGTTTCCTTTTATTTGAGAATATAATTTTATGTTTATTAAAAATACAATCATGCAATCGTTAACTTTCTTTTTTATCAATTTTATTTTTGATTTTGTTTCTATGCAAGGAAGAAAATTTAACAAAATTACCATTATTCAAATAGCATTGTATATTGTTATTAGGTGTAAAGGAATTACAAGAACCTAGCATTTTAATAAATAAAGATTCTACAGTTTCTCTGCCTATTTGGTTCTTAGACATATTGATAACAATGCATTCTTCAAATCCTCCAATTTGCCCTTTCTTATATGTGTGTCTGGCTATAAATATACCATCAATATTTCCTGTTTTGATACAACTACGGTGCTGCCTAAACCTTTTCTTTAAAGTTTGGCCACTGTTTCCAATGTAGAAACAATCTTCTTTGATGCAAGGCACTAAATAAATGTAGCCCTTTTTTTCCAATATATCTTTTTTTTCTTTGTCATGCTCAATTGGATACGCTAACTTATTATCCAAACGGTATCCCAGGTTGATGTCCGATCCTAAGAATATCTTCTGTAACCGTTTATGTAAACAAGTATGGAATGGAAAAGTGGCCCAAACAGTACCATTCTTATCTTTTTTTGGCAAAGGGTTGTAAATGTGATGGACAGTTTTCCAGATAGATGAATTCACCAATTTTTCAGGATAGCCACAACTAAGAAAATCTTTAAAGAAAAGGGTTGGGCTTCACCGTAGTTGTATCAAAACAGGAAATATTGATGGTTATTTGTAGCCAGGCACACATATAAGAAAGGGCGTAATGGAGGTTTTGAAGAATCCATTGTTATCGATATGTTTAAGAACGAAATAGGCAGAGAAACTATAGAATCTTTATTTATTAAAATGTTAGGTTCTTATAATTCCTTTATATCTATTAACAACATTCAATACTATTTGAATAATGGTAATTTTGTTAAATTTTCTTCCTTGCATAGAAAAAAAGCTTTTTTCCTTTCTTCATCAGAACGCTTATTCAATAAACACATTGAAAAAATTAAAAAATATTTTCTTAGTTGTGGCTATCCTGAAAAATTGGTGAATTCATCTATCTCGAAAACTGTCCATCAATTTTACAACCCTTTGCCAAAAAAAGATAAGAATGGTACTGTTTGGGCACTTTTCCATTCCATCCTTGTTTGCATAAACGGTTACAGAAGATATTCTTAGGATCGGACATCAACCTGGGATACCGTTTGGATAATAAGTTAGCTTATCCTATTGAGCATGACAGTGATAAAAAAGATATATTGGAAAAAAAGGGCTGCATTTATTTAGTGCCTTGCATCAATGAAGTTTATTTCTACATTGGAAACAGTGGCCAAAGAAAAGATTTGGGCAGCACCGTAGTTGTATCAAAACAGGAAATATTGATGGTTCATTTATAGCCAGACACGCGTATAAGAAAGTGCATATTGGAGGTTTGAAGAATGCATTGTTGTCGATATATTTAAGAACCAAATAGGCAGAGAAAATATTGAATCTTTATTTATTAAAATGTTAGGTTCTTATAATTTCTTTATACCTAATAACAACATTCAATACTATTTGATTAATGGTAATTCTGTTAAATTTCCTTCCTTGCATAGAAAAAGAATCAAAAATGAAATTGATAAAAAAAGAAAGTGATTGTATTTTTAATAAACATAAATTTATATTCTCAAATAAAAAGAAAAACTTTTTTTTCTCTTTTCTGATTTATTTATTTTTTAATTTCCTCTTTGGTTGATAGAGGGCTTGAGTTTGACAGGATTGGTTGAAATACTACCAATTGACTCCTTATTTCTGTATTAATTATCTCATTGGTTGGATTTTGTATTTAAGTGGAGCCTTTTAAGAAATTATTGTGCCGAAGATGAATCCCATGGGATTTGAAAGACTCCACGCCATGTAATTATGTCTCTGTAATTGACTGTGTGTTTTTATTTTATATTTTTATTTAACTAATCTTTTTGACACACGTTAAAAATGTATTTAGAATTCTGTTTACAGTTCAGAAATTAATATCAAATAACTTGATAGTGATTACGAAGTAATTAATATAACTTCGTGGAACTGTATATTGTGCAATGATATTTATTTGTACGAAATCAGAGGGACTGATTTAAGAATACAGTCGTGAATACAAGAAGATAAGACAGTGATTAGTGTTTGAACTTTAAATACGTGTTACTGGATTAAATATTTAATCAATAATATATCTATAAAATTATAGATAGCGAATTTCCGTGAGAACTGTTAGAAAAAGAATGTGATTATAGAAATCAACTTATTGAAGAATTTCAAAAGAACTGATTGATCCTATCGAATAGATAGAAGAGAACTATTAACACTTTTCAAGTGTGAAAAGATAGATTAATGTATGCTATTGGATTTAGATTCTGATCGATTAAATGATGTTAAAAGAATAAATGGGCTCTGCATAATTTGTGTAATTTAGTAATAACTCTGTTGCACAAAGACTAAACAGTAATTATATATATTTACCATTTGTTATAATAACACCCTCCACGTCTGTATGTTCACCTAAAACCAAGGAAAGACGTTACTTAAAATGGTAGCAGAGCATGGTTACAAGTAAGGTTTGAGAAGTTATATACTTATTAGATTCTCCTCTCTTTCTTTCTTTAGTTTAATTTTGAAGCCTCATCCTTCCCCTACCGTCTTGTCCTTCTCTTATTTTACGAATAGGCGAGATGTCGAATCCTTCCATGTCATCTCAAAGGCAGAAATCGATTGATTTGCTGGCGGGGTTCTCTATGGTTTCTGGGAAGTAAAAGGCCTAAAGGGGTCCAGCTTGAGGAGATTTCTACCTGAACTAGGGATTCGAGACGAAGTCATCACCATGTGGCAAGATGATATGACATCATCTGAAGGTTATCTGGATATGAAAAAGTCCCCAAGAAAATATGACTAATTGACTAATTTTGGCCAGGCATGAATTGCGACATAGGTGGCTATTAAAGCTTCCCATTTATATTTAATTGTGAAATTCGATTTCCTGGGGAAGCAAAGAAAGTCGTTAATCCTGTTACAGGTTTTTTGCAAAACCTGTAAGAAAGCCTCTGTTTACTTCCTGGTCATCCCCTCGCCATTGTCCATCTCCAATATAACCCTGTACAATTGGGATTCCCTCTCTTGTCTCATTGCGGTCTGCATCGGTCCTCCCCTCTTTCTCTTATGGCATCACCCCTTCCTGTCCTCAACTTGCCCTTCCACTGCTAAACAATTCTGTGGGGCGGGAAGAACAGTAACGACCAAAGGTTCGCTACATCTTTCTCTCATTCCTACCCAAAAGAAGTCGGAATTGAGGTGTGAATCTTGGTGCAGGCCCTATTGACTCTTTCCCTTCTCTATACCGCTTCAACTGACCTCGCGATCCACTTGATCACGCCAGCTCCTTGTTCATACTATTATAGTATGATTTCTAATAATCAATACTTTTAGAGATTGTTGAGATTATTATTTTCCCAAATGATTATCTAAATTTTCAGTTTGGCACTGTTTCGAATTCACTTTTTCTTTGTAGTTGTGTTTTTTCTGGACCTTAATTGTAGTTGTACTGTAGTTGATAAGGCATGTAGTTGTTTAGTATTGATTCAATTTTCAAGTCTGTTTTATCAGGTAGTCAAGTTACCACCATTTCGGTATTTTACATAGCATTAAGAAGCATAATCAGTATCCTTTTTAAATCCTTAAATTGAGTGATCCCACAGAAACTAAAGACGACAAAATAAAAATCAACAATGATTTGTGGAAATCAAATCTTTCGGCAGCTAACTGCTTACCACAAATGACATTTGATCACAAAGCAAGAATAATTCAGTCAAGTTGAGATCCTTGTTCGTTTTTTTTTTCATTTTTAAAATAATAGCCAAAACTGATGAAAGCCTAAGGAACTCGAAACAGCTGTCCCAGGATCCAACTTGAATCAAAGGGAACAATAATTATATTTTTTTTTCATATCAATTAAAATACTTATATTTAATAAATGCTTTAATTGATGCTTATATTTAATTAGTTAAACAAGCTGCATAATTGAATAATATAATTTAATTCGACATTGATATAAATACTGAAGACATTGATCATCTGAGGACCATTAGCCTTTCTGCAGTCTTGCAGTCATGTGACTACACTGCAGCGGATCTTCTCACAAAGCTCTCACGAAATCAAATGATTTTCGATCTCGATGCATCCCTGCAGGTCCAGAAGATGTTGTGGCTTGCTTGTGTAGATTTGTTCACGCGTATTCCCACAGGAAAAAGTCCATGGGTGTCAGCTCTGGTGATTGAAATGCCATTTTGATCACACTACGTTTGCCAATCCCATCAGGAAATGTCCGATTGAGGAATGGCAGGAACATCATTGTGATAAAGATATAGTGCTCAATATGTTGCCACAGCACTTTGTTCATATCCTCTACGAAGGGAGATATGGTAGTACCTCAGTAACCAAGTAGCATTCACCATTTACTCTGTCATCCCAGCAGAACAGTTCCACAATGATTGGAAGAAATTCCAGCCCATTCTGTAATCTGGCGAGTTAGCCTGTTGTGACATCATTACATTGGGATTGAAATGCTACCAATAGCAGGTGTTGTATCGATTTACGGATATATCAACATGAAGTTCCATCCATCCGCAATGGGGAACAATTGTCATATTGAGCTAAAATTATTTTCTGAGAGAAATTAACATAATATTAATGTGGTTAAAATTTTATTTCAATCCGTCGTTTCTAAATAGGGGAAATTTACGCTTAAAGTTTGGCTTTTAGCCACGCCTCCAAAAAGCATTGTCACGTGGTCGTGACGTCACAACTCCCTGGCAACAAGCGAGTCAGGCAGGCGTTCTTACTCAAGTTCATTGCTTTTTTTGCAAATGGCGTTTGTGAAACTTTCACAGGAGTTAAAAGATATTATAAATATTATATTATTCCAATGTGCAAAAATACAAGCGTCACATCTGTCAAGATCACTTTAATGTATTACAAAATAACTTATGTTTCTTTTAAAATGTGCATGCTATTGAATAATAATAAAATTATTTGTTACGATGGATTGAATGGTGACTGCCAATGCATTACTCTGAATTATTTAAATTGTTCACTGATGTGACTGAAATTATTTTTAGAATGGTTTTAAAATTAAATAAATACTCTAACATTTATTAGTATATTTTCTCTGTTATAAAATTCATTAAAAAGCTAAAAAATACTCAGTGATAAACGCAACAAAAATTAAGATTGAACGTTGCTGTTTCGTAGAGTCCATCATGTGTATTTTCGGTCAATTACTACTTATTATTACTATTACTTATAGAGAATAGTTTTATATAGAAAAGATTTAAAATTTATTTTAAAAGTAACTTCTAAATTATGAAGGTTATTAACGTTTATAATAATAATAATCTATAATAACTCTATAATTTTATAATAATAAAACACATGCGTATAATATACACGGAGTATACTGTAAATACTACACAATTTTTTTTCTTCACAAAATCTTTCATTACGTCATCAAAATTGACCGATTTCGTCGACAACGGGAACTTCTAAAGCGCGAAAACGGCGAATATGCTGAACCACCTTCGTAAGGCGACTGTACCGCCTACGGCTGAGTCGTGCAAATTAGAAGCAAAAGTACAAGTACATTTTCATACTTCAAAAGCAAATCGCTTCAAATTTAATAAACAAAATGAGAGAAATTAAAAACTTTTTTGGCTTCTTTTGAAAAAAAAAACTTTCAGCATTAACAAAACACAGCAAAAAGGAAAAGAATTTAGAAGTTAATTCTAAATTATTGTTATTGTTAATATTATTATTGTTACTTCCCGCACATTAATAACCTTCATAATGTAGAAGGTATTTTAAAACAAAAATTTGAAAAGAAAAAATATAATTTTAAATCTTTTCTGTATAAAACTATTCTCTAATTGACCGAAATATAAATGGTGGACTCTACGAAACAGCAACGTTCAATCTTAATTTTTGTTGCGTTTATCACTAAGTATTTTTTAGCTTTTTAATATATTTTATAACAGAGAAAATATACTAATAAATGTTTGAGTATTTATTTAATTTTAAAACCATACTAAAAATAATTTCAGCCACATCAGAGAACAATTTAAATAATTCCGAGTAATGCATTGGCAGTCACCATTAAATCCATCGTAAGAAATAATTTTATTATTATTATTAATAGCATGCACATTTTAAAAGAAACGTAAGTTATTTTGTAATACATTAAAGTATTGACAGACAATACAATTAGATTTTTCGGCGAGCGGTGTTTCTTTTCTTACTGCATTCTTCGGCACGGAACTAACAATTTTGTCTGGCGATGTGACGCTTGTATTTTTGCACATTGGAATAATATAATATTTATAATATCTTTTAACTCTTGTGAAAGTTTCACACACGCCATTTGAAAAAAAAAACAATGAACTTGAGTAAGAACTCTCGCGCCTGCCTGCCTGACTCGCTTGTTGATAGGAGTTCTGACGTCACGACCACGTGACAATGCTTTTTGGAGGCGTGGCTGAAAGCCACACTTTATCGGTGTGTTCGCAGGCCGATATCTTGAAAAATACTTCAAATTGAGCCGAGATTTTTAGAATGGTTAACTTTTGAAAGTAGATTAATGGAAATATAAGGTCAAATATAATTTTTATTTTTCATAATTGTTCCCCAGTATCTCGTCGTGTTGCAATTCAACCAGCAAGATGGTGCAGAACAAAATCCTTTGATGAGGATTATCCTCAGACAGTGCGTGAACTCTCTGGAAACGATATGACTTATAAGTTCAGGGAGTGAATTAGATGCGCACTGATGCACATGCATTGTCTGTTTCACCAGATTACTTACGTATTGATTTTTTTCGGATTTTTCTCCTGCGCTTTGGCGATGAAGTGTTATTTCTCTTTTTTAGTGATTGTGGTGAGTGACTCTTCCCTGCATGTTTATTGCAACAGAATGATTATCTTGAAATTTCTTAATTGTAGTTACTGTTTTCACTCTTTGAAAAACTACATTCCTCATCAAATAAACGTCTTGCTGCAGAGATGTTCTACTCATAAATAAACACAGTGACTATACACGGCGCTTTAGTTTTAACTGGAACGCACCACTTTCCCTGCCTACCCTTGTGAATTATCGCACGGTCACAACGCACTTTTAATGCTTTGAGGTGCTCATACTGACGTCAGATGCATGCCAACTGCTGATGCCCACTGTTGAACAAGGTGGATCATCCAGGTATCCATCTTGTCTTAGGATACTGTTATTCTTGTGAAAACGTATAAACTGCTTCCGAAAATGGCTCTCAGGAAGAAGTTATCGGGTTGACCGAGCTCAACTGATACACCCAATAAATGTCTTGTTTAGTTGTAAATAAAACTAATGTAATTCCGCCACAATCTAGCAATCAAAGCGACCTGTCTGAACTGGATTCGACTCTAGGCAAGATGTGGATGTTTCATTATTTTTTTCTTTGTTTGTTTGCTTCTCTTTCATTCCTTCTGCAGTCAATGGCATATTATAATTTGATTTTTAGAATTTGTATAAGAGGCCTAAAAAAAGGTAGCAATACCAGTGATTTTATTCACGGTCCATTCACAGGTTTAAAAAAAAAACAATCTATGAATTTTAATAGAAAGTTTTAAATTCGAAAATAATGTTTTGAAACTTTGCGATTTTATTAATCTGTTTTCTATTTAGGATTCCTGTTTTATCGGATAGTGATCTCCATTTGTGTACCAGCGAAGAAATGTATAATGAAGCACTTAAAGACAGCCAAAATATTATTTCCGATGCATCAAGAGAACTCTGCGGTTGTCCACGGAAATGTACAGAGAGATTTTACACAGTAATTCTAGATAGATTGAGTTTTAAACCTGTGTATAGAGCCATAGTATTACTTTTTTTCAGAACAAATAAGTTGTTTGTTATAAAGGAATTTAGTGAAAGAAATCTACCAACTTTATTGTTAAATATATGTGGAAATTTAGGCTTATATTTAGGATTAACTGTTCTGCAGTTCTTTGAGATTTTTGAAGGAATTTGCTTTTTTTTATTCGAGAGAAAGAATAATAATTAATAGAAGCACATTTTTAGCATTTCATATAAATTTTTATCCTTAATTATCCCATGTATCAAATTTCTTACAGAAAAATAATAAATTATTTCAATTTTGTAAAAATCTATCGTCAATTTCCCCTTTTCAAATTTTGAAGTTGAAATAAAGAATATTTTGCAATTTCAAGTTGAAGTTTTTGATTTAGTTTATTTTAAATAGCAATTTGTAAGCTTTATTGAAATTGAACATATGTCTTCTTTGATAATAAGGCTTTTATTTTTATCACAAAATTTTCCTAAACACATTGATGTGTAAAACTTGTTAATTTTATAATGAAGTGACAACAATAAAACAAAGAATAGAATTTATATATTGTCATAAAAACCAATTTTGCAATCCTAAATTTAACAAAATCATTCTATTAATAGGCAAAAGTTGTACGAACTTTGTAAATTTGTAGTTTTGTAAATATATAATTTGAAATAACCAATCACAGTGCAGCGTTGGAACACGTCCGGCATGACCTCACGCCCATGTTTAAAGATGGCGTCTCTAATATTTGTCTCACTTCACGGCCACGGATCGCGATTACATAATTACTATCAGCGTATTGAAATTTTCTTTCCCACATAAATGAAGTTTACACTGAAATGCATGAAGTTCATGCCTCAAAATTTATCAGAGAGTTTGTAAAACCTCGGTTTTTACATAATTTCGGCTGTGGAGTCACTTGCTCAATAATCAACAAGTAGGAGACAATGACATTGCACGCTACGTCATTGTTGCCCAGACAGGATTATTGGTATTGGCTGTTGGACATTCGTTATTGTTATTGTTATTGTTGAAACTGGTAAATCAATTTTTTCTTTTCTTTTATTTTAACGAAATTTGGCTTAGTCATTCAAATTATATATGGGCAGTTGCGGAAGTCATGACTTTTAAAAAATGACCTTAGAACATCTTTTTCCATCTTGTGTTTTTCAAAAATTTCAGGGAATTTCAAAAATGTGGCATTTGTTTTACTTCGTTAATGTTGCATCAATTTCTACGACCCTATTCTTTTAGGTCAGTAGGTTGCCATTATGTTTCATAATGAGAAACCTCAGCGCTGGCTACTACGAAACTGATAAATCAATTTTTTATTTTTTTTTATTTTAACAATATTATAATATTATTTTAAGAAATAAGCCTATATTCAAGTTACATATGGGCTGTTAAGTAAGTCATGGCTTCTAAAAAAATTAGATTAGAACATATTTTTCAATCTTGTGTTTTTCAAAAATGTGGAATATGTTTTACTTCCGTGAATATTTCACGGGTCGCAACTAGTAATTTTTTAATTACTTTATACCTGGAAAATTATCATGCGAAGAAGAAGTTTATTCATTATTTCAATTTATTTATTTAACAATTTAATTGCATATGAAATTATATTATATTACATAACATTACATTGTTTTATATTGAATTTTATAATATAAAATGACGTATTCTCGTACAACGAGAAGACATGACTTGTATAACACGGATTTCAATGTCTTATCTGAGATGAAAGTGCTCATGCAAGTAGTAATGAAGTTCTTCAAAAAATATACCGAGGTTTGGAGGTCCAACGACCTACTGTTTTCGAGATATTTGATATTCTTTTGGAATGTTTTTTTTTCTTAAGTTACCTTAATAGCTATCTCTCTCGATTGAATAAGTAAGGGCCGTGAGTCTATAGAGTAATAGACTTCAAAGTCTTCAGGACTTTTTTTTCTTTTTCTTTTAACTATCTTTTCTTTTATGTTAATGCATTTTTTTTTATTTATTTATTTATTTATTTATTTATTTATTTGTTTTATTTCTTTTTTTATCTTTTTCTTATTTATTTTTGACCTCTTGTATGCTTCTGCTTGTCTATTTTTCTTATGCAGAAATAATATTTCAGTTAAAAATATATAAATATCTTTTAATTTTTTTTCGTGTAAATTAATTTAGATAATTAAAACCTACTTATTTTCTTTACATTACATTAACTTTTTTTTTTCTTTTATTGTTATTGTTGGAAGTAAATGAAGATGGAGATAAAACACTAAGGTTATTATTTCAAATTTACAATTTTTTACAAATGATTTTGCTTCTATGATGAATGCTTCTATTCAATATCAGAATATAAAAAAACAGAAGGGAGGGATAAACGGAATGGATGCTGTAAGAAACCGTGTCCAAGATATAACGGGAGGTTTTGAAGCACCATAAGTTGATAAATATTAGGCGCGTCGATCTCAAATTTGGATTGTACGCCAATCAGTCAAGGGGAGTGCAATCATGTAATAAAAGTTCCTAGTTTGTATACTCACCCCCAGGATGCATGTACTACTGCTGTCAGCAACGATGTGTCTTCTGGTTTTCTTTGCTCGTTTGAATTCCGAATTTTCAATGTGTCCTCCATCCTCAGACCCCATTTATAATCGATGCATGCAGTTCTCAATAACATGTCAAAGTAAATCATCTTTGCAGAAGCTTACATTCACGTCTTTTGGCGTTTTTCAAGTCCCGTAGCTTGTGCACCCTACCTAGATATACCCAATTCTTGAGATAAATCCACAGCCAAAAGTCAAAATGATTAATGTCAGGGAATAGTGCGGGCCATGCATAAGGATAATGCTCCTTATCCTTATTATTTATTTTATAAAATTATTACACGATCATTAGAGATGCACTGTGCAATCGCATTCTTAGGAACACGTGATGTCCGCGATGTAGCTCCATCTTGCGTGAAGACTATTGTGTTTATCACCATGCTGCTGCAGGAATGGAAACACTTGGTTTCGCATTACAAAACGAAACCTTTTAGCAAACCCTGTAACGGTGCAGGTTTGTAGACTATGTATATGTTCCAGTTCGATGAAATATCGACAACAAAGAGCATAGCAGTGAAACTCCACCACTGTTACTTTTGGTGAATGTAATGGTTTTTAGCGGTGTCCCAGCGGCGGTTCAGATCCCCAGATGGGGTAGTTGTCATATTAATATAATATTACCGTTAACAGTGAAATGGGCTTCACGGATCAAAATTTACTCATAAAGCTCCACTTTTATGAGCTCTATGTTTCGTATCTTTATTTTCCGTTGGAGGCTTAAAGGCAAATAACAGTACAGCCTTTTGAATGAGAGTTCGTGTTGCATCGCCGATAGCAGCGCCACATGACCTTTGATGGTGACAATATGCATTAGAAACGTTTTTCTCAAGATTGCACTCTCTATGATTCAAGCAGTAAGGAGATGTTGTATTTAGCTATTACAGTGCTAGAGCATTCAAGCATCTGCTACGCCCCCTCTAGAGACCCAGATTTCAGCTTCGACGCCATAGCGTATAATGGCTTACATTGCTTACTTATTCTAACTTACTTAAACTAGAAGGTTTTAAATTTTTAATTTTTAGACAAGGGAAATTCTTTGTTTGATTAAAATCAGTACAGCAATGCATCAATTCTACTGATAATAAATATCAGTAGAATTGATCATTAATATAAACATTATTATTATTATTATTATTATGTAAAAGTTTCAAACCTTGAATTTCTCCAGCAAAGAAAATGGCGGGTCAACGACCAAAGCACATATTGTCAATCGTAAAAAAAAAAATGTGCACAAGAGTAGTTAGGGATGTGTGGTTGTGTCCATAAATTTTATAACTATGCATGTTGTGCTGAGTATCACAGCCTTCTGATTATTATTTCTATTAATATTATTATTAAATCTGGGCGCATGCGTCAACACAGAAAGACGTGCAGAAATTACCTCTTATTTCAAGTTATCAATTACAGAAATTAGAGACTACATTTTCTCTAGTAAGTAATAGAAGGAATTCCTAAAAGCACAGAATCATAAGTGATTACATCAAACTAAAAATTAAATGTATAGAATGTAATAAATTATTTAAATCGGAAGAGTTAAGATGTCTGTCGTGCGGCGCCGAACAGCATGAAGGTTGTGTGAGGGAAAGAGACTTACCTGAAATTTCAACATCATCTAGAAAAAAAAACCTGGCATTGTGACAAATGTAAAAGAATTACAACTCGAAATAAGAAAATCATATCTGATAAACATGAAAACTACGACAATATCCAGACATCACTTCATTTAAATTTGATGTGCCCTTCCCCTGTGAAAACTACAATGGTTGCGATCAACGGGAACATTGGAAATGAATTGGATCAAACCATTTTAAAGGAACTTCCTGAAATAAGAAAATCTATTGACTTTGTGAGCAAATAATATGAAGAAATTCTAAGTAAAATGCAGAAATATCAGGACAACCAAAAGGAAATCACAGAAAATATGAACAAAGTAATAAATAAAAATAATTATTATAAAGAGAAAATACAAAAATTACAAGAAAATATTGATAGATTAGAAAGCCAACAAAGGAAAAATAATCTAGAAATCGTAGGTGTAGATGAATATGTTAATGAAAACCTAACAACATTGATAGAAAAAATTGGAGGAGTTTTAAATATTGAAAACCCTCTTGAAAGCATTGACGTGATGCATAGATATGGAAAAACAGATAATTATAAAGCTAGACCCATAATAATTAAATTTCTAAACAGAAAGGATAGAGACATGTGGCTCTTCCAATATAAGCAAAAAAAGAAACTTAACAAAAGCAGTTATTTTTGAAAAAGGAAACAGAAGAATATATATCAATGAGAACTTAACGCAAAACCTAAAATATTAAATATGGAAAACGAAAAAAAAAAGAGGCCAAAGTAAAAGCATATAATTTTGTATGGATTAAAAATAACAAAATATTAACAAGGAAAAATGAAAATGCTAAAATTATTAACATCCAAAGTGAAGAAGACATCACTAAAATGTAAATTATATATATACATTATGTATGAAACAATAAAGAATGAAAATCATACTCAAATTGAACTAGGTCAACTAAATGTAATAAATATAAATGCATGGATTCCTAAAAAAAATTAAATAAACATACTATATTTAAACATCAGAAGTGTCAGATCAAACTTTCTTTACTTAACTACAAACATTGATACTAACATTGAATATTTAAATCTTATAATACTTGTAGAAGTCAATATTAAAGAAGATGAAATTTATCTTTTTAATTTATCTGGTTTCAATAGTTTTCAAATTGAGAAAAAGTCCTAGAGGTGATGGTATTCTTATTTACTATAAAAATAAATACTCCATAACAACTTTAAACACTAATTCAATCACAAATGAAAGTATGATCTGTATAATAAATTCCAACACTATAACTCTGAATGACCTAGTTTTTTATGCTTTCTATAAACCACCGCATAAAAATAAAAACTTATTTAACAATGAATTAAAAAAAAACTTATCGAAAATTAAAAACAACACAAACTCAGGTGTGATTTTTATAGATGATTCCAACATAGATATTGGAAAAAAAATACTAAATAAAACTGCTTGCAAATATTTACAAACTGTCTAAATTTCGGTTTTATAAATCATGTATATAAAACCACCAGAAGCGTTACTTCTAAAAATTTATCTTAACTCTTGTATCGATCACTGTTTCTCCAATACTAAGAATACTGAAATTATTGCAAATATATTTGAATGGGATATCTCCGATCACTTCAGCATCTTATTTGAACTAAAAAAAAATAATAATTATACATTAAAGAGTCAAAACAAACTAACAAAAACAAAATATCTATTAGACGATGAATATTTTAAGAATAATATTATTAAATTAATTATTGAAATCAGAACAAATTATGAAAAAGACCCGAATAAGTATATTAGTTGAATTCCATGTAAAGTAGGCATTTTTGAAAAAAAATTAAAGTAAAAATGTTTTACAAATATAACTTGTTTATGTTTTGGGGATTCTGAAGTTATTTATTAACACTACAGTTGAACATTCCTGCCACATGGTAGGAGAAAACTGCTTCACAATTAGCAACATGGCTGCCCCCGGATGAAGGCTATCAGGACACACTTTTGATTTATTTTTTTTAAATAAGTTCCACAAGAAAATACTGTCAAATTTTTGAATTGGTGAAGTAGTAAGTGTATATAGATTAATATTTAATGTATATACAGGGTGTTTCAAAAATACACGGCATAATTTCAGGTATGTATTTCCCACATGTAGACAATCAAAATAGTTCATTACAACATATGTCCGGAAATGCTTCATTTCCGAGTTATGGCCTTCACAACATTGAAAATCACCGGAACGTTTTCGTATTTACAGATGAAGCACAGTTCACACGAGATGGCATAACAAATTTCCACAATCAGCATGTATGGGCGTATGAAAACCCAAATGCAACTGTTGTATCTCATCACCAGGTGCGGTTCTCCCTCAACATGTGGGCCGGTATCATTGGTGATCGATTAGTTGGACCCCATGTACTTGTAAACAGACTTACGGGGCAGGCGTACACAAACTTCCTGGAAAACACCATACCTCATGTTTATGACGACACTCCACTGATCGATCGTCAGCACGCTCACTTCTTGCATGACGGCGCTCCTGCACACTTCAGTCGTACGGCTCGCCGGTACTTGGATCGAACGTTTCCTGATCGATGGATAGGTAGAGGTGGCCCAATTGCTTGGCCTCCACGCTCACCTGATCTGAACCCTCTCGATTTCTACTTGTGGGGCCATTTAAAATCATTGGTTTATTCGTCTCCGGTGCCTGATTTGGAATCCCTTCGGAATAGAATTGTGGCACGTTCTGAGGACATACGCAACATTCCTGGAGTGTGGGATCGTGTTCGCAGGTCATTGAGACATCGATGTGAGGTCTGTATTCAAGCAGGAGGTGGTCATTTTGAACATCTTCTGTAATGGCAACGACCGGCGGAACGAAAAACGTTCCGGTGATTTTCAATGTTGCGAAGGCCATAACTCGGAAATGAAGCATTTCCGGACATATGTTGTAATGAACTATTTTGATTGTCTACATGTGGGAAATACATACCTGAAATTATGCCGTGTATTTTTGAAACACCCTGTATAAGATTAAAAAGTAACACATATAGTCAAACTGTAACTTTAAACATTGCCACGTGGAGTGTTGTGTCAGTTACCATTTTTAAGTGTTTTTAAGTTTTTTAGAATTTTAATAAGTGTTTCAATATTATATTTAAAAATTATCTAATATTTACAAATCAATATAGGTTAGTGTAAATAGAATATTTCTCTGATAATTTGTTTAGTAATAACTGATGCAACCACATTTAAGTAACTGATGCAACTTGTTTTATGCAACATAAACAAAACAAAAATCCCAAAAAGAAATATTTCATAACATAAATTGATAATTGAACGTAATGGTGAGATGTACTAGCAATTTCTATGAAAGTCATCTAGTGTCAAGGCAGTTACCAGGAAAAAATGATTTCATCACTATTAGGAATTCCTGTGGCAGCAAAGAAAATATGCATAAGAAGTTACCTGTAAAGACAGTTATGGAAGCTTACATAGAATTTATTTTGGAACATCCACAGCATAAGATAGGCAAATCTAAGTTTGCAGAACAGCGACCAAAACATATTTAGCCTGTATCTGAAAAAGATTACAATGTTTGTTGTTGCATTTACCATGAAAAAAGTGAGATGCTTCTAGAGGATATAAGAAAAACAATCCCAGGTGTGGACTCGCCAAATAATATAAATACATTTGTTCTGCAATCAGTGTGTCAATGGTCGATAAGTGCAACTTTGGTAAGTGCTCTGAATGCAGAGATACAGAGAAACATTTACCAAAAAATTTTTCCGAAAGAATGGGTACATCTGAAAATTTTGATCCGATCGTATCATACTATCAGTGGAATTCCAATGGACACTTTGAGAAAGAAAGAATTGAATCTTTGAGAAAGAAAGAATTCAATCTCCTCTCTCGATTCCACAGGATGAGCTCGTAGTGCAGTTGAAGAATTTAAGACGGCACTGCTTCAGTCCTAAATTTCAGTTGAATCAAATCAGGATGTTGAAAAGCTTCTGTCCAGCAGGTGAGGGAGTCTTGCAGGAGGATTTTGCTGCAACTTTTGCTCTGAAACATCAAAATGAAGTAATGCAGATTCCCTGGAACTCTAACATAATAACAATATTCGCAGCCGTCTTCACTACAAATGATCAGCAGGTTAATTTTGCAGTTGTAAGTGAGGACTTGACGCATGACAAGTTTGCCGTGTTTTCATTTAAAAAGTTGATTTTGCAGTACTTTCAACAGCTTAATCCAATCAAGACATTACATATATTTTCAGTAGAGCATGAAGCCAGTTTAAAAACAGATATTCACTGTCATTTGTTCTTTCACCAGAAAGTGTGCACAAGGAATTAAAGAATATCGACTGGAGCTTTTTTGCTACATCCCACGGCAAAGGGCCCATAGATGAGATAGGAGGCACAGTAAAGCATCCAGTATGGAGGAGGATTTTGCAAGGGTCTGCAGTTGTGATAAATGCAGCAGAGTTTGCTTCAGTACAGGCAAGATGGATGAAAACCAACCAAGGCAAATTCTCAACACACATAAAATGCATTACGTCAGGAAAGCAGGACAAATATCGGTTGAAACTAGTTTTGTTAGCCCCTTTTCTTCTGATGTTACATTAACCTTCACAAAAACTGAACTTTTTGCCAATACTACATCAGAATCAGATATTGACTCAGAAGAATTGGATCCATCCATAATAAATTATAATTGATATACTCACAAACACTAGCGATAATAGTACAAACACTGCCGAAGCGACGCACAAACGTATCCCGCGGTGATCACAAAGTTTACGGACGGCGATGCGGTGAGCTGGAATTCTTGCCCATCAGTGACTCGCCTATCCATGCCTTGACTTCGTCTTCCCAAAACGAACTTCTGCATTAGCCCGGACACTTCTTCTTGAAGTCGGCACTTTACATGAAGCATATTTGGTGACTTCTTTGCAGCGTTAATGAAACGGTCATTCTGGGAATACATCATTTTTGTGGCGCCAGTATTCTTTCACGTTGGCTTCGATTGAACTTCGTTCGGTTGCCAGCGCCTAAGAGTCCATATCGTAAGTACACTGCAAAACACGATCGGAGATTCCTATCCGTCACCGTACCTGTCTTATGTCACCAATCTTAGTCCTTATTCATAGTGAAAAAGCAGAAATTAAAAGAAAAGAGTAAAAATAAAAAATAGTTCAAATAAGTGTGGAGACTACATCTTATTCAACTTTTCGGCTCAACGATTCCGATACCAACTATTATTTTTTTTCTGAAAAAGAAAATTAAAAAGAATAACTGATTATGTCACCAAAACACACAAAAATTAACCAATAACGGGACAGGCGACGATGAGACGGGTAAGCCACGAAGGAAGAAGTGATTGACAGGCCCAAATACAAATGTAGAAGAAAGCAAAAGGAAGCTCTCAAATAAACAAAGTACCAAAAGAAAAACAAGAGAGCAACAGGTCAACAAAAGGAAACGAAAAGCAAGACTACCAAAGAAAAGTTAAACACGAATGATGAAACAGAGTTTAATGCAAAAGGAATTCGCAAAAATTAAAAATAAGAGTAAAACAGCGAGAAAGATGGCAGAAAATGAAGTAATGGAAATGAAAGGGCAAAAATAAACAAAAGACTAAAAAAATCGTGACAAATCCCTCCCCACTCAAATGCGAAAATGAAGTGATGGAAATGAAAGGGCAAAAATAAACAAAAGACAGAAAAAAATCGTGACAAATCCCTCCCCACTCAAATGTGTTAGCTGGCCGAAAACAAAATGAAAAATCTATTCAAAGGGTATTACAACACTAACTCTCCATAAATATATTGAAACTGATAAATACTACGACAATCAACTCTGAGCAACTCCAAACAAGAAACATGTTTACCTGCGGCAAATGAAGGGGAAATCGACCTATCTTGGGAACGTTCAATTAATGTACCAGACGGCCCAAAACACACTAATACGGAGGGGACTTATGTATGAGCTAATACATCAACTGAGAAAGCTGCTGTCTAGCCATAACAATGAAAACAAAGACATTTAAACACGCATATGGTGTGTCTAAGATGTCGGGCACTGAGCGAACAACCCATATAATCAAACAAAGCATGGAACAGGGAATAACATCATCCTGAATTCCAATCATATTGCAAGTTAAATGATGAAATAAACAAACCGAAAACTTTACAGCCAAAACGAACTCTCAGAAAGAAATCATAATGATAAAAACTAAGAGAACAGGGGAAATGGACCACTAGCATTCACACACAGAAAAGCACTGCATAGAGGCGAAATTTGGAAGTTCGTTCTGAATCCAATGTGGCTGATCTGGGGACCATATCCTCTAAATAACAATATCTGCAAATTAAGACCAAAGGTAAACATAAACAAATACAACACTTCTAAAAAAAATACAATGGTGAACGGCGGGAAATATTACCCTAATCCAAATGAAAGCTACAAATTCACTATCAACTGCACCTTCATATTCAAAAAAAAATCTCCTTAAATATCAAACTGCTCTTAACTATCAGATTAGTGAATACAATATGCAACATTTACAAAGTAAACAATCAAAGAATGAATACTAGCCATATCTAAGAATAAGCAAGAGATTAACAATGGAATTGCACATCACCAAACCAGGGTTCCGGTCTTCTGAGGGATAGTAACTACGGGTCTAAACTAAGTAAATCCGGTTAACTAACCACTTCCTTAACCAAGCCACACTAACTAACAAACCACGCTCTGCCTACCAAGATGACACAAGAAAAAAATAATATTATTAAATGTTAAATATTTCCTTAATTAATCATTTGCGAACTTTATTTAAAGTAATTCCATGAATCAAGATAAAAATGAATGAATAACAGCTCTGCTACCATTTCGTTTGGGATTACAAACAACTGAAAGATAATAATAATAATAAACTAAACGATAAATAGTAAATAAAAGCCAAGATAAGTAAAGGTTAATAACATGAATTTTACTGTAAGGCCAAATGTAAATACACATAGCAAACAATCAAAACAATGAGCTTAAGGCTCACTCAGAAAGCACCAAGTTTCTAATCCTTTATCAAACTAAACATGATAATAATGGCCATCAAAGAAAAATATATTAAAGAAAAAATATAAGTTTAACTTTACTTTTGAGAAACTTCTCAAAACGAAATCAGCATCAAGTTAACTTAAATGAACGTAGAAATTATCTTCTCGACAATCTTTCTTCGTGAAAATATTCAAAATTAAATCAAATGTCAATTAAATGAAAAAACTTCAAATGTCAGAAGTAGTGTTGATTGAACATACAGTTTAACACTTATTAAAAATGAAGAAGATGTTTGCTAGCAAATCGTATTCTTAACAAAACGAATAGGCCTATTCAAACAGTCACTTACGCATATTATTGCTGCTTGAGAAACACCATGGGATCCCAGGTTTGAATTAAGGCATCCAATTCACATGCGGATACACATTACATAGGTACCGTCGTCTGGCAGATGAAAACACTTCACTGTAATGACTTACTGTAGCACTTTAAAAATATATAATCACTGGCGCTTATCTCATTTCAAGGATTCTGATGCGGCGGTCAAGTCGCGGCGGCGGGCACCGCCTCAGACAGATTTGACACTGCTCCGCAGAGTAATTCGGCGTCCAGCATAGCACTACAATCGCTGCCTTCCCAGCAATTGTTACGGGTTAGCGGGCTGCAAAACTAAGTTAGCTGTGACGGCCAACCGACGTCATCCCGTCAGTCTCTACTGTGGGTTTTTGTACGGCTCCGTCCTGTTCACCAAGTTCACAAAACCATCAGTTCCCACGGCAAACGTGCTGAGGCGTTTCGGCAGTTGAAGATGCACTTATATGATCGGTGTTTCGTATCCGTCACCGTACCTCTCCTTTGTCACCAATCTTAATCCTTATTCATAATGAAAGGCAGAAATTAAAAGGAAAGGATAAAAATAAAAATAGCTTAAATAAGTGTGGAGACTACATCTTATTCAATTTTCCGGCTCATCGATTCCGATACCAACTATTTATTTTTCTGGAAATAAAATAATTGAAAAGAACAACTGATTACGTCACCAAAACACACAAAATTAACCAATAACGGGACATGCGACGAAGAGACGGGTAAGCCACGAAGAAAGAAGTGATTGACAGGCCCATAAACAATGCAAAGGAAAGCAAAGGAAGTTCTCAAATAAACACAGCAACGAAGAGAAATAAAGGAGGCAACAGGTCAACTAAAGGAAACGAAACGCAAGACCACCGAATAAAAGATAAACACGAATGATGAAACAGAGTATAATGCAAAAGGATTCGCAAAAATTAAAATAAGAGTAAAACATTGGGAAAGATGGCGAAAAGTAAAGGGACGAAAAATGAAAGGGCAAAAACTAACAAAAGACTAAAAAAAACGTGACAGAGATCATGCATCAAGTGGTTGCTCCAATAAAAGAGACCTATTTTAATGTGTCTGTATTGCTTATTGTTCTTGATCGTTTTAATTAAATTTTCTTAAATTATCATATCCATCTTTTCGAGATTACTGAAGAAATTTTTTTATCTGCATATAAAAATAAGCCCTAAAGTTTTCATTTAAATGTTACCCAATATTTCTAAAAGCTTCTCATGTAAATTCAACAAAAGAAATAAATACAAATCATCAGTTCTAAAGTAAGATTTAATTCATTGACGAGGAAAAAAAAACAAAAATACAATCTAAACAACAACTGAAATAAAACAAAATTTTATTGATTACTGGAAAGATTGTTTTACATTTAGGATGAAGAAATAATGAAAGAATTCTTTGGCTAGAAATCTGAAATACAAAGATCAGATTGTATATCATTTACACCAATACACGGCCGGACGAAGATATTCTGCAGGGAAGAGGCTTCAGAGAAAGCATAATTTATGCCACGATGCCACAACGCCTTCTTGGGGAACATTTATGTATATTTTTGTTAACTACTTGAAAAATTAGTTAGCTATAATAATAATTTAGCAAAATTGTTTTTTTTTTCAAATATAATAAATTTGGTCCCGGGTTTTTTTCTCAGGAGTTAAAGGCGGGCGGGCTGATCTCCCGACCTCAATCTAGTTCCGTTAGTCATGAACGCTGGGAGCCTTACTTCCCGCGCGCCCGTGGGCCTGCAAGGCCTGTTTGTGGGATTGCTTGCTTTTTTTAATAGGCCTAGTGTTCACAGCCTCCGCATGTCTAGCTTGTATCTAAATCCTGCACTACAATAGTAATATTGCTTCATTTGGCAAAGAAAGAAAATATACACCAGTACCAAGGAAAACTGTGAAAACATAGTTGTAAAATCAAGAAAAATAATATCATAGCATACAAGATAATTTGTGATTACACATTTCATTAAATCCAAGTTTCTAATTACAAGATATAAGATACAATTCATAGAAAAACTAATGTTTATATAAACTACAGGATGATTATAATTAAAGTTCAACTTTCAAAATGCTATAAAAAAAGAACCACTGCTCAGAATGGTCTGAAATTTGAACTGAATACACTCGAAGAAAAGGGAAATGGTACGGCATAAGAAAAAAAATAGTTCTAAATGTTAACAATAGACGGTGTTTTATGCATCATAAAGTAAATGGCTTGGCTACAAGTGACATTTGAATCTCAATTCGACGGCTATGGCGTGAGTTCCACGTTAAGCCAATAGTATTGTTCAATGGGCATGACTGTATCGGTACCTGATACCCATGAGGGAGAGCTGTTGCGTCTCCCTCATCTCTGCCGGTCTCACTCCATCATTATGTTTAGCGATCCTCTGGTAGAAAGCTTTGACTAAACCAGTAGAAAAGCTTCTGATATTTCCTAATCTCTCCGAAACTGATGACTGGGTAGGTATACGCAGATCTTTAAATGTCCCTAAATAGACGACCATTCGGTTAAGGGTAAAGAAAAAAAAACTAACTTTCGGAAAAGACTTAAACATTTTACGGACAATATTTAACATTAGATTTCCTCCCTCATTTCGTAAATTTGAGAAGAAAAATATCGCCTTCGGTAAGGCAACAAATTAAAAGGAGAAAACATAAAATTAAAAATAATAGTTTATGCACAAGCCATTTTAAATGATTCGTTTCTTGAGATTGAGAACACGTTCAACGGGCAACAAAGGAAAGTTGACGGACTAACAATATTATAGTTCCCACCACACGAGATTAATCTTGAAGAATAAGTTAGTAAACGTTCTTTAACTTGCCGAGTGAGAAGGTGCGAGAGGTTACCATCCTGGTTCTTGCTCCCAAGAGCGGGATCTCCCTCGAAAAAAATCCAAAAGCTCGCACCTTCTGAGCTCGTCATCGGTGGAGTTTGGCTGGCTGATGAGTCCTAAAAAGAACGAAACGATCCGTCCCAGTCTCTTCAAGGTGACAGCTCAGATTGCGAATCCTTTTCTTGTTGCGTAATTTGTGCGTGTTCATTGTTTGTCTTGATTACTTCTTCTCCGCACGTTAAAGAACGTTTACTAATTGCGAACATACGGCTTAGTTCTTATTTAATGCCTTAATGAAATTCCTTTGTATCTTGCGATTTGCAGGCCAAGAAACTATTGTATTTTTTAAGTTTGCTAATTTTTGTTTTGGATTTCTTTGAGAGAAGGTCCCGCTCTTGGGAGCAAGAACAGGGATGGTAACTTCTCGCACATTCTGAGCCTGTCATCGGTGGAGTTTGGTTGGCTGATGAGTCCTAAAACGGACGAAACGGTCCGTCCAAGTCTCTTCATGGTGACAGCTCAGGGTGCGAATTCTTTTCTTGTTGTCTAATTTGTGCGTGTTCATTGTTTGTCTCAATACGCGAAGTCATTGAACTTAAAACAAAAATGAGCTCGATAATGCGAGGATTAACAAAAAAAAAAAAAACAGATCGAGAAAATGAACCTATTGGTTTTGTTTTAAATGGAGCAAATAAACTCAATATATGAGCTTAACCAAACGGACAATTATGCAACGAAACAATTAGGTTACTCTCGAGTTTCTATGTTCAATTTTATCGGATCAAAGTATATGAGTTTTTCATGACTTTAGAAATTAAAATACTTGAGGCTTGCGAACACTCGCGTCATGGGATTTTACCATTTAGACAAAGTTCTCTTGTACATATAATTTGTATACGCTCTTCTTATCTTGATTCCTTTCAATTAATTCCTTTCTAATTAACAGGAAAATAAATTACTCACAGTTGATATTCGGTTTCTTATTATGAAGCGTCATTTAAAAAAAAAATATTTCAGATTCGATTGATACTTATGGGATCGACGTTCTTTAAGCCCCGCGAACCCCATACAATTTTTCAGCAACTTAGTCGTCTGATTTTGACGTCACGAGTTGATGTAGACAGATTTGAGCCCGTTTATATGCAACTTGACTGCAACTTTTGTCATCCGACTCGAGTTGTTCCTACACCTGCAACTCGAAAAATTGCATCGAAGTTGCTGGGAATTATCCAATCACAGGGCAGCGTTGGAATACGTCAGTCGAGACGTCACATCCATGGAAGAAATGACGTCCAAAATGATTCGATTCGATTCGATTTTAAGATATGCACGTACGATATATTAATGAATATCAAGAGTATTGCGAGTTTCTTTCATGCATAGATAAAGTTTATAACGAAATGCAGAAATTGTATGCGGCAGAATTTATCAGAGAGGTTTCAAAAACCTAGATTTTTTCGGATTATCCACATCGGGTTTGGGAAACGCATTGCATTATGGGATTCCTTCTACCACCGCCGACTTCATGTCGAGTTGCATGGTGTTCGGAGTTTGAGAAAAGTTTATATCAACTCGTGACGTCAAAATCGGACGAATAAGTTGCTTAAAAATTGCATGGTTCGATTTTAAAATTATAAAGCATCTTAATTTACATTTTCAGTTATTTCAGTCTCGACTTTCTAATCCTGCGTTTTAAAAATTATATTTCACTTCACTCTGTTTCATATTAAATTTCTATTTATTAGGTGTCATAATTTCAGTTAAAATTGTGAGTTTCATCTATTTGGAGTTGTTCTTTACTTATATAGTATCAATGTATTATCATACTACAGTGTAAAGTATAAACCCCGATTATTATCAGATTGATGTTTGCAAGGTCGACTCGGCATAATTGGATAATTCGATTTTTTTTTTTCCTTCTGAACATATCCTTCTAATGTTTTTAATGGGCACCATTAAAAAATACGAAAATTTTAAAAATAAATTTATTTTTAAATTAGTACTTACAATGCAAAAAAGATATTAATTACGAAACATTACGAGAAATCCAGAACATAGTTTTGTCAATAAAAGAATTAGAATTTTAAAAACAGCTTACAAAAATTTTAAAAGAAATTCAAATAGACTAGTCTATTGTATTTAAAAAGTCGTTAAAACTCGGTGAGTGAAACTCATCATAACATCAACCAAATTACGCAGGCCTACGCATCGTATTATACAATCAATTAAGAATCTATTGTCTTATATAAAACAAAGACAAAGAGTACAGAAATGATGTCATTTGTTTTGACCTCTAAGCAATTTAAAAAATGTCATTTCTATTATAGCTTACGCTTGTCGTTTAACGTGTTACCATATATCTTTTAGAAGTTAATTTTATGAATAGACAAATGTAGGCGTCAATTTACGTCTGTTTTGTGCTATACGAATTGCAAAAAAAGCAACAATTTCATGACTAATTTTATTGTAAGGAAGTTAGTAGTAGTATTACATATTTTTTTACCATTTAAAAATAGATTTCCTGTGGATGCAAAGTATGAAATGCATTTGAATATTTCAGATTTTTTAAATACTTTATCGATTTTTTTTTAAATTGCCAAGTACGAATTTGAGCAATCGGGATAATTATATATCTGGATAATCGGCATTCTTCTGAACTAAAAAATTAAAAAATAAAAACACTGGCATGCTTGACCATCATTTTTCAACTAAAATGCTTCGTAATAAAAATTTGTCTGTTTCAGAATCGCTTTTGTCATTATGAATTATCTGTTTCAGTCGTTCTTTTCATTTTTGATTTCAATAATGTTTTTGTAATCAATAATGAATTGACATTGTTTTATGTTCAATTTTTCAAATAAAAGAATAAATTTTATGAGCGTAGCTTTTAATTATTACGAATAGTATATTTTATTTTTAAATTGATGTACAGTAGGAATGCATTAATGGGTGAAATTTCAAAACTATATCCTGTAAGACTCCGTCCTCCCTTCCAATGGCCGTGAAAATAACAATAAATCAAAAAAAAAAAAGAAGAAACTATTCATAAAGAATCTATCAGCGTCCAAATCTTAACTCTTTAGTCCAAAAGTTGCTGATACTAACTGGGTTTTTTTTTTCTATAGAATCTTCGATGTTAAATATTTATAAAACAAAATTAGAAAGAAAATGAATTTAAACACATAAGGAAAGTAATCATAAAATATTTTGGAGTATTTCCTTTCTGTATATTAAACTTCCAAAATATATCCAATGATGAAACAATAAGCTTTAAATAATACAATTGTTAAAAGATTAATTCAAAAAATAGATAACAATCTCTTATTTAAAAAAGTGGTTCCAATTGTTTAGCGAACAAGTAATCAAAAAAATAAATGATAAATCAAAGAATAAATATATTAGATCGAATCAATTGTGTTGCATATTAAATATGTCAAATCACAAGCATTTTTTCAAAGGTTGTTCCATGTTTAGCATGATACAATCATTTATGAAATGCCCTTTATAACAATAATGCGCTGTCATTTAATCATTAATGAGTGTTCAGTATTTATCATATTGTATTTTATTTTCCATTTTCAATTTTGATGATTTTTATTTTTCATATTTGATTCTTACTATGAAGCGTCTTTTTTAAATTGAAAATGTTTCAGATTCAATTTTTAATTTAAGCTGCGTCGTTTTGTACTTCTAGTCTGTTTCAGTTTCAAATTTGTAACGTTGCAAATTTTTTGAATCTTAGTTTTTGGGAAGTTAAAATTGAGTTTAATTCAGTGCCTTTTCTCTCAGGTGGGTTAAGTTTATCTAAAGGTTTAGAGTCGCATTAATGTGTGTGCAATATAGAGTATTTTATAAATTGTGATGAAGTTGGGCTTTTGTGAAGGAGTACTTGTTTATTTAATTTAATATATTTATTGTCAGTTAAATCAATATTAAACTAAAGTATAAAAATAATGGTTCATAGAATCCTTTTATTTGTAAACGTTGCTGATAAAAGTATATGATTAATTAATTTGTAATTTATTTGATTGTATATTTTATTTTTGAGTTAGATATTATTATAAATCCGATTTGATGGTTATTGTAATATTTTGTGGTTAATCATTTGAGCGTGGGAATACTTGAAAGAGAAAGATTCCATGGGAAGGAATCATTGAACTTTGAATTTAGCACGTGACCACTGGACATAAAGTTGCGATTTCTAGATCGTAGTGCTGAGTGCAAAATAGTGTCAGCTGATCATTTCTTGTGATTTAATTGGTGGTTAAGACATGATGTAATCGTTTTGGCGGGAAAAGAGAGGAAGACGGTACATTAGATGTGTTTTTCCGCAGAGATGAACTTGTGACTGTGAAACGATAGGTCGCATGCAGGTGTCGTCCATGGCGGAAGCCATGTCCGTTACAAAGAGACCGGATACTTTGTCTCTCGAAATTCTGTGTGACTGTCATTGTGCCGGGGTACAATAATTTTACCGTGTTCTGTCGATTCGCAGCAATGCTCGGATTTGTGAAAAGAATGAAAACAAACGGTGCTCCGAAACTTCCCGAAAACCTAAGGAAAGGATTGGACCGTACTCAACTGGAGGACGATGGAGGTCAACGACATGCTTCTACAGATTAGTGAGTATAAACTTTTACCTTCCCATATAGAAAGAGAATCTCTGCGTGAAAGGAGGGAAAACTAGAAGTATGGGAGAAAAGAATAAATCTGTTAATAAAGAGACAGGAAAATTAAGAATCCATTAGGTGGAAGCCATTTCGGAAGTAAGACGACAACCGAACTAGGTTTAAGTGTTCATAGAGCCTAGAAAATATATAAACGGTTCTGTTTGAGATAATGTTATTGGTGTTAATTGTATTTAGTGCCGTTTGAGGACCATTTTCATAGAGGAAATCTTTGTATTTTCAGTTAATCGGGAGATATTCTCTTTGGCACATTGGGTGAAAAGCCGAACTTTGTTATATAGCCTCTAACCAGGTGTTTAAACTTTGTGTATCGCATAGACTTTATCCTTAAAAAGGAAAACAAAGAAAAGAATTTCTTAAATAACATTTTAACTTTGCTAATAATTATAATTATCTATATTCTAGTGTCCTTATCTGTGATAAAATTAACGAGATTTTAATTAATCTTTTAAGATCAATAGTTGAAGGTGGAAAAGCATAAAGTTAATAATTTTAAACTATAGTCAAATTGTATTTTGATATTATTCTCATGTGTGTGTTTTAATATATTATTATGTGCATTTATTCTTAGGGATGTTTATTCTCAGGTACCTTCGAACGGGGTAGGGTCATGTGACACATTTTGCCGTTAGGCTTTAGAAAGTGTGATTACCAGTGTCGTTTTATCAATATACAGTAAAACCTCGTTAAGTCGTCACTCAAGGGACCGAACATTTTTGACGACTTAAGCGGAGTGGGCATTTTTAAAAAAAAACAAACAAAAAAACACTGAAATACAATATTTTTCTGAATTGTTGTAGGATTCAGAGAGAAAAACAAGATTTTCAGAAATCAATATATGCCAATGAATGAGTGGAAAATAAAAAAAAAATTATACTTACTATATTTTCTTTTCTTTTACTGGCATTAAAATAATCCAACAGTGTTGATTGATGAAGGTGCTGATTACTGGTAACAATTCGAAACACTTTGTAATGAAATGGAACTCCAACTTTTGTGCACATAGTTGATCGTATCTAAAACCGAAACTTCTAGCTTTTCGTTCCTATCCAAGGCTTTTATCAGTCCTTTACAAGCATTTTTTTGTACTTTCGTTCAAAGTCAAGAATTATCCCTTGATCTAAAGGCTGAAGAAGTGCATTTACATTTGGAGGAAGAAAAACAATTTCGATCGCTACTAAATTTTCGGGGCTTACTTGCTATGAAATAAAGTCACACTCAGTAGCGGTCAAGAAAAACGTATATTTTTGATAAGAGTCGCACAGAGAAGTAATTTCCCAATTGAATTTCCCACGTGAAAATTCCCCGTAAAGGCTAGGCTTTCTTAGAGTGAAGGGGCGGGGCTGAAAAGTAGCAGGCAAAATGGAGAATAAAGATTTTGAGGGTGACGAGTTATCCGGAGTAAAATTAAATTTGGTGATGAGTAAAAGAGGGTCATTTTACATTATTGTCTATGAGACCTTGTCGGGACCAAAGGAAAGCAACGACTTAAGCGGAGTGACGACTTATCCGGGTGACGACTTAACGAGGTTTTACTGTATTATTATTTGTGTTTTATTATCTGTAAGAAAGCCTAATTTCATACCGTCTATAGAGAAATTAATAGGTGAAATTGACGAAAGCGTTTTGGCTTACATGTAAATTAGTTAATAAAAGTGTTTTGAGTGTGTAAACTTTGTGTGCTCAATTTTTTGGGATTAAAACAATTCTATTTGGGTGTAAGGTGTAAGATACAATTAATATCTATATTTTAATGAAGTAATTAATATTTTGAAGGAGCGAGAGAAAAGGTAACTGACAAAATAAAGGTAGTTTAAGAGGGAAGGTAAACAAATTTAATCCTCTTGGTTAACTTGGTGGTTTTGGAAGAGAGTATTTTAATTATCTTAAGGGGGATCTGGAGTGAAAAAATGTTGTTTTCACTGTCCTTTATTTTCCCATAACTTTTAAACTATTAATTATAAAAATCTGAAACTTTTTATGTAAAATCGTCAAACATATAAGAGTTATATTTTCATGTTTTTATTTATTCATTATTATTTAAATTCATTTTATTTGCATTCAAACACCCCCAATATATCATATATTTAAGTAACTGTTGTAATGTTATTTAAACTCTAAAAGTCTGGATCCAATATTGAAATGATACAGAAACCTAATTATGAAAATTTAAATTAAATACTTTTGTCATTAATTCTTTTGTTTAATTAAAAAAAACTGTATTTTTTGGACCATGCAGTCTGAGAAATGAATTTTTTGTGAGACAGTCGAATAATTTTTTTGAATTCTGTTCCATACAAAAGCATCTAAGTCAATTACTGAATTTTTTGACGTTTTTCTTTTCTTTTAATTTTCATTATTTAATTGAGATTTTTATGAATTATAGAAATTTTAGTTCCTTTTTTGATTTCAAGAGGGCTTCAAGGTTTGAGATGTCAAATGAACCCTAATTTATGGTGTCCTAAGGGAATGTGTCGGGGAAAGCCAGCCACGCAACCTTCCCCCCCCCCCACCAATAAAGTTCCCCCCTCAATAAAGTTAGAAGGCAGAATTGGACTCAGGACAAAGGGTAACAAACTAGGCACAACGCTAAACGAGAAGGAATTCCCACTCAAGTTCAGTTAAATTTCTTTTTTTGATTTTAGTTTTTCTGACTAAAGAAGATGAAACAAAAAAAACAAAAGATAGTAAATTCAAAACAATATGTTTTTTGAAAAACTCTATTTTTTTTATTTTGGCAAGACAATAAGTAATATGTGCTATGTTATTTTGTTATTTATGTATTTATTTTTATTTTATTTTAATATAATTTTTGTTACATTTAAAAAAATATAACGTAAATTTGTAAACTGTTTTAAAAACTTATTAACTAATATCTGTTGCACTATATAATGCATTTCTTACTTTGAAAATCAACAATGTTTACTTTGCAATTAACTTTGCAATGTCGTGTGCAATAAACTATTATGAAATGGCAATAATTTCATAAACATTGAAAAAAATATGTTAATAAAATTACTAAAAGTCATTTATGTAAAAATAATGATGTTATGCTTTTGCGCAAAAAGGAAAAGTTTTGAGAAACTATTCATTAAACTTTTGTTTTCCTTCTAGATTTAAATGTTCGTAAATGTTTTGTTGATATAATAATATTCCTGTTCCTTTAACATTCTAGAATAAAATGATGGGATAAAATTTCTGTTCACCAAATGACTCAACTAATATTCCAAAATTATTACAATTTTTGTTTTCATTCATTTCGCAGTTAATTCATCTTTACAATTTGTGTCGAACTAATACATAACTCTCATTGTTTACTTTTTAACTTTTGTGATGAGGCATTTTGTAATTTCATCTTCCGATAGGGAATTATTTCCCCAAGTTTCTCCTGATCCCAATGTCACCATTGTGTCCCCAATGTCACCAATTTATGAATAATTATAATTTTTATTAATTAATAACTCAATCTTAACTTTAATTGAAAATTAATTTAACATTATTATAATTATTTTATTACATTAATTACAGTATTGCATTAAACAATGCTTATGGGACATCTCAACACAGAAGAAGCAAAATCATCAAATTTATTTTTTAAATAATTTTATCAAAGTTTAGTATTTGGACGAAACTTATCATCTACTCTCCCATGCATGTCTTTTTTTCCCCCTGTTCTGAATTTCATACAGTCATTTATATTAAAATAATAATCAGTCTTATTTGCTTTGAGTAACAACATGAATTTTTTAATTAATATGTAAGAAGGTTTAACGTGCATTAAATGTAACAGGAAAAACCGAAAACGATGGAAATGTACAGCTCATGGTGTGAAAGCAAACGATTGTGCATTTCAATCGTTTTCCGTTTCGCATTTCAGAAATGCACCATAAATACATTAATTTCCAAGATATAGATTATATAATAAGATATTTCATTAAAACAATTTAAGATTTGTATAAATTAATCTGCATTAGAAAACATAATTTGGATATTAAATAACTGTTTCCTAGTTGACAATCTTGCGTTGTGACAGAATTGCTTCCTACTTCTAATTATATAACTACTTATAATGGAGTAAAAGTAGTTATATAATTAATTTAATCCAAGTACTTGAGTCTAACATTCCATTCCACTTAATTGAAAATCACAATCCTTTGAAAATAAATCAAGTAATGAAACAAATTTCGAATAATTATTGCCAATTCATTCATTCATTCATAGTTCTCTGCCAAGGGCAGGTCCTTCACTGCAAATCCAGCATTCTCCAATCTTTCCTATTTTCTGCCTTTTTCTTCGTCTCCACATAAGATCCATTTACCATAATGTTGTCGATCATCTGAAATCTTCTTCTGCCTCGAACTTTTTTACCGTTCACCATTCCTTCCAGTGCATCCTTCATTAGGGAGTTTCTTCTCAGCCAGTGACCAAACCAGTTTCTTTTTCTCTTCCTGATCAGTTTCAGCATTATTATTGCCAATATTAGATTGCATTTTACAAGTGTCAAGTGTCCTCATAAAGCAATGGCCTTGACTCCTGTGGAAGTTGCTAGATTAGTGAAAGATAAGGACAATTTATATTTGGTAGGCTTTCATACAAGGAGTGAAGATACCTTTGTGCCAAATTTCATTAAAATCGGAGAGGGTCACCAGAGAAATTTCTAAATTTTTGGCTGATTTGACGTGAAATGACCCATTTTTACAATAGATAGCAAATCCTGAGACGCGTTGACACCGCTGCAGGCATTCGGCCCACCCTCATCCGCTTCAAGAATCCCCCCTCCCTGCCGACCCCAAACTCACTTTGTTTCAAACTCACTTTGTTTCCTTATATAAGAACTCTGTGAATTTAATTTAAATTTAATAATGCCTTTTTTTTGTCATGGCACGATTTGAATATCTATAATTCAATTCTAAACGGAATCTGTAATTCAATTCTGAACATTTTTGCTTTACTTACGTTAATGCAATTCTGAATACATTTGCATTTTTCATGAATAATTTCCTTTATATAAATTTCGGCTTAACATATCAAATCTAAATAATATTTTATTATGGAAAATGTCATTTGGTTACAGTTCATATGACAGAAACAAGAATTGCATCAAAAATATGGCTTTTTAATAAGACCAAAGTATTTGCATTCTTGATCTCCGTTTTATAATTTTGCTAAACAAATTGCTTGTTTCATTTCTACATGAAATTACTCTGAATTGTCTTTGAGCAGATGTTTATTCATCTGCTCTATGTAACAAGGATAAAATATATTTATTTAGTAAATTAATTTGTTTTCATGATTTTTATTCCACTTTGAATTACATGTGCAGTGACTTGCACTACATGTAGTGAATAATGTTTTATTAATCAATGAAAACGATACCATATATCGTTATATAAAAATGTTGATGTACCGATAACCGATATAAAAAAAAAAGTAAATAAAAGATAAAAATACAATTTCAGAAATAACTTTTGAATCAGCTGATTAATTAATAAATAAATTGTGTTGGTATAAATTTTGGAAATTTAGCCCTAACAAACTTTTGGGGTTATTATTGTTTGAAACATTTCAATTAATAAATATGTTTTGGAAAATCCCTTGTAATAAGCATTTGGTAAAAGGTTTTTCACATTTTCAACTTAGATTTGGGAAATTAGTGGAAAGTTTTAGATATTTATTTTTCTAAGTAAGCCAATGGCTGAAGAGGAAGTAACTTTTATGGAGACAGTGGAAACATTACGAGATGAAATGAGGCCACCGTAGGCGGGGCGATGTTATTGGGGTCAGATAAAACAACAAAACCCCGAGTTGCAGAAACATTGAAGCTGAAAGCTAAACATACAGATCCACGGAAAAAAGACTTTTTCGCCCAAAAAAATGTCTGAAAACGAGCCCAAAAAAGGTGGGAAGGTTTTCCCTTCTAGAAAAAGAAAGAGAAACAACAGAGGAAAGCATTTGCGAAAACAGAAACGGACACTAGAGTAAGTATTATTATTATAATTTATAATAATAAAATTATAAGTATTATTATTAAATATTTTTATTTTTAATTAATATGTAAGAAGGCTTAAAGTTAAAGTATCCACCAATAGGCCGATACCGGCCTTGGGGGGGCGTGGGAGATTAGGCTCCCAGCGGAGTCACGTGCATTATTGTAACAAGAAAAACAGAAAACGATGGAAATACACGGCTCAAGATGTGAAAGCAAACGATTGTGCATTTCAATCGTTTTCGTTTTTTTTAATTAAAAAAAAAGGAAAATAGACCTGGAACTACTAATTAAAATTTCAGTATGATTGTGAATGCAAGAGATTTATCTGAAATGAATAGGAGCAGTTTCTGAATTTCAAGTAAACTTACATAAATATAAATTTAATTTATTAGTTTACTTACTTCTTGCATTTGTATAATTAATATAAAACGGTTGATGAAGCAATCCAAAGATTATCCGTTCAATCCAATTAGCATCCAATTACAAAAATATAGGAAACGAACATTGAGACAAGTACTATATGAATTTTTCAGTTGATTACTTTCTTAACTAAATGACAGCCATTTACTTTTATTACTCAGGTGGTTTCCAATAACAATCGAATTGCAGCATTTATTACTGACATTTACTACTGGAGCACTACTGAAGTGGTAGCTTTGAACTTCTGAAATGCACCATAAAGATATTAACTTTTCAAGATATAGATTACATAGTAAGATATTTCATTAAAGTAATTTAAATTTCGTATAAGTTTATCTGCATTAGAAAACATAATTTGGATATTAAATAACTTGCTGTTGTGATTTGCTTTATTTAAATTTTGCATTTCTTTAACTTTTGCTTTATTATAACTTGATATGCTTTCTATTTCGTTTGTAATGGAGTACAAGTAGTTATATAATTAATTTAATCCAATTAGTTGAGTCTAACATTCCATTCAACTTAAATATTTTGAAAATATATATTGAAAACCACAATCATTTACAAATAAATCAAGCAATGAAACAAATTTCGAATAAATAATGCCAACCTTAGATTGCTTTTTAAAATATGATAAATCTATGTTTACAAATTCTACAATGCAATAAGTAAGTAACTTTTCAAAATTACGATGTACTACCTTTCAGTGAACATTTTTCTTAGCACTAATAATTAATATTTTCTATTAAAATCATATAAATTAAATAATTGTAAGTAATTATTATATTTCGTAATGATTTAACTATGAAATAATTCCTGATTGTCCTATTCGAAATAACTTTAGAACAAGTGGAACAAGTGAAGATCTCTCGTTGGCTGGCTCTTCCTTCAACCTCAGTGACAGTGAATCTTTACCAGAACTTGTTATAGAGGTTGAAGGAAACGATCGTCTGCTCCAAAACTTCACTGGTCGCCGCATCGTTGATGTAGCCCACTTCGTTGAGAGCATAAGAGATTTAGTAAAGCACAGGTGCGTTTCCTTTATTATTATTATTATTGAATCCGGATAACACAACTACATCTAAATATTGATATGTCTTTATATTTAATTAATTCAAATGTATTATTAATTCGTTGTTTTTAGGTACCCCACAGGTGCTCCTGGAAAATTGTTTTTCAATCGCGAGCATCGACGTGGGTTAAAAAATAGGTTGCTTTTTAAGTGTACACACTGTTACATAGGACAGTGGGTATCTACTGTAAGGGATTCCGAATCCCCTAATGATTTGGACATCAACGAAGCGGCAGTCTGGGGCGTGACGGAAATAGGGTCAGGCCATCAGGGACTCGAGACAACGTTTTCGTTGCTGGGTGTTCCAGTTATGGCGGAGAAAGTTTATTATTCCAAAGAAGAAAAGCTTGGAAAGGTATGTTTACAAAAAAAGAAAAAAAATACTTCCTTGAAACCAATGTTTTAAAATTCTTAAGAGATCGGTAAAAGTAATGTAAAATGTCGTAAAAAATGAATGATTTTCAATTTTTATTTTTCCAAAACGATAAAAAAGAAAACCCAAAGAATTTGCTGATGTTTAATGAAATGAAGTGAAGTGATATAATACCAATATTCAGTTTACTAATCAAAGGTTCTTTATAAGTTTTATGAAGGTTCTTTATAAACTTTTTTTATCATTGTTAAAGCTAGCTTATTTTTATCATTGCAATATCTAAACTTTTGCTATACAATTCAAGTACAGAAATTACGTTTTCCAGATTTGACAAAAATTGTTATTGGCTCCTCGAAATTACCATAAGCAAAACATCTTTGGGTTCCTGGAAATTCATCTATTGCAAATATACTTGTTAGATTGCGCAAAAATAAATGTGTAGTAATGATACAGTTATATAGCGGGAAGCAGAATGATTTGTGTCACTTTTTTTACAGACATATACATCATTATTAAAGCCTGACTACAGTCACACAAGTAATTTCAATATTAATAACAACAACAAAAAAAAAACTGGAAAATGAAGAAATTTGTAAAATGTCATTTCTAAGGCTTTCCTTTACAGACTTCAGTAATAACTAAAACAGAATATTTTTATTAGTGATCTTATTAGATGAATGAAGCTACGTGGAAGGTTATAAATACATAGTTGAGGTTTGGCATACTTGAATGTAGATGAAATTTTTATATTAGATCTGTTTTACTGAAGCTTATGACCTTAGAAATATATCTACTCAATTTTTTCGCATTCTATTATATTAAAGTATTCATGAAAACAGTTACTTCCACTTTTTGGAAAAAAATAAAAAATATATATATAGTTATTTTCTTATTTAAATGTGAAAAAACTGTGAGATTTTTTTTGAGCCACTGTGAATGGGTTATGTCATTGTAAGTAGTTTTTTGTAAGTTTATTGGTCATGGGCAAAATCTCTAAATATAGAAGACCGAAATTTTGGCTTGTGTTGAGCTAGTACCTTCACGTTTTGCCCACCAGAATCAAGAAATTTAACATTTTTGGCATCAATATTGTCAACACAATCTCTAAATGCTTATTTACATCAAAAGTCTTATATTAAAACAGATTGGCTATTAATTCTACATAAATATTTCTTCTTTTTTTTCTTATTGTTTCCGCAGTAGCTGGATTAGTTATCTGTTTCTCAAAGCGATATTTTTTTTTAATGGAAACGAACATAGCCGAATTTATTATTCTATATTGTAACTTATTTAATATCCGACTTCATCTTGACTACATTTATCTAAAATTCATTATTACGTAATTTCGTGGTGTTTTGTAAAAAGGAAGAATTTCCTTGTATTTTCTTTATGTTGGCAAATTGCGCAGCTTTATTATATCAAAACATTACTGAAGAATTTATAAATAAACTCTTCAACACATCACACTAGTATTTCAAAGGTTTATTTAAAAACTGAAGACAAATTTTCGGGAATCGTACTTATTCCCTTTACCAAGCCAGAAAGCAAAAAAAAAAAAAGATTAAAAAAAAAAGAATAGAATAACATAAAACAGTTTAAAGACATTAAACATCAACAAATTCAATGGTTGTTACAATAATATGTTAACGCAAATAAATATTAATTTGTGATAAGAAAAATTTAACAATCATTACTAATTATTCAATCAAATATATTATTAATAATTTAAAACTTCAAACATTGCTATTTTTTGGACATCAACAGTATTGAATTTGTATTGAATTGGTTGATGTTTAATGCCTTTAAACTGTGTTATGTTATTCTATCTTTTTTTTTGTTTATTTTATTCTATATTTTTGCTTAATGGCTTGATAAAGGGAATTACTATGATTCCCGAAAATTTGTCTTCAGTTTTTAAATAAACCTTTGAAATACTAGTGTGATGTCTATTGCTTATTTATACTTGTCTAACAAACTTGAGATGGAAGGAAAGAAGATTACTGAAGAATATGGTATTACTGAAGAATTGTATACAAGCAGTGTAAAAATGAAGTTGTGTCGGAACATCACTATTTTTGTAATTTAGTTTAAAAATTACAAAGTAAAAATAAAAAAGATTGTAAAATGTTAAATATATATTCATTTAATACACATTTTGCATTATTCATTTTTCATTATTCATTAAAAAAAGATTCATTTAATACACAGAATAGTTAAATTATTTTTAATAGTATGTCCTTCACACATTACATTAAATAAACGTAAAGAATTTTATACATATCCATAAAATTAATAGATCTACTATTTGTAATCTTGTTCATTTCTTTTTGAATATATATAAGATTCTATTTTTTATAATTTACTTTTATTTTATTTCTGCATTACAAAATTAATCAATATACTAATCTGAATTTTTCAAAACAAAGAATGAGTCACATTTATTTCCTTTTTATAGATCTGGGAAGATGTTCTGTTGGAAGCAATGCTGAAAAACGGAAAAGAAGAGAAGAGACTAGCGGTAGAGGCTGGAGAGGTTGATGTGGATGGTGTACCGTACTGTGGAGTAATTGTGGACGGAGGCTGGAGCCAGCGAAGCTACGGTCACAGATATTCAGCCTTGTCTGGTGTTGCTGTGATAATTGGAGAGCGCACAAAGAAAAAATTATACGTGGGTGTTAAAAATAAATACTGTTGTATTTGTGCTCACCAATCATCAGAGAACAAACCACACAAGTGCTGGAAAAACTGGGATGATTCTTCATCAGCCATGGAAGCGGAGATCATAACGTCTGGTTTTCAAGACAGTATTGAAATGCATGGTTTTCGCTTCACAAAAATGGTTGGTGATGGCGAATCCTCCGTCTACGCAACTATTGTCAGGAAAGTTAATTACGGAAGTAGGGTGGTAAAGGTGGAGTGTGCCAACCATGCTGCGAAATGTGTCACATCTATACTTTTCAAATTGGCAAAGGAAAGTGCAGAAATTGCAAAATTATTAAAATCAGCTCGTATCTTAAAGATGAAAAGACGAGCCAGAGCCATCATTGCGCGAAGCGCCAGAAATGGAGATACTGTTGACGAATTGAGGAATGCGCTGAAGAGTGTTCCTTTACATGAATTTGGTGATCACTCTCAGTGTAATCCGAAGTACTGTGGTGATGTTTCCAAACACCAGCATGATGCCAATTTAGTTAATACGATTGATCCATTTCTGAGGGCTCGCATAGTGAATGCTTTTGAATACTTAGTACGGAAGGCTGGGCAGCTGGCTACTAATGCAACCACGAACTGTGCTGAGCAGTTTATGCATTTAGTGGCAAAGTTCAGTGGAGGAAAGCAATTCAATCGGTCTCGGAAAGGTTCTTACTCCACTAGAGCAACGGCTGCTGGGTATTCCTATCAATTTGGTCCCAAAATGAATGAGTATATGGAAAAAATGATAGTATGGAAAAAATACACCACCAAAAGCCCTAATTGCTTTTTAAAAAGGGTTAGTCAGCACCGACAGAACAAAATCTTCAGATGCAGAAAGAGCCTCCAATTTCTTTCTGGCAGCAAACGATATAGACATAGAAAGTCCACACCAGGTGGTGATAAGGATTATGGGGCAAATGCTCAGGCTGCTGATTTGCCACCTGATGAACTAAAGCGTAGCTGTGAGGCGAAACTTCAACAGCTAAAACTCACTCCGGAAGGTCGGTCTGATTTGGAGGTAAGGACTCGAGCACAACGGGAAAGTGAGTTGTGGCGATTTGAAAGAAGACACCGCCTCACAGCTTCTAACTTTGGTTCTGTATGCAAGATGAAGGAAACTACATCTTGCAAAAAAACCGTGGATCGTTTGCTGAATAGTCGAAATATTTACAGTGATGCTGTAGATTATGGAAGACTAAATGAAGATTCTGCTCTCTCGGAGTACACGAAAAAGTATGGATCTGAAGTTCAGAAGTGTGGTTTGGTGGTAGATCCAGTCCATGATTTTCTCGCAGCATCTCTTGATGGTCTCATTAGCACAGATGGGATTATTGAAGTCAAATGCCCTCATAAAGCAATGGCCTTGACTCCTGTGGAAGCTGCTAGATTAGTGAAAAAAATTTGTTGCTCTGTGGATGAAGATGATAATCTGCATCTTAAAATCTCCCACGATTATTATTATCAAATCCAAGGGCAGTTACATATTACACGTCGGAATTATTGCAATTTTATAATATGGACTCCCAAGGGTCTGAGTGTGGAGAAAATCATTCGCGATGATGATTTTTGGAACAAAAAGATGTTCGATAAATTGGAGCGATTTTATATGAAGTGCTTGCTGCCTGAAATAGTGGATTCACGGAAACAACGGAATTTAGAAATCCGTGATCCGGATTACATTATTCAAGCAATCAATCAAGCTGCTGCAAAGAAAGCAACAAACAAAAAAAGGAAGGGGAATTAATATTAGGGGAGAAGGTGGTAATATGGAACAGGGTTGTAATATGAAACAGCAATTTTTGTGCAAGTAGCTGCTGCTATCATCCGGAAACCGCTCTAATTTCTATCGCTGGTGTTCATTTTAGCCACCTAGAGGTAGGTAACTTCAGTATTTCGTTGTGTATGGTTATGAGAAGAAGTAGTGTGTTTTCGTAAGCCTGAAAGTTTTTACAGGGTAAGATTCAACACAATTTCTGGTACTGTTATTAATACGAATGAGGTTTTGCTTATATTGTATATCATTATTAATTAACTGAACTACAAAATGATGTATTCAGTACTTAAGAATTAATATTTTATTACTGAGAATGGATCAGTCAATTTCCATATGGCGACTGGTGGTAATATGAAACAGGTGTTCCATAATACAACCTCACGATGCCAAGAAGCAAATTAGGACTTGAAAAGAAGGGACTAAGGCAGAAATGGCGTCAAGAAGATATGGTAAATGCAAGAAAACACCAAATCAGCAGATTTTGCTCATGAAAGACTTGCAATTTTTAATTGAGCGTTTTCTTTCAGTTATAAAGTGTTCAGCATTAATTTTTACTTTTTCTCTGTAGTTTCTATATTTTCTATTGATGTAAAGCAAAACAATGCATTAAAGTATCAACAATAAATGATTTTTTTACTATAATAGCAATAATAAAGAAGTATTGTTGCATTTTAACATCTGTTTCATATTACAACCCCAGTTCAACAATTCATTTTTTTGTAGAATGTTCTGAATAATTGTACCTATTCAAGAGTTTTAAATATTTATTTAAAAATGTGTGATATTTATCTCACACGATATACAGGGTGGACCAATTAAATTGTTACAGCTAAATATTTCCGAAACGGTACGTGATAGAAAACAAATGTTTCAAGCAACTCCATTTATTTTCGAGGGGGACAGTTGATGGTGTTAGTTTTAATTGGAACAGTTCATTGCTGACGCGGGGTGGACGGTAACTTCACAATTTTCAATGGAAAGGGTGGTGAAGTAATATATCATTGGAAAGCCTATAAAAATTCCTGTTGAATGGCAATGTGGTTTTTGAAATTCCGACAAATAGAACATGAGATATAGCTAATTGAAAGTCCAGAATGTTGTAATGAAAGACGTAATTGACAAATGGTGGACTCATGGAATCAGGCGAATATTACTACCTTCTCTGCAACAATAGCACTATTCCGCGTGCTGGAATGAAAAGTGCGTCCGCATTGTTGCGTCGTGCAGTGGCAGTGACAGAACAGTCCTTGCAATCGATGTGTTAACAACATGGAACGTCATACTGTGGACGAGAAAATTGAAATGATCTTCCTGTACGGGGAAGCGAGACGCAATTTACAACAGGCAAGGAATCTGTACGCCGAAAAGTTTCCCAACAGAAGAACCCCTTCCAAGATGTCGTTTTCTCGAATTATAAAGCAGTTTTCCGAAGACGGTAGTGTACAGCCAAAGAAACATGCTCGCAAAAGAACAGCCACTACCGAAGATCACGAAATTGTGGTGTTGGCTGCAGTGCATAACGATCCCCATGTGAGTAGTCGAACATTGGCTGACGATGCGGGGATGTCAAAAAGTAGTATTTTACGAATATTGAAACGATATCACTTTCACCCATATCATATCTCATTACATCAAGCACTACATGGGAATGATTTCATGCACAGGATGACATTCTGTCGATGGGCTCAGGACAAACTGCAACATAATAACAACTTTTTCCTGACTGTACTATTTTCAGATGAATCGTCTTTCTCCAATTACGGCGAAGTCAATCGACATAACATGCATTATTGGGCTGTCGAAAATCCGCATTGGTTGCGGGGAGTGGAGCATCAACGCCGTTGGTCTGTGAATGTATGGTGTGGCATTTTGGCTGATAGGATAATTGGACCTTATTTTTTTGATGACCATTTAACAGGACGAATGTACACACAGTTTTTGGTTGAGGAGTTACCCTTACTATTGGAAGACGTGCCATTACAGGAACGACGGACAATGTGGTTTCAGCATGATGGCTGCCCTGCGCATTATGCCCGTACGACTCGTGAAGTGTTGAATCAACAGTATCATGGCCGTTGGATAGGGCGTGGAGGCCCAATATATTGGCCTGCGTGATCTCCAGACCTTACATTGGCAGATATTTTTTGTGGGGTTACCTCAAACAGAAAGTTTATATTGATAAACCAACGACTCCAGACAATATGAAGGAGCGGATACGCAATGCCTGTGCAAATATTGATAGCACTATGCTTTTACGTACTCAGCAATCGTTTCTGCCAAGGCTTGCAAAGTGCATTGAAGTAGACGGACATCACTTTGAGCATTTATTACGATAACCTTCATGTGGTTTTTGGATGTTTGAAGAAAAATGTAGTTTGCAGACGTATGATTACTGATTGTCGTCCTCTGTATTACTGTTGTTACTGTTCAAACCTCTCTGCAAGGTTACAATAAAGTACATAGTTGTTGATATGACAGTTGTTTATTTCGTTGCAAAGTACATCACCAACCACTGACACTGCCAATGTTACATTTATGATAGGTGACATGACCGTTCCATCATCCTGTGTAACGTTCCCTCCCTGTCCCCACCAGTAACAGACACACCACAATTACTGTGTTGTCCCATTTCACGTGTAATACCTGTTGCTGGACACCTGTTCATCGAACACTGCCCCTACAGACATGTACAGTATGTCACCACAGCAACATGTACATGGTCCACCCATCCATGGATAATTACGAGTATCGTTAAATTACAACCGACGTCACGTCGCCCTATCCACCATTCTGGAATTTCAATTGACAATATCTCGTGTTCTATTTGTCGGAATTTCAAACACCAAATTGCCATTCAACATGAATTTTTATAGGCTTTCCAATGATATATTACTTCACCACCCTTTCCATTGAAAATTGTGAAGTTACCGTCCACCCCCGCGTCAGCAATGAACTGTTCCAATTAAAACTAACACCATCAACTGTCCCCCTCGAAAATAAATGGATTTGCTTGAAACATTTGTTTTCTATCACGTACCGTTTCGGAAATATATAGCTGTAACAATTTAATTGGTCCACCCTGTATATACTAATGCTACTGACGATTTTCATACATTAGAGCCACTTAAAATTCAAGATTTTGTCAAAATTAAAAAAGTGGTCCATATTACCACCACCTCCCCTATACTGTTCATTCTATTTTCAAATATATGAAGTTTATAAGTATTTGAAAATTAGATTGAAATTATCTTTGTTTTCTTGTGTTCACAAGCATGTAATTACTCTATGACATTATTTTTTTTTTCGAACAAATATTGATCATAGAAAATGAAGACATGAAAATTAAGGTAATGTCAAGGGTAGCAATACTTATACTATTAATGTTTTTGGTAATGGATTTTTTTTTTTTATTTTTTGGGGAGGAAAATAAAATAGAGTTGCTATTAAATTTGTTTGTACAGGAATGTATGTTTTGGAATGGCATTTATGTATAGAGATTTCAGCTGTAAATATTACTTATAATTATAAATATTTTTATAAATTAATTGTAAATAAATTATATTATTATTGTGGAAGGTAAATAGATATTTAGCCTATTTATAAAGCAGTACTTCAATAAGAAAGGCAATTTAAAATTTATGTTTTTCACTTTATAACGGTACACCATCTGAAATATTACATTAAGAATATATTTATATTGTATTTTGTAGTTATTAAATTCTTTCTACTGATAAATTTTATTAGTAGAATAATATTCCTGTTTCTTTAACATTCTATAATGATGGAAGAAATTTCTGTCTAAATCACTAAAGTGATATTACAAAAATATTACAAAAATATTTTCATTTTGTATTTCGTCGTTAATTTGTCTTTACAAATTTGTGTCGAACTAACACAAAACTCTCATTGTCTACTTACAATTTTTTTCATTTACTATCACGCAGTTTTCATTTGTTTCTCAAACTACGGATATTTAAATATATATACTTATGTGTTACAATAATAAATATAAACATTGCAATTATGTTAAACATAATTTAACATTTCTCAATTGTAATTTGAAATTTGTGTTGTTCATGTCATTTTTAAATTTGTAGAACGTTTAACATTTCTGATTTGTCAATTAATAATTAGATTATGTTGTAAACGTGTAATATACCAAATTTAAAATTTCTCAATTGTAATTTGAAAATTGTATTGTTATGTTTGTTTACTTTATGTTCAAAGAAAGAAAGAAAGAAATAATTTATTTTTACTTCTTTTTCGACCCGACGAAGAATAATCGGTCAGAAATACTATCATTATTTTGGAGAAAAGATTTATGGAGTAATATTATCATGAGTTTATATTTATTAAACTATTTGTATGTTTTTTGATCTTAAAAATTATATTTATTAAACTATTTGTATTATTAAACTATTTGTATGTTTTTTGATTTTAAAAAGATATACCAAAATCTATATTTTATTAAAAAAATAGTGCTTACGTCCCCAAAAATTGTAGTTGCGGAAGAATTGAGTTTATCATGCACGTTACAGCCAACAGGAGTATTGTTGCATGGTTCACTCAACCGCGGAAATTTCCGACTGCTACAAATGGATGTTAATAATTTTTGGCGTGTACTGTTAAAAAATTTAAACTTAAAACTATTTTTAGTTTTCGTTATTAGTATACTGGATGTAATTTTATTTTTTGAATATATAATGTTTTAATAAATAATGTATTACAAAATAGATGGAAAATATATATATTTCTTTTAATATATAACGAAGAGCTTTAATATGATGAAAATAATAATATTTTTATGCTTTCACGCAAAACGGAAAAGTTTTTGAGAAATTATTCATTAAAATTTTTTTTCCCTCTAGATTTAAATGTTCGTAAATGTTTTGTTGATAAAATAATATGTTTTTTTTATGTAAAGACTTTTACAAGTTTTGCAAATAAAACTTTTCTTTTGCAAGCTTTTCCCAGTAAGATTTGTGAATAAGAACTTTCAAATTTTATAATTGTGGGATTTTGGCTGAATTAATATTGTAATGTATATTCTATTTTCAAATAAATGAATTTTATAAGTTAATTTTCGTATTTTTTGAATACAAAGCATAGACTTTTATTCAATTTCAGAAGAAATTAATTAAATTCGCATTACTAGACTGAATCATAATATATCTCTTATATTATGTTCTAACGAAATACGATGCTTAATTTAGAATTTAGAATTTTTATTAATTTCAATATTAAAACAAATGATTATATTTTAATTGGAGTTGCCATTGTAATAATTTCTGAAAATATATAAAACACTTCCAGAAAAGATACGTAGTGCCCTTCCTGCCTTCGGCTCGTCTTGGCGGGGGCACTGCCGTGCCCCCAGATTTAGCAGAAAAAAAAAGGGTCAATCCATACCAAACGGTCCAGCACTGGTTGCTCGACCATTTTTAAAAAATTGATTTTTTTACTGTTATTACATCTATGCATGAGTACTTCAAAATAGGTATTATTTTTTTTTTATTTGATTTATTTTAAAAATGGCGTCCATTTTTGTTTCAGTGTTTCCGGCATTTTTGGCCTTTGCAGAGATTTGCGGTAATTTTGATAACTCAGCTACGAAACATGATAGAAAGCTGTGGTAAAAAACATTATTTTCAGCACATTCTAAGCTACATTTTATGTCCTATATATTTTTACCATATCTCTAATACAAATGGCTGAAATTTAGAACCGAAACTGATATTCGCTTTTGAACAAAAATCAAAGTTCGGGTTTTTTTTTTAGCCGGTAGGAATGAAATAGCAAAGCTATAAACTTTTTTGAAAAAAGATATACATCTAAAGGTTTGACAAAAAAATTTTCAGCTCTGTTACTTGCTTCCTAATTAAGTTACAGCGCTTTAAAAATGCTCGTTTTTTAATTTTCAAAGTTTGAGCCCCAATATGTCTGATGTGGGACCTAATAAAAATTTGATATTTTCAGTAGAGATATTTGAAGAGAACTTTATGAAAGGTATCTGTAAAAAAAATTTGGAGTTTGATATTTGAGTTTGATTTTTGAGCGAGATTCCTGTGTTAGATATATAGGTATCTGTCTCAAAAATCAAACTCAAACTTTTTTTCACAGATACCACTCATAAAGTTCTCTTTATACTGTAAATATCAAATTTTTATTAGGTCCCCCATCAGAGATCTTGAGGCTCAAACTTTGAAAAAAATGAAAAACGAGCATTTTTAAAGCGCTGTAACTTAATTAGGAAGCCAATAACAGAGCTGAAATATTTTTTGCTAAACCTTTGGATGTATATCTTTTCTCAAAAAAACTTATAGTTTTGCTATTTTATTCTTTCCTGCTCAAAAAAACCCTGGAATTTCGATTTTTGCTCAAAAGCAAATATCAGTTTCGGTTCTAAATTTCAGCCATTTGTTTTAGAGATATGGTGAAAAGGTATAGGGCATAAAATATAGCTTATAAAGTGCTGAAAATAATGTTTTTTTACCACAGCTTTCTATCATCTTTCGTAGCTGAGTTATCAAAATTATCGCAACTATCTGCAAAGGCCAAAAATGCCAGAAACACTGAAACAAAAATGGACGCCACTTTTAAACGAAATCAAATAAAAAAAAAATAATGCCTGTTTTGAACTACTCATGCACAGGAGTAACAACAGTAAAAAAATCAATTTTTTAAAAAAATGGTCGAGCAACGAATTTAATGTTTTCTGGACCGCTTGAAATGGATTGACCCAAAAGTAATTTGGAAGAAACTTTTACAAGTTACATTGCTTTCAAAGAGAAGGAAAAGTTCCTCCGGGTAAGAACAATAAAATCACCCCACACCGAGATCCTTCAACTGGAAACTACAACCCCCTTGACAGAAAGTCAATTAATAATTAAAGGGAGGGAAAAGAGATTATCTGTAGGGGAGTAATCGATCTCCCCCATCGAAAGCATGTTGCTCCATCTAGTGATAGAAAAAGGTACCTTCTCCCAAGTAAAGTTTCCTCTTAAGGGACATCTGTTGCTTTGGAGGGGTGGCTTCTGATAAAATAAGGGATCGTATCTCTAGTATACTCGAAGGGCCCAGCTAATACGAGACCGTCCTCATAAAACGCCACCGGAGTTCAACAGGACTAAGGAAGCAAAGGTAATTTTTGGTTGTTTTAAGTTTTGGTAGCAGAGTTTATTAATGTTTTATTATTTTATTTTATCGTAATGGTGGGTATTAATCTACATGTTACATATTACAAGCCATTAAGTGCCTTATCTGAAATTTCAGATTCGATTTTGAAATGATAAAGCGTTGTAAGCGTTCAATTATTTCAATTTCGATTTCGTAATTCCAAAGCGTTTTAAAAAATTATAAAGCTTGGAACACCATAACACTGTAGGATATCTGACACCTCAATGATCGAATGCAAACTTTGTATTCCTCAAAGTTGCAATAGGGACACTTCGGAAGCTTGCATATTCGCGCCGTAGTCGTGTATGTGACGTAACTGTAGCGTTGTAGTTTTAAACTATGATGCACTATTTGCATGCTCTTTGAAGTTCACTGAGAAATGTGCGTTTCCCTTCTTACTGTTCTATTTTCTTTTAGGCAATTACAAAATAAGCAATAATAATACATTTCAACTATCTTCTCAGAAAAATCAAAATAGAATTAATTACGAAAAAAAAATTAGAAAAGATAATCAAAGTTATTTTCAGTTTTAATAAAGGATTTTTTTAAGTGTATCAGGTTAATTTTTTTATTCCGAGAAAAATAAACAATATTCGTATCTTCATAAAACAAAACATCAAACAAACAAACAAACTTCATTGGCCAATATTTCGGTTTTTTGAATCATAAAACCTTTTTTAAAGGAATTACATCAAAACTAGAAGAGAATCTATCCTTCTCTTTCTACAAAATCAACAATAATCTACAAAACAAAAATCAAAAATCACTAAAACGTGATAAATAAACAATCATAAACCAAGACGTGTAAGACAAAACAAATCAAACGTGAAATTTCAATAATTAATAAACAAACCTCCTAAAACAAACAAAGTACAATTAAATTAAACAAATATAATAATAAACAAGCTTACATTGGATTAGGTAGGGGAGACGAGGGTCAATTGTAACATGGGGCAATTGTAACAAGCGCTCTGTAGGCTAAGCAAACATTCATTAAATCCTAATTTTTGGCATGGGGATTCGTCTTATATACAAGAAAGATTTTCAGGAAAAAGGAATTGGCCATTCAATTTGTTCTGAAGATAATTACAAAAAACATGGTTTTTACTGCTAAAAGTAAGTTTCCTTAGTCGTACTAATTATCAACTGCAACCAAATGTATTAGAGATAAAAACGTGACAAATATATATAAAGAAGGCAGATAGAAATGCTACATTTCTGTGTCACAAAATACGCTATGGCTGTATCCTGCGGTAAATAATTGAACACCACATGTGAATTGAGCTGTTGGGGACGATTGTAACATTGCTGATGGGGGCAATTGTAACAGCTTTACAATTGAACCCATACTTTATATTTTTGTTTTTAGGCCAATATTCTGTATAGATAGGCCTACATTTTAAAATTTAAATTTTATAATTAAATTAAATAAACATTAAATTACAGTTTAAAGTGGAAAAATAATGTGAAATCAAACGTTGTAAAGCCTGATGAATAAATAAAGATATAAATACATGATTAATTAAAAAATATCCAGTATTATCCTACTCATTTTATTTATATGAGCCCAACTCATATTTATTTAAAAGTCTATTGAAGTAATTATTATTATATAATTATAAAATACCAAAACAAAAGCAACAATATCAAGAGCACTGCAAGTAGGGATATATACATGCCATAACGGAAAGCGAAAGGTGCGGTCAAACAAAAAAGACTCATCAAAATAACTCTGCAAGAAGATTAAGACTAGTAATAAGGCTGCAATAGATTCCTCAAATGAAGAAAAGGAAACAATTTGTTTAGTGTGCTGTGAAGATTACAGAAACAGCAAATCCAATGAGAAATGGGTTCAGTGCCTGTCTTGCTCCGAATGGGCACATGAAAGCTGGCCGCACACCGGAGCTGACGAAACGTCAGCGACAAAATGACTCGAGGCAAAAATGACTCGAGACAAAATATTTTGCTTCAGGCTGCCTGTGACTACCTCTGACATCCAATCTCTTTTACTCTGAGTCAATATGGCGAGTGATGACCAAGTAGCTGTGATTATGTATTATTATTTGTTATGTTTAGAGGAGGAAAGACCAGATCGTTCGTTTTGAGTTCATCCTATTAATCAAAAAAGGAAACTCGACATGTCTTTAGATGAATTAAGAGGAGATGAAAAGAAATTCTTTAATTTTACAAGAATGAGGATTGATAGTTTCGACTATTTATTAGGGTTAATCAGTAAAAAAAATTGAGAAAGAAAACACCAACAACCGGAAGAGCGTCACATCTGCTGAGAGGTTATTAATTACTCTAAGGTAAGTTCTTTATAATATTTCTTTTTAATTTGTTAGTTACAATTTTTAAAAGTGAAATTATCAATGTATAGAAGACACAAAATAAACGTAACTTTTACGTCATACTATAAATTTTTAATGCTGATATGATGTATTTCATATAACAAACATATAACAAACATGTCAATGGGACCACTGAAAGTGGCTCTGTTGTTGTTGGTTAATTGTTGGAATGTTTGCGTAACCATGAGAATGGTCCCAATACCCCTGAATTGTGTTGATTTCAGTTGGAGGGGAATAAGTCATTGTGCTAAATGACGACGAGGGCCTAGAGGAATTTTCAGTATTTTCAAGTTCTTCTTCATCCACCAATTTATTGACAAGGTTCACTAATTCTGCCTTGAATATTCTTTGTCTCTTGGGAGCTAATTTTTCAATGTCAGGTACTAATCCTTTAAAGAAATTCACAAGAGGCGATTCTGCTTCCTTCATTCGTGATTCTGAAATGGAATGCAGAAACTTTATCATAGGTTCCGTTAACATTTCGGCCGGAGACTGCTTTCTTTTCTTTGAGGAGGATGGCCTCAATAAAGGCATACTTTAAAGTAATTCTGAACTGTAGGGATCTTCAGTGATTCTGTCTTCTTCTACCAGCACCTCTGCTTCTTCAAGTTCTTTGCTTTCATTTTCTTTAGCAACGTTAATGTTGGAAGACATTAGTTTGTGATTATTTACGTAATCATTCAGAAAACTCATGGCATCTGTTAAATACCATTTCTTTCTTTTGTTTCCCCCAGTGCCACTTGGTAATTTTTTAATGTCTCTCAAATATCTTGAGTAGCTGCATCTTAGATTATGCCATTTCATGCGACAATCTGAAGCCGAAACAAACAGAAATGCGATTAAAATAATTAAAATAGCAAACTATTATATTATATATCTTTTATGTGTGTGTGTTGCGTTTAAAAGTGTATGCGTGTTACTTTGGTGGCAAATAAAAATGAAAAAAAATTTTGAAAATTTATTACTTTATTATCTTTCCAGGTTTTTGGCAACTGGTGAGCGATTTCAATCTCTTCACTATTACTTTCAGATTAGAGCTACAACTATTGGACAAATTGTTTTAGAAACCTGTGAAGCAATTTGGGAAGTGTTACATCCATTATATATGACTCCACCTACTCTTGAACAATGGACAGAAGTGGCAAGACGTTTTGAAGAACTCTGGAATTATCCAAACTGCTGTGGAGCGATAGATGGATATCATGTGCGCCTTCAATGTCCATTTAATGCTGGCTCTACATTTCATAACTATAAGAACTTTCACTCCATTGTTTTACAAGCTGTGGTTGATGCTAATGCTAAATTTATAGCTGTTGATGTGGGTGATTATGGAAGAAACAATGACAGCTGTATTTCCAGTGCTTCACGGCTTGATCAAGCTTTTCATCAAAATAAGCTGAATCTGCCAGCTCCTAGAAAATTTGGTTCACAAAATGAGTAAAATCTACCGTATGTATTCGTTGCAGACGAAGCTTATCCTCTGAACCCCAATTTAATGAGACCCTTTCCCAAAAAATCACTCACACGTGCAAAGAGAATATATAATTACCGCCATTCTAGAGCACGTCGAATCGTCGAGTGCGCGTTTGGTATGCTTGCAAGAAAATTTCGCGTGTTTGAAACTATGATGTTAGTATCACCAGAAAAGGCTGAAAAGATCACCCTTGCTTGTTGTGTTCTTCATAATATGCTAAGAGAAAAGGAGGGAAAACTATCAGATATCCAGCAGGAGTTGCTTGATCTCAGTGAAGATGGCAATGGTGAAGATGACAATGATAAAGATGTTCGAAACCTCCAGCGCGGATGTAACACAGCATACGATATTCGCAATAAATATATGGTTTTTTTAAATTCTAGTGCTGGCAGTGTTCCATGGCAAAATAGGATAGCCCTTTTGGAATGACAATAGTGAACTATTCACAAATAATATAAACGTACATGCCAAAACTTGGACTTCTGTACTTTAAAATGTTATGTATATGTTACTTGTATTAACAGGAGGTGATCAGACCAGCCATTTCTCATAAATTTAAGAAACTAATAAAAGATTATTAAATATTCATAATATTTAATAAAATATTAGAAAAGCATCGCCTTCTTTTTATTATTTCCTAAAGTATTTTTAAACAACTAAGATGTTTTTATTTTATTGTTAAATTTATTGTTAAATAAATTGTTCTCTGGGAACAATTTTTTTGAAAAATCCTTTTTCACAAATTTTCATTTCCCTATATGTTTCCTTCAAGCCTTTTCTAATACTTGTATTTTCATTTCATTTGTATAATAACAGTCTGTTTTATTTTGAACATAATATTTTTTATTGTGAATATGATCATAATTAAAAAAATTATATTTTACTACAAACCTGAAGCATTCATTTCCTTTGCTATTTCTTCCCATAATTTGTTAATAACATTTTTTTTAGAATAATCTTTTAACTGATAATTGTATAGTGTAGACCTTGCCTGAACTAAAACAACCAATTTGTCCAAATTTACTTCCTTTATTTTAAAAAAGAACCCGTTATCACCGAACACAATGAAATTTCATTTCGATAAATGTCTCCAGTGTCAAAGAGACGAGACGTAATTCCAGGGAGCTTCACTGTTTTGCCAGAGACAGCCTCTGACAGCCTGAGACAATTGTCAGGAGCGGTGTGCGGCTGATCCATAGAAAACCATTGTAACTTCTTCGTCGAGTCAGCCTCTTACAAAAATGACTCGTCTCGAGGTGACTCGTCTCGACCGGTGCGCGGCCAGCCGAAGATTGAACTCCTGGTGAAGCAGCATATTACTGACAAAATTATGATTCTGATGATGATGATTGAAATACAGAACATTGTAAACAAAAAGTAACCTTGCTATACTGTATTATCTCAATTTCATTTCCTTCTGCTATCTGTTACAATTGCCCCCTACTACTGTTACAATTGCCACTGAGTTGGGGTCAAATGTAACACTTGTAGTGTGTCCATTTAACAAATTTTTTATCACTTTTATATCGGTTTGACGAGTTGTCAATTTTTGTGTAAGTCCACCTAATGTTGAAGAAACCTTACATACTTTTCATTTCTGTATATGTCTGATTATTTTCTTGAAAAAAAAATATTAGTGAAAAATGTTACAATTGACTCCGGTCTCCCTTATTCTTTTTTAAAGTCTTGTTTTTATCCATACACTTTTTAAAAAGGCCGAAAGAAATTGCATTCACCTTCAGAACCTTCTCTTTATTCATATATTTGCTCCAGTTTATAAAACAAGACTCCAATGACAATTTCTGTTTCATCCTGAGATTCATAAAGAATATAAACTAGGAGGTCAGGATTGTGGTGTAGTTTAGGAATATGGTTCGCCCAATCCGAAATAGTTTTTATAGTTCTTAAGGATACTTATCAAACTAGGACTTTTCTTTATTGAAATATTTGGTCTATTCTGAGTAAATTATTGTTCATTACTATTTAAATATTTTCCAAATCCTTGAAACGGAGACCCAAATTAATTTATAACGGGCCTAAGAGGATACCCAATTTGGTGAGTTTTAACTCTAGATTCAAAAACAAATGTTCTTGTTAGGTTCCTACATAAATCTTTGTACTCATACCAATTTAAAACTTATTTCGTTTAAGTTTTTGTACTTCAGCTTTGACTTTCTTATATAACTTGAAAGTAGGGTCACTAATAATCTTTAAAAAAATCATTAGTCCTCAACATATCTAAGGATTTCATCTTGTATTCCTACGCATTTCTTATTCCTTTCCTTTTCTTACAAAATGCTCTTACGTGTTCATCAACACGCTCCGTCAACGATCTCCCTGTGCTTATGTAAGGTGCACCACACTCCCTATTTTCAGAGCATAAATTACATCGGTTTTTTTACAAGAAAATAATTTCACCTTTATTTCCAATCTTTTGCTTTTTCTTTTTCATTTTAAATTGACTATTACCTTTATAGTATATAATTTTAATATTGTTCTCTGAACAAACATCTCTGACATTTTCATCTAAGTTAATACCAATGGGTAATTTCAAAAATTTATAATCCTGATGTATATTTTTGACCTTATTCTCAATTACTTTATTTTTATTTACGTTTCTAAAAAAATATTTATAACTGAAACAAAAAACTTTTCTGGATATTCATTAATCATTAACTTCTTTTTTAGATCATCTATTCTCATTTTCCATAATTTACAGTTCTCGGGTTAACTATTTATTCTTTTTAAATTATTCCAAAATACAGTCATTTCAGTAGACATACGATGTTTAGAATTAAAATTTTGCATGTCTTGAGTGATACTTTTAACAAAAGTACTCAAAACTTAATATATAATTATTCTTAATAATTATTACATTCAGAAACGGTAATCTTCCTTCTTCTTCTTTTTCAAAAGTAAATTTTAAATTTTGATTAAAAGAGTTGATATGGGAAAGAACTTCACAAATTGCTTTTCTGTTCCCCATCATAAAATTAAAACATCATCTGCATAACGTAAGTATGAATACTTCGTTTAAGTTTTTGTACTTCAGCTTTGACTTTCTTATATAACTTGAAAGTAGGGTCACTAATAATCTTTAAAAAAATCATTAGTTCTCAACATATCTAAGGATTTCATCTTGTATTCCTACGCATCCTTCATTAAAACAGAAAATAACTTTTCTAATTTTTTTTCGTAATTAATTCTATTTTTTTTATTTTTCTGAGAAGGTAGTAGAAGTGTAATAATTTTGCTTATTTTGTAATTGCCTAAAAGAAAAATACACCAGTAAGAAGGGAAACGCACATTTCTCAGTGAACTTCAAAGAGCATGCAAATGGTCCGTCACAGTTTAAAACTATATCACTGTAGTTATGTGACATACACGACTACGGCGCGAATATTCAAGCTACCGAAGTGTCCCTATTGCAACTTTGAGGAATATAAAGTACGCATTCGATCATTGAGGTGTCGGATATCATGCAGTGATATGGTTATCAAAGCTTTATAAAGTTTTAAAACGCTTTGGAATTACGAAATCGAAACTTGAATAATTGAAAGTATAACTTACAACGCTTTATCATTTCAAAACCGAATCTGAAAATGCTAAAATTTTTACCACAAGACGCTGAATGGTTTGCAAAATGAAACTGAATCATCTGAAAGTTACCCAAGATGGAAAAGCTGTGTCTGTCGAACGACTTTGAAATTTGTTTCAAATGCTTCAGAAAAGGGATTAAAAAGTGAAAAAACGTATTTGAAGAACATCTTAAAATTTAGTTATTTGTAAATTTAACTCAAAACAAATTTAAGAAATAATATATCACATATTTAAACCTTTCTTTTTTTTATATAGTTTTAATCTACTTTATAATAGGAAAGAAAAGCTTATCAAATCAATCAGTCTGTGTGTGTGTGTAAATGTATTCAATAACTTTGATCAGTTGGATAGATATTCTTGGTATTCACATTCGAGGATTGGGGACGACCTTAGTTTTATTTTTTTATTTTATATTTCTAATCTTTTCCAAATGAGTCTTTGTTGATAAATTATGGCAAGTAGACAACTAAGATTCCCAAAGATAATCATTAGAATCTAAACCAGGGTTTCTCAACCTTTTTTTACCCATGGACCCCTTTTCCCCCCTTTTTTTTTTGGTGGACCCCCTCATAGCTATTCGATAAAAGAAAAATTTATTCCATTTTTCACTAATAAAAAGTAAAGGGATTATATTAATAATCAAAGATATAGTAAATGATTATGCTTTATTTTGAATGAAAACTAATTTAATGCAAATAAATTATTCTACAGTTAAATATGTGATTCAATGAGATCCCTGTGGTTGATGCTGCTCAGCGAGTTTCTTTATATCTGGTTCCATCGATGTTAACGATATTCGAAGATCATCTCTTTTCACAATGTTAAATCTATTGCGAACTTTTGATAAGTGAGAAACACGACTAAATCCTGATTCAACAAGGTAAGATGATGGAAAAGCAATAACGTAGAGCTGTGCTTTATCCCAGAGTAATGGGTACTTTGTAGCAATATCATTTGTTTTCCATATATTACACTTCCCATCTTTGAATTTTGCACGCATTATTTCATCACTTAGTAATTCAATGAGGGGCTCTTGCAAAGAAATGTCTAAATCGGCAACATTAACTTCGAAAGGAATTGTCACCCAAGTTGGTAAATCCATCATGAGTAGGTAACTAAACCGAGTTTCCATACCTTCGTGCATATTTTCCAAATATTCGCTATGTAATACAAGGTCTTCATCATGCAAATCGCTGCTAATCGAAGCCAAACCAGGAAACTGTTGAAATGCACAATGCCTGATATTATTTTTGTACAACTGTAATTTTTTCAGAAAAACAGTAACAGCACCTTTACTTGATATGAGATCAGAATCTTTTCCTTGGAGCTGTTTATGAAGTAAATTTAATTTTTCAAATATATCTTACAAGCAGAGCCGTCGCCTGAGCGGGTCGACCGGGGCGATCGCCTGGGCGCCGCGGCAAAGGCAAAAATAAAAAAAAAATTGGAAATTTCGTTTTTTTTTTTGGTTGTTGAATTGGAAATTCCGTTTTTTTTTTTTTTTGTTTTTTTTTGTTATAGATTTTTGGGATGGTGGGGAAGGCGCAAATATCAAATGTAGGGCGTCTGACAAAATCTTGCCCTGGGCGCCAACAAACCACTCGACGGCCCTGCTGATAAGTACTGACCGATGGTTGAGTAGATAGGCGAAAAAGAAATATAAAATAAATAAAGTTAGAAAGAATCATTCATATATATTCTCTACTTATTTCACTATGGGGTAAATTACAGTAAAAATTTTATTTTGAGCAATAACAACCGTTCTGAAGTGGAATTGCCCCATGGACCACCAAAATATCACTATGGACCCCCAATTTGTTATTCTTTGCCTGTGGACCCCGAATAAATTACATGGACCCCTAGGGTTGAGAACTCCTGATCTAAACAATAGATTTCTATCCTATTCTTTGAAGTCAGTTTATTGGCATCACTATATTACAATACATATGCATTTAAAAACAGTTGAAACAGATGAAAGAAAATTTTAGCTACTAATATTAGGTATATTTCTGGAGACTTTGCCTCAAGTTTTTTCAAGAAATATCATGAGAAAGTATTTAAAGGTGGAGACTTCTTGTAATAAGGAGTTGTTTTAAGCGAGGGAGAATTTTTGTAAGAATTTGTTTTATGACGTTGATAGAACCATATGTTGACTGTTTTGATTATATTTAAATGTTGAATTGTTTTTTGAAGCCGAGATAATGAATTTTGTTTGAGATTTTCTACAATTTGATTAGCGAATAGAAAATACATTTTCGAGGCAGAGATGTTAGAATAATCATTTATAAATAAATGAAGAGAAGAGGTGAAACAATGGATCCTTGTGTTGAGCCTTTTGAGATAGAATACCAGGAGGAAGAATATCTATTTGGGGCTCAGAGAGATAATGTGAACAATTTTAACATGTTTAGAGGAGGATGCGTTCACATATGAAAATATGTAATATGGAAATATTATATATGTGAGATAGGGGATGTGAAATTTCATCTGTGATTTGTTTAAGGAAACTTGAAGGGATCTCGTGAGGTTCAAAAGATATTTTATTGCAAAGAAATGTGATAATCTATTTAACCTATAAGCAAAAGTCGAAAACAGACAGAAGCAGCGTTGCTGAGCAGGATGTTTATTGTGTTTTATTGTTATTGAAGTGGAAAATAGAGGAAAGTAACTCTTGTAATTATATTCCTAAATGTTGTTGTAAATTTTATTTTTAATCCCAATTCTTATTCTTACTAAGCTTCAGGTGATTTGAAGATCTGAATTAAACTATTACCTCTAAAATGAAATCAAAAATTATGCTCTGAAACAAGAAATAAGGTAACTGCAGCAAATAAGGCCCACCTAACGTTTAAAGATTTTTTATATTTCTACTGCAAGAGTGAAAATTCTGAAAACTGTCTTGAAAGGTAGTTTAAGGTGTGCTGTTGTGAAAAAGTGAATTTAGAATTAGTTGCATTTGAAATTCTTTCTGTAATAACAGTTTTTAAAATATAACTGAAGGGCCTTATTTGGAGCCCCTGTTCAAATATCAAATTATTCTACATTATTCTACTCATGACATACTTTAAAATGACATAAAACATGCCATGTATATTATGTTGCCAAAAAATGGGGACGATTTTTCAAATTAAGTTGAAATAGTAACGAGAAAAGTTTTGAACGACTTTTACTGTTCAACAAAAACAAACATGGCGAAATAGTCAACTTCAACGGACCTAATTTTTGGTGTAGCCACTAGAAGCCAGGACCTGTCTGAACCATAAATAATCTTGGTAAATTGTCAACGTTCTATTAAAAACGAAGGATGGGCCTTCTTTGGAAACGGGCTTTATTTGGGCAACCTATCTTATATCTGTAATTAAAACAAATCGTTTAATTACGTATAACTATTCCAAAATTACATTTACCTTATGAGGCTCAGCATTCAATTCTAGTTATCATACATCTCTAATCTTTGGCAGCAATCATGGAAGGTACTGATTTATAATCAGGCATAAAATATGCTTCTCGCAAAAGTCCTGCTAGTTCCTATGTTATACAGAAGGTTGTTTACAATCTATGGTGACGATTTGCATGGCGCGTGACGACGCAACCAATCACAGTAGGTATGCAAATTTATAGGTGAGTACTTAAATATTAGTGTGGAGGGGTGCGGGTTAGTTTGTTCGGAGAAATGCCGCCGAAAGTGTCACAGTTTTGGGAAGGGTACGTTACAGCCCTTTCCTACGCGAAATTTAGTTATTCCACAATAATTACGGCATGTAGAAAAAGAGGTTTCACCATTTCGAAGAAAGGAGTTCATAATGTGTTGGCTGGTGTTGGTTTGGTCCGTACAGGACATATTTCCGGGACTGAAAAGCAAGCAAATCCAAGACACCTGTAAGTCTCACAAAGACTGTCATTCAGAAAGTCAAGAAAATGGTGACGGGGAACAATCCAGCGACTCAAAGGACCATTGGTGCGAAGGTAGGAACATCTCTTCGTACCGTAAACAAGATTATCCATAAAGATTTGGGACTTCAAAAGAGACATAAAAGCAAGGTTCACAAGCTCTTACCAAAGCATATTTCAGAACGTCAGACAAATTGCAGAAAACTGTACAAACGACATCTCGCTGGGGATAAATGGAAGTATGTGGCCACATTAGACTAAGCATATGTTTATCTATCCTGACTGCAATAAACCAAGGGCGATTTTCTGTCGCCCAGTGGGAGCCAAATCGTTTCCAAATTGGTACAGAGAATGTCGTGAAACTTTTTCGAAGGGATTCATGATCGTTGCGGGTTATTCCTATCAAGGCAAGCTACAGATACGGAGGGTGACTCAAAATGTAAAGGTGAATTCTGCGTACTATCAGGATCACGTACTGACACCAATTTATACACAGGAACTACTTGCTCTTTACAGAAACGACGTTTACAAGGTCCGTCTCCACCAAGACAAGGCGCCCAGCCATACGTCCAAATCGATCCAGAATTTTCTGACACGAATGGAACAGCAAACCGGAATCCAGGCTATATCGTTTACCGGGATACCAGTGAAGTCTCCAGACGCATCGCCCATGGATTTTTCCATTTGGACTATTAAAACGAGCCTTTGGAAGACGACGTCCTCGTTCATTGGATGGACTCTGGAATTGTTGTCAGCAGGAGTGGCAACGCATAAGTCTTCCCGTTCTTCGCAGTAGTCTCCTGTAATGGAAACTGCGCTGCAGAGCGATAGCAGTATCTCATGGCCATCAAATAGAGCATGATCGTATGTGGAGAAAGGGAATTTCTGGGAAATAGATCCGAATCCATGCTGGGAAAAATAGATTGTAAACAACCCTCCGTATTAACACTCTTAATAATAAGCTAATAGGAAATCGCAAAAGTTCTTTGTTAATTTTTTTTCCTTAACTTTAACTTACGTTCGTTAATCAGTGAATAACACAACTGAATTGATTTCTAATGTATTATCGTCTGGCTTCTTCACACAAAATATATTAGGCAATGCTCTATCTGTCCTTGTGTAGTCTGCTGTATCCCGTTCGCCAAGAAATTGAAAGAAATACTCACAAATCTTGCTGCAACTAACGTTGGCATCATAAAACAGGATCTGCACACTAGGGCTGACTAAATTCCCTTGATTATCCTTTCGAATAATTCTGCTTCGAAAAGCAATCAATATGGCGGCCTTGGCACCATATCAATATAATAACACTTACTTTAACACAGAACGATCACATTGGAAACTGGTAATAACACAGCCAAATGTTTCCCTAAATTCTTTACGTAGAGATTACACTTATTTGAACGCTTCTGCCTTGCAAAAGCTTTCCACATAATTTGCTTGCATTATGCCTTTTCTCCCGTTAAATTTGTTCCTCAATGAATTACACACTACAGAATGTACATCTCCATTACTTCGTCAACACTCCACGAAGCACTAAACAAAGCATAACAATGACAATTGTTCAGGAATGCGTTACACGTGAAGTACACTTTATTCGTTGGATATCACTGTTGCATTTCCTTTGTAATAACGCTGTATTCCGTTCACTAGATATTATTTCTAGATTTGGTTTAGCAGTATAAAATGCATATGCTCGGATAAGATTGTAAGTATTATTTGATTTCGGATAGGTTCCAAAATACGGAATCATTCCAAACTACAGTTAAAATTACGGAACCTGAAAAAATTGTCATTCTTAATGAAGATCAATACACACAAATGACCTTACATTATATAGATAACATGGGAGAAAATATCCAAAAAATTAAAAACCTAGCTATCAGTCTTGTAGAAACTAAATTTCATAATAGCATATAGGCCTTACACAATTCCAAGTTAATCGATTATAAAACAAAACAAACTACTCACTTAACTAAATACACTGATTCCCAAAAAAAAACGACGCATCTAGAAGGAGTTGTCCGATTGTAATGAAATTTCGTATGCCAAGACATTGGGACCGCCCATGCAAATGATTTAACTTTGGTGTTAAATGAATGAATAGCGAGAGCTACAGCGCATCGGAACTGCGCACTCAGCAGGTATATATAAGAAGCGATTCTCAATCTGATGGTCAAAATTTCTGTTGCATTCCGAGTTAGGATACCTTTCAACGACTGAAAAAATACCTCGCCGCAGGATTCCAGCTCATTACGTGCAACTGTCAGAGTTTGAAAGAGGTCGTATCATTGGATTGAAAGAGGCAGGATGGGCAAATCGGAGAATCCCTCCTCATATGGGTCGAAGTGATGCGGCGATTAGAAGATGCTGGCAGGAATGGGTGGACAATGGCAGATTTCAGCATCATGTAGGTAGCGGTCGCCATAGGGCCACAGCAGAGCCGGAGGATAGAGTGATTGCCAGATCAGCTGTCACAGCACCTGAATCATCGTTATCAATCATCAGACGTGCGACCCGCACACGAGTGTCCACCATGACAATTAATAGGCGGCTGAGAGAGCGCACTCTCGTACCGACCGCTACGCCACCTGCCACTCACGTCTGCACACCGTCGGGCCAGATTACAGTGGTGCTTGGCTCGATCCGGTTGGAATGATGCTGACCGGGGACGTATAGTTTTTAGCGTTGAATCGCATTTCCAACTGTGTCCTGACGATCGTCGCAGATGTGTCTGGAGATACATCTGGGCGGGCAGCGTGCCGATCCTGCTTTCACTATTACACGCGACACAGGCACTCAACCAGGGGTTATGGTCTGGGGTGCCATTTCCCTTGATAGCCAGACTCCTTTGGTCGTCATTAGCGGCAAACTTACAGCACAGCGTAACGTTGACGACATTCTGAGACCTGTTTTGCTACCCTTCCTTTTGCAGTACCCTGGCCTTATTTTTCAGCAAGATAATGCCAGACTTCATATGGCACGTGTTGCTATGACCTGTCTTGCAGCTTGTGAAACACTTCCTTGGCCAGCCAGATCCTCAGATCTCTCTCCAATCGAGCATGTCTGGGATATGATGGGAAGGCGACTGCATCCACCAGGGAATGTGGATGACCTAGTCCGACAATTGGTGCAAATTTGGCAAGAAATACCGCAGGAGACAATCAGGGAGCTTTATCACTCTATGTCATGTCGTGTGGCAGCTTGCATTCAGGGTAGAGGTGGGTCAACACCTTATTGAGCTCGTTACTTTGTAACTCTGTAACTCTGAAATAAATCATTCAATTTATCTGAAAGTTTAATCATTTTCTATTCTGTACATAATCTTCCTCTACACCAATTTTTGTCTCCATCGGACCACTCCTTCTAGGTGCGTCGTTTTTGTTTTTTGTTTATGAGTGTAACTTCCCCACAATTACTATAAAACCCAAAACACATAAACCTAAAATTAATGACATCTTTCGTGATAGATCAATCATCAAAAGACAGATGTCTTTTGATGATTGATCTATCACGAAAGATGTGATTAATTGCATTTACTCCAATTACTCCAAAACTGCTTTAATTAAAAATTTCCTAATCATAACATAAAGAATTTCTTTAATTTCAAAAATAAATTAGTACAACAGCAAGAAATAATCAAAAATGAAAGCATTCTAATATGATGGGATGTCATTAACTTATACGGCTCCCTTGATCACAAATTAATAAAAGATTCCGTAATAAAACTGATTGACCAACAGGATCTAATAGAACAACACCGAATTGAAATTAATACCTTCATTGATATTGTTGATATTCTTTTGAACTATCAATTCTTCAAATATCAAGAACAAACTACAGGTTAAAAAAATGAGTATCATGGGCATAGCAGCATCTGCTATAATGGCTGACTATGTTATAAAATGCATGGAATATCAACTCCTTCACATATCCCAAGACAGAAATATTCTAAATTACAGACATGCTGACCATATCTTTGTTGGAATCCTAAGCAGAGTGAGTTAAAATGTGAGTTAAAAATGAAGAAACTAAACTTTTGCTTGACATGAACTTTTACTGCAAAGAGATCGCCATCAAAGAGAACACACAATACAGCAGCGCCACTTTTTCTGAACTACTTTTTCTTTTCTTTTAACTAAGCGCTGTAGATTACTTTCAGTTTCAATTAATACATTACTTTCAGTTTCTATTAGTACAAAACTTATGAAAACATTACCGTTACTGAATTAATCTAAACACAAACTGCCAGATTTATAAACATTGTAAACTTAAAAACATTGTAAACTAACACCTCCCCTCAATGTTTTATAAATCTGCAACCTTAACCATTTAAATCATTAAAGTCTTAAATTATACTTGTCCAAAGGCATTGGCAAATTTCCTCGTCTTCACTGCTTCCAATGGTTTGCCTATCAAAATCTTGCTTGTGACGAATATCAAATCCACTGCCAGTACCTCTGCGACTTTTGCCTCGTCGGGATTTTCCTTTATTACCACGAGGTTCTCGTTTCCTGAATTCTTTGATTGAAGTCGGTTCACCAATTCCTTCTTTTCTGTTTGGGACTTTGTCATGTGATGTTTCGATTGAACAGACATCACGTTCTTTACCAGATTCCTCTTCGTAACTGGGAGAACTTGTTTTCTTCTTCCTCTCTTTAACATCTTGAGTCACTTCTTGAGGAGAATTACTAAACTTTATAATTCTTTCGGTGATCGGCTTCTGGGAGCGAGCTTTATTATTTTCATCTTTCATTGGTAGTGGTGGTTCCTGCGGCTTGACTTGTTGTGCTTCTTTAAAATCCTTTTTGACTTCAGGCACGGGTTTACCTTTCGGAGTCACTGGTGGAGCTCCCTTAGACTTGTTTATATTTTCTTGTTCTTTAAGTTCCTCAACCAGGCGTTCTGTAGGTCGTCCCCCATTCTGCCTCTGCAATTCCTCTGTTTCTGGAGTAATTTTTTCCATTTTTGTTGTCACAGTAGGTGCATGTTCACCTTTATCTAGCTCAAGTTCATACATTCCAGCATTAACTCTTGCTGTAGCCACTGTTTTTCCTTTCCAGATGATAAGGCACTTATCGGTTCCACCTACACACGTTGTAGTGAATCCCAGCTTGGCTAACTTGCTAGTAGATAGTAAACTTCCGCTGAAAGTCGGAGTGTACAGCACGTCCTTCACTGTGATAACTCGTACATCATTCCCTTTACCTGTTCTGCATCGCAGAATGCCACTGCCAACACCTTCCGCAGTGATCACTCGATTGTCTGCTGACCGTACTTTTGTCCGCACGGTGGTGTCTAAAGATGTAAAGAACTTTCTATCACAGCTCATGTGCCTTCCCGTTCCTGAATCTACATACCATTTATCACGGTTGCCTTCGCCTACTGTGAAACAAATATCTGGATCTGGAAGTCTTTCTTGATTAACCATATTTGCCGCAAGTATCTTTTCCTTTTCTTGCTTTTTCTTTTTCCAAAGTCTGTACTCGGGACAATCACGCTTAAGATGGCCTGCTTTCTTCTTGCAAAAGTAGCATTCTCCATAAAACTGCGATGCTCCGCTTGCAATGCTTGATCTTTGAGCGTCTTTCCTTCTCGGCGTGCATACTTTAAGAACTTTCTCCTCATGAACCTGCCCCTCGGATGAATAACCAAGTCGTCTTTGGTACTCTTCAACCATTTTTGTCTTCACGAGGCTTAGCGTCAGATCTTTATCCGGTCTAGTCTCCAACGCTGTTATCAGTGTTGAATAACTATCCGGTAAGCTGCTCAGCATAAATGCTACCGCCAGTCTGTCCGCTACTTCTTCCCCGAGTGCTGTAATCTGGTTCAGATTGTCCTCCATTTCTTGGATGTGCTTTTCCATATCTCCGCCTTCCTGTAACTTTCTGGAACACAATCGCCTTAATAGAGTTACAATGTTCGACAAAGTAGCCTTCTGATGGTATTCCTGAAGCGAACGCCATGCTGCTTGCGCTGTAGTAGTCTTCCTGATGTGACTTAGTTGATTGTCACTGACTCTTAGACCAATTTCAGCCCTGGCTTTCCCATCTTTTGTCAACCATTTACTGTCTGGATTATCTGGGATTTCTTTATCTATTACATCCCACACACCTTCCCTTATCAGCAATAGTTCCATTTTAAACTTCCATGGAGGATAGTTACTGTTGTCTAACCTTTCTATAACAATTCTGTCTGACATCTTCACGAAAGATAAGCCTAACTAATTTCCAGTTCTCAATGTCCGATAATTTCTTATTCCTTTACCTTTAAATCTTCTTTATTGAATGTCTGATAATTCCTTATTCCTTTACCTGTGAATCTTCTTTATTCATTAAACTCTTTTTCCATAACAATTCTGTCTGACATTCTTCACGAAAGATAAGCCTAACTTCGCAATGTCCGATAATTTCACTTTAAATCTTCTTTATTCTTCAAACTCACCATTTAAACTCGTCCGGATGCTTTGGAACACGTTATCTGGGTCCGTAACCTGTTGGAATCCTAAGCAGAGTGAGTTAAAATGTGAGTTAAAAATGAAGAAACTAAACTTTTGCTTGACATGAACATTTACTGCAAAGAGATCGCCATCAAAGAGAACACACAATACAGCAGCACCACTTTTTCTGAACTACTTTTTTTTTTCTTTTAACTAAGCGCTGTAGATTACTTTCAGTTTCAATTAATACATTACTTTCAGTTTCTATTAGTACAAAACTTATGAAAACATTTCCGTTACTGAATTAATCTAAACACAAACTGCCAGATTTATAAACATTGTAAACTTAAAAACATTGTAAACTAACAATCTTCACTGTAGCCATCAAAAATAACTTATAAAATATAATAAACAACATTAATAAAATATGCACCTCCATTCAATTTGAAATAGGAAACAGAAAAAAATAAATTTCTACCATTCCTTGATTGCCAAATGATCCGAAAAAAATAATAAATTACATTTTGCTGTCTATAGAAAACAACCCACGCCAATCAAATAGTAGATTCCAACTCTGATATCCACATCCACATTAAGGGTAACATCCTGTTTAACTATTTTAATAGTCTTCAAAATTTCCACAACCTCTGAACTACTCAGCAAAGAAATAAACCATCTAAAGTAAATCTTCACTCAATCCAACTACTCGATTTAATTTATTAACAAATATTAAAACAAGGCCAGAAACCATAAACCTACAAATCCTAACAAAAATACACAGGAAACTTACAACCATGCGATTATTCCTTACATACAAGGCATTAATCACAGCATAAAACAACTCCTAAAAAAAACATGATATCAGCGTTATTACAAGGCTAAAACAGACTGACCTATCGTAAATCTAATAATAAGAATGACATTCACACAAAAAGTAAAGTAGTTTATGCCATTCCTTGCCTTAACTTTAATAAAAGATATATCGGTTACACCACGCAATTTTTAATAAATAGATTGAAACAGCACCAGGTAAATTATAGAAACAAAGACCACTTCAAATAAATATTATTTCAGCACAACAAATTAACTACCCACGTGCCGTGTCGGCGTGGTCTAGTGGCTGAGACGGCGGTCTCCCACGAGGCAGATACGCCGGCACCAGGGTTCGAATCCCATCAGCAGCTTGGCCGTTTACTTTCTTTCCTGTGTTTGTCTTCTTCTTCTCTTTCTCTTTTTCCGATGTCTATGGCAATTAAAGAACTGTGAAATTTCAAATGGAGAGCAACAATTTCAGCATTTCTGATCTTTGTAGGGTGAGAGCGAGAAATCCAGAAGGATAAAATCTCCCGTTGGGTGTGCCCTATGCCCAATAAAAAAAAACTATCCACGTCCCCAATTTTCATCAAATTCAATTAACAGATCAGACGACAACTGTCTTCTCCCTAACCTTACGTGAATCCTGGCACATCGCCAATTTACCCACTATCTAAAGTGAACATCATTAGATACTAATTTACTACTTAAACCCATCTCTCCCCGTTACCAGCACAGTTGAAAATTGTCTACCGTAGACTGAAACGACTTGTATTTTATGTTTTTAATCTAGATGACAAAATAACTATGTATTTTAGATTCATGTCTTTTATTGTGTTTCGTTATTTTGAAATGTTTTTATATTTTGTTCAGAAATATTAAAATCTGACATTTAATTTTTTCTTGAAGAAATATTATTTTTTTCAATCATTTAATTTTTTATTTTTTTCGATTGAATTTTGTTTAATTTGGAGGAAACTGAAATTTAATCTGATAGATAAGAACTCCACGTGCAACAATGAGGAGAGATAACGATATTATGGTTAGAGCGTGCAAATTTCTAACAATTGAAAGCGAGAATCATCTGAAAGTTCCCGAAGAAGGAAAAGATGTCTGTCGAAGGACATTGAAATTTATGTTTAGAATGCTTCCGAAAAGGAATAAAATGTGAAAAATCTTATTTGAAGAACATCTTAAACTATAAGACAATAACTACGGCAAATATAAAAGGAGATTTTACCTTATGAATTTAACCCTAACTGGATTATTTCAAACTGGGCAAAATGGAATTTAGTATTAAATATCGTTACAAAATTAAAATGTGCAGTTAAGAAATTTTTACTGTTCATAATAAGTGATTCATTTATAAATTACAGTAAATTTAAGAGATTAATGTACAGGTCGTCGTATGATATTTAATCTTAACCCCCATTAGTTTCAAAATATATACAAAAAAGAGGCTGTATTAAAGATTTTTTTCCTCCATTTTTGTTCCAATTGGATCAATCGTGAATTAGTATTTATTAGATTTCCCTCTACAACTAATAAAGAACGTAGGGTTTTGTTTACAAAAATAAATCTATCTAAATGGAGCATACATCGTAAGATATTTTAGAAATTGTAATGCCTATTTCTAGCTTATGTGACATTTATTATTGATGATAAATAACAGTTACGTAACTTATTAAAATTTACAAAAAAAGAACACAACAAATTTATTTCTCGTTATTTTAGGAAATTCATATTTCAGCATCTGGTGAGAGACTTCCTTCTATTTTGTCGCAATTAAATTGTCAAATAAGGCGGTAGTTTACATTATAAAAATTCTGATTTTTATTTTTGTAATTTCCTTTAAAAACAGGATCCCACAATTGTATTGTCAGCACTGAGGAAGAAATGCATATGGAAGCATTTCGAAATATATATGCTCATTAAATTTTAATATGTCTTAACTTTTAAATTTGTGCCTTATTTTAAGTTTACGCTCTTGTTATTTGTAGGTTTTGTTGGAGGCCATCGTGTGCTTTCCCAGAAACAAAGCACGTGGATGGGGATGAAAGTCAGATAGGTAAAGAAGGGGAAGGAATCGGTGAAAATGCCATGGAAAGTTACCTGTTCAAAGTCATCCCGCACCGTCTCAATAAGGATTTTAAATGAGAAAACTATTAGGCTAATGGAACTAAAGGGATGAAAGAGAATAGGAAACCGTAGATCAGGTAACTTTAGTCAGACGATCTGTGATGATTCAGACCTTAGGTAACTACAGCGAGACACTGGACAAAGGTGACTTGAACCTCCGTGAGCAATCGCTCATAAGTTCATTGACAATAGGGGGGGGGGGTTGACACAAGACCACTGTGTTTTCTGTTGAGAAGTTTGTCGTAGAGGTGATACAGCATGCGCGTACTGATTGTGACCGTGACCAACCTCTGATTAGAACCTCTAAATAAGGAATATCCTTTGTCCCACACAGGAACTAATGGAAGGTCAGGAGGGTCTGGATGGGCAGCTCACCATAACGGGAAAATCAAATCATCGCCTGGGATTTTGAGGGGTTATTGCATGAATTTTCTTCTAAAATGACAACAAAGAAGACTTTGTATCCTCGAGCAAGATCAAGGGATCTATCGACTTCCGTTTGGGGAATTCGGTAGAGAAAATGAAAAAGAACGCTTGTTGATAAGCAACAAAGGGCATGGCTTGATTCCGGCGTAGCCTAATTGCCTAGGCAGTACCTCCCACTACGTAGATATTTAGGAATCTGGATTCGAAACCCGATCCATCGAATTTTGAACGACAAAATGCTAAATATTTTCAATTCTCAGGTCATTTGTGTTCTTCTGATTCTTGAGAAAAAATATTTAATTCTGAGGGGCCTGTTTTAAAATTAATACGTGATTCGTTGATGCGAAAACAACTTTTAAAGGTGAGATTTTAACTGATTCCACGCAACAAATAATTTCTCCTGATGCTTCGTCATGAAAGAATTTCTGAAAAGATTTATTTTGTGGTTAAATGTTTCCAAATCTAAAAATTGTAAGATTGATACTTTAACTCTGACAATCATACAGACTATTTCGCCGAATATTGTTTTAAAGAACTAAACTTTAAACACTCCCATCCTGCTAAGGATTTCCTAGCGGAACAATTTCCAATGAAACGAATGTAACAAACATTCCCAGTATTTAGTTTCATTTCAACAAATATTTAACTGTAAAATGCTTATATTTATACATTCAGAAAAATTTGGTTAAAATTATCGTAGAATTTGATAAAGAAGGCAATAGTTTTACAAAACAAAATTACGAAATGCATCTATTTTATATAGTGATTTTAATATTATTTTCGGTGAAAAAGATTTTGAAAATCATATTTTACTTTTTGGGGGCATAGTTATTTCTATACGATGTTGCTGAACCATTGGGAAAACTGAAATATTTAGAGTATTCATAATACTTTAACAATAAATGCTACTTACACTTTAAAATGTGAGAATCTCAAGAGACCGTCTCGGAAAGCGTCTCGGAGACATGGGATATCTCGGGACTTCCCCGAACATCCGGTTGATCCACGTAGATAAAATAAAAAGTGTGCGCATCCTCATTACAATACCTAACATTTCCAGCCTCATTTGTATTTCGACAACCATGAAGAGATAAATCCAGAAAAAAAAATCAACTTTTCTTCTATGTATATAGATTGTTATTTCTGTAAGTTTGAAGTAGGAATTACTCACCTGAAAGATTCCTGAACTTATTTCAAACAGGGGACAATTCTAAGGCAAATAAACGCAATCGAAAATAATGCAAAGAAATAAAGGAAGTGAACATAGCAACAATCGACAAGAAGTAAAAAACGTGACATGCTAGATGCCAAGTAGTAACGATTGTTTTGAACAGTGAACTCGAGACGTATTGTTGTGATGAATGAATTCTGAGGTTGGAAGAAAAAGATGGAGTTGTTTTCCGAGGTGTAAACAAATATGTATTCCAGCGTTGTTTCATCGAACATACTAGGAATTATCTTGAGCCAATGTTCCTAGTCCCTCCAATAGGAAATGCATAACTAAGATTGACATGTATTAAACTGCAGAATTAAAGTTTACTTTGGTGAGAAGGATTTAGGAAATAATCCCGATCACTATACAACGTTCTAAAGGGTTCGAAAGCCGAAGAATCCAACGAAGAGGAACCGAATTATCCACGCAAGTAATCGGATATTCAAGAGGTTAGATAGAAGATGATTCAACAACAAGTTTTGTAAGTATGTCTTTGATTCTACTTAACACGGACGGTCCAAAGACACGAATACATTGACCATCGACTTTCATTCAAGTACAGTTTAGCTAAGACAAGTAACGAGTATAAAGTTAAAGAGTCAAGAGTTCAAAGTAACTACACTTAAAGACTTCACAAAGAGACTTTTGTAATCTAATCTTGACGCGAAGTTATCCAAGCGTATTACTGAATAGTTAAGAAGAATATGATTTACAAGCAGTAATTTCATATGAGTGAACTAGGATAACAAAATATTTGTAACAGACTTTTTAAGAGAATATATACTCAGTTGTTTAAAAATCTGTCTTAGTCGTTTTTCTCGGAACTAAGTTTTCACACGAAGGTTTTATAGCGTGTAGTTACAAGTAATCTTCTGCTGGAGCTAGGGTTTATATTATGAGAGCTCCCCGTAGGTTCAACATCCTACAATTTAAAACAATATATTTGTTTCCAACTTTTATATCCTAGAATATTTTGTTGGAAAAAAAAGGCAAAGTTGCGATGGATTTTTGATTCGAAGGAATCGTCTATATATCTTTTCCTACTGGGAATGACAGTCACTAATCGGCCCCGAGGTCTGTTCTCACGGTGATTACGTCAAAACAGGAGGTTCGTAATTTTAGTTGCCTAAATATTACATTTTTCTATTTATTTTAAGTGTCCTAATTTATGTTAATAGCTTTTTGTAAATATATCTAATTGTAATGATGGTTATTTATATATTCACTTTTTTAAAAAAGAAATTGTATTTTATATTTTGCAGTGTTGAAAAATTTTTTCTTTTAGTTTATTAAAGTTAGGTTATAGAATTATTTAAAAAAGTAATTTTGGGAAAAATACTTTTATTTCAGTCGAGGAATGTTAAAGTGATTCTAACTGCACTCACGTTCTTTGGCATTGTTATGCACGTGAAGGAAAAGCTAATTAGCGGCGCGTGTGAAATGAAAGGAGAAGACCACAACAATTGGAAGAAGTCCGATGTAGAGATGATTTTCCTAATGCCCGATACTGGATTGGGAAAATACATTTGATTTTCTTGACGAAAAGACTTCATATTTATGCGGGTGGAGTTTAGTATTAAATATCGTTACATAACTAAAATGTGTCGTTAAGAAATTTTTACTGTTCATAATAAGAGATTCATTTATAAATTACAGTAAATTTAAGAGATTAATGTACAGGTCGTCGTATGATATTTAATCTTAAACCCCATTAGTTTCAAAATTTATACAAAAAAGAGGCTGTATTAAAGATTTTTTTTTCTCCATTTTTGTTCCAATTGGATCTATCGTGAATTAGTATTTATTAGATTTCCCTCTACAACTAATAACAGAACGTAGGGTTTTGTTTACAAAAATAAATCTATCTAAATGGAGCATACATCGTAAGATATTTTAGAAATTGTAATGCCTATTTCTAGCTTATGTGGCATTTATTATTGATGATAAATAACAGTTACGTAACTTATTAGAATTTACAAAAAAAGAACACAACAAATTTATTTCTCGTTATTTTAGGAAATTCATATTTCAGCATCTGATGAGAGACTTCCTTCTATTTTGTCGCAATTAAATTGTCAAATAAGGCGGTAGTTTACATTATAAAAATTCTGATTTTTATTTTTGTACTTTCCTTTAAAAACAGGATCCCACAATTGTATTGTCAGCACTGAGGAAGAAATGCATATGGAAGCATTTCGAAATATATATGCTCATTAAATTTTAATATGTCTTAACTTTTAAATTTGTGCCATATTTTAAGTTTACGCTCTTGTTATTTGTAGGATTTGTTGGAGGCCATCGTGTGCTTTCCCAGAAACAAAGCACGTGGATGGGGATGAAAGTCAGATAGGTAAAGAATGTGAATGAATCGGTGAAAATGCCATGGAAAGTTACCTGTGCAAAGTCATCCCGCACCGTCTCAATAAGGATTTTAAATGAGAAAACTATTAGGCTAATGGAACTAAAGGGATAAAAGAGAGTAGGAAACCCTAGATCATGTAACTTTAGTCAGACGATCTGTGATGATTCAGACCTTAGGTAACCACAGGAGACACTGGACAAAGGTTACTTGAACCTCCCGGAGCAATAAGTTCGTTGACAATTGGGGAGATTGACACAAGACCATTGTCTTTTCTTTTGAGAAGTTTGTCATGGAGGTGATACAGCACGCGCATACTGATTGTGATCGTGACGAACCTTGTTAGAATCTATGACTAAGAAACATCGCTTGAACAAAACTAAAACTACAAAATTTTTTTTATTTGATATTTAGTTGTGGTTTTAATTATTAAAAAAGAAGTATTCACGAACATAGCAGCCTCTGCTATAATGGCATACTATGTTATGAAATACATAGAATTTCAATTCCTTCACATATCCCAAGACAGCATTAGTCTATATTACAGATATGCTGACTACATCTTGGCTGTAGCAACAAAAATAACTTGCAAAATTTAATAAATAACATTAGTAAAATACACAGATTCATTTGTGTGATATAATCTAAAATTACTAATATTTAAGGCCCACAACAGTTTTCTTTAAATGAAATTGTAGAGTGATATCTCAAAGAAGCTGAAACTGGAAAACGGCTGTAAAATCTGATACTAGACATCTCTTTATATTTCTGATTGACATACAAAGAATATAAAATTATATATTTGATATTTACAATCTTAACATAGTATGGAAATTAAATTAGAAGTCTTCTCAACAACAAATACAATAATCAAACTTCTAACTTCAAATGCTAAAAACATCATTATTGATGAATCAACAAAATTATCAAATTAAATTGAGTTGACGTATACTATTTACATACAATAAAAGAAATCATATCTATTTCATCTGGTATAAACTATTTGATCCCTGAATTATTTATACCTTACACCAACTGTATAACTATAATATGCTAAGCCTTACGACAATAATGACTTAACACCTGTGTGGATAAATAAATACCTCTCGGAACGTTCTCAAAATGTTAACGAACACTTTACAATACAATACTTGAGAAGTTCACTAAAAAAAGTAATGCTAAACAATTTTAACACTTGTATTCGTAATGCAATACTACGAACTCATACATCGGCTTGACGCTAAAGTCCCTAACATTCAGAAATAGTTCCTTGATTTCTTCAACTAAATCGGACGGTCTTCTCGGTATCAATCTTATCCCTTGTGTCAAAGATTCCTTCCTTCCTTTATCGAATTTGGCCAACTAGGGACCACGTAACTAGCTCAACCTGACAACGTCAGGGCGAGGCTAGTGAAATTGAAGAAAGGGGGGACGAGAATTACACCCCGTCCAGGATAACCCTGAGATAGTAAGTCCCAGGTGGGAAACGGACGAAACACAGAAGAAGAAAGAAACAGCCATGCCACCACCGGGATTCGAACCCGGGTACTGGCGCATCGGCCACAACGGCAGCCCGCCGACTAAACCGCACGGCCACGCCAGCACGGCTGTGTCAAAGATTATTATAAAGAAAATCTGTCCTACCTCATCATGAAGCAAACCGTAGAACACTGATTCCGATATTTCTGAATAACACGTACGGGAGACATCATTCGAAACTCGTATCTTTCCGACTGGACTTATTCCTTAGCATTGGTATGTTTGTTCCGTCTTGATTCCGTATTCACTGGCCTGCTTAAGTGACATCCGTTCGCTCCCGATTCCATAATCTATCCATGAAACGGCGAAGATTCTCGAGTCATAAATATCTCCGGCTTGACCTAAGCCTAAGGCCCTAACAACATCGTAACGTAGGTTCGATGCCAGCAATTCGCTGTCCTTCTAAGAGATCTATAAATTATAAAATAAATATTACTTATTTTCATTCGATTATAAATAGATAGAATACCATTCATTTATACTACACGAATATGCATTACGGATTCTATTATCTCTTCTTATACTTTCTGTGAAAATTCAAATACGGCAACAACACATGATAACAGCTTTTTTCCTTCTGCTGTTGTCTCCAAGCAATGCATTAATTCAATTGCATGCAACGACATCTCGCATTCAGATATTGCATCAACTGAATGCGCCGTAAATCAAACATCTAAATCAACTAACATTAGATAAACAAATCTTTCATTAAATAACAAACGGATCGGGGAAGAAAAAAAAAATCAAACAAATCAACACTTGATAAATTCACTACAATTTGAAATAGGAAACAGAAAATAATAAAATTCTACCATTCCTTGATTGCCAACAAATCTGAAAAAAACAATAAATTACATTTTGGGGTCTATAAAAACCAACCCACGCCAATCAAATAGTAGATTATAACTCTAATCCACATTAAGAGTAACATCCTGTTTAACTATTTTAATAGAGCCTTCAAAATTTCCACAACAACCGAATTACTCAGCAAAGAAATAAACCATCTAAAGCAAATCTTCACTAAATCCAACTACCCGAATAACTTTATAAACAAATATTACAACAAGGTCAGAAACCATAAACCTACAAATCATAACAAAAATACACAGGAAACTTATAACCATGCGATTATTCCTTAAATACAAGGGATTAATCTGAGCATAAAACAGCTCCTAAAAAAACAAGGCTAATAACAAACTGATCTACCTTAGATCTGATAATAGAAATGATATTCACACAAAAAGTAAAGTAGTTTATACCATTCCTTGCCTTAACTTTAATAAAAAATATATTGGTTATACCACGCAAACTTTAATAAATAGATTGAAACAACATCAAGTAAATTAAAAAATCAAAGACCATTTCAAATCAATAATATATCAGCACAACAAATTAACTACCCACGTCCCCAATTTTGATCCAATTCAAATGATTGATCAGGCGTCAACTGTCTTCTCCCTAACCTTACGTGAATTCTGTTACATCGCCAATTTACCCACAATCAACAGCGAACTGTCCAATAACATCATTAGATACTGAATGGCATCCTTGATCTTTTTCTCAAGTGCTTGGTACGCTTCACATTCCTCCTCCTTCAATTCCACAAGCCGTCGAACACTCTTCTGTTTCCCCTCCAATTCCTTGAGCTCACTATTCAAGATACCGGCTTGTTTGTCCAGTGCTGCAGACATTTTGCTTTCTTCAAAAGTGAACGAAAACCGCTCAATTTTGGGAGCTTCTCAATGACACAACTGAATTTTTGCAACGTTAAACTGGACGCGTCTGAACGACAATTTTTGTTCCTAGTCAGAATACATGTCTAAATTCTGGTTCTTAGCTACTTCTTTCAAAATGACCTTATTGGAAAAGCACTTTTAGTTCACAGAAGACATTTCTTGGAAGAGAAGCCAACGTTTTATTAGGAAGCATATTTAAATCAAACTCCGATCCCTCGTATCTTCATTGTCGTCGAGAATTTTCTAGAAGGAATTCATAGGGATTTTTTTTTCTTAAATATTAATCACTCGGTAATTTTGAGTCCGATTCCAAGATGAGAAATCTATTACATACTATTTAAACTCATCTCTCGTTAGCAGCACAGTTGAAAATAGTCTACCGGTAGACTGAAACGTCCAGTATTTTATGTTTTTAATCTAAATGACAAAATACCTATATATTTTAGATTCATGTCTTTTATTGGGTTTCGTTAATTTTAAATGTTTTTTTATTGGGTTCAGAAATATTAAAATCTGACATTTAATTTTTTAGGGTAAACTATTTTTATATATAATTTTATTTATGTGTACAATTTTAATTATTTCAAAATATAAAAAAAAGAAATATTTTTCCTTTAAATTCTTTAATTTTTAATTTTTTTCGATTGAAGTTTTGTTTAATTTAGCGGATGTGACTTAATCTGATGGATAAGAAGTCCACGTGCAACAATTAGAAGGAGAGATAACGAGATTATGGTTAGAGCGTGCAAACTTCTAACAATTGAAAGCGAGAATCATCTGAAATTAAGCGAAGAAGAAGGCAATGATGTTTGGCGAACGACTTTGAAATTTATGTTTAAAATTCTTCCGAAAAGGAATAAAAAGTGAAAAAACGTATTTGAAGAACATCTTAAACATTAAGACAATAACTACAGCAAACGTAAAACGAGATTTTACTTTATGAATTTCAATCTAACTGGATTAACTCTGAACGGGCAAGAAAAAAAGTTAGAATTAACTCTACTGATATGCTTTACTGATATGCTTTTAAAACCCTAGCCGTGGACTATTCGAAGTGTGACATATGTTGTGACGTCACACGTAAACGGTCGTGAGAGAGGCAGAGATATTAGAATAATCATTTATAAATAAATGAAAAGAAGACGTGAAACAATGGATCCTTGTGTTGAGCCTTCTGAGATAGAATACGAGGAGGAAGAATATCCATTAGGATCCCGGAGGGAAAATTGGAACAATTTTAACATGTATACAGGAGAATGCGTTCACATATGAAAATATTAAATATGTGAGATAGGGGATGTGAAATTTCATCTGTGATTTGTTTGAGGAAAGTTGAAAGGACCTCGTGAGATTCAAAAGATATTTTATTGCAAAGAAATTTGATAATCTATTTAACCTATAAGCAGAAGTCGAAAACAGACAGAAGCAGCGTTGCTGCGCAGGATGTTTCATTGTGTTTTATTACTGTGTTGATAAATATTAAAATCTGACATTTTTTCTTGTAAACTACTTTTGTGTACAATTTTAATATAAAATATAAGAAATATTTTATTCAATTATTTAATTTTATTTTTTTTTTATTTTAGGTTTTTTAATTTGGTGGAATTGACTTTTAATCTGATGGATAAGAAGTCCACGTGCATCAATGAGAACGAGAGATAACGAGATTATGGTAAGAGCGTGCAAACTTCTAACAATTGAAACCGAGAATCATCTCAAACCAAGAAGGAAAAGATATATGTGTCGAATGACTTTTAAATTTATGTTTAAAATCCTTCCGAAAAGGAATAAAAAGTGAAAAGAGTATTTGAAGAACATCTTAAACTCTAAGACAATAACTATAGCAAATATAAAAGGAGATTTTTTCCTTATGAATTTAACCCTAATTGGATTAATTCTGAGGGGGCAAGATAAAAAGTTAGAATTAACTCTATTGATATGCTCTGCTATGTTCTAAACCATGGCAGCGGGCTATTCGTACTGTGACATAGTTTGTGACGACACACGGAAACGGTCCAGGAGCTATTCCTTGATTTTAATACACATTTATTTCGTAAAGTTTAAGTTTGGAAAGACGTTTATTTATTTCTTAGTCTAAAATCTGTTTCACAGTTGTATAAGTAGTCCAGCAAATAGAGACCAAAAAAGGAGGGCTTACCTTACAAAAGGTCCGGTAGTTCTAATTTTTTGATATGTTGTCTAAGATGATTAGTCAGTGTTTAAAATGCAAATGCACAATTCCTCCCCCTCCGCGCCCACCGCCATCTTAAAAAAAAAACCGAAAAAAAATCGGCACTTTAGATTTTCGCTTATATCTTCTTTTTGGTGCATTTTAGCTACACAAGAGGTTGTGTTGTATAGAATAGAATTTCCTACAATTTAGTTTGTAAATTTTGTTTCTAGGACTGATAGTTATAGAGATATGAACTTTTGTGAAAAAATTAAAAAAAAAGCACTTTCCGGAAATTTGTTAAACTTCTAACTTTAGGATACTGTAATTCAGTTATGGCGTATTCTAGGGAAACAAGTATCAGAATAAAATTTGTACTAAATTTAATTACCTACAAAACGCATGTAAAGTCAGGTGTGGTAAGTGAAACGACGGTGTAACTGAAACACCCAACTATAACCAAGAGTCTCTGGTGTCATCATCATTTTACGCAGCTTTTTCACCACTTCCGCAAGACTTCCAACTCCATCAACGTTCCATTGTCGTTATTGATGGTGGGTACCTTCTCCACAAGGTTATATGGAATAGAAGCTCGACCTTTGGAGGGATTTGTCAGGATTACGTGAAGTACGTTCAGCGTCACTATGGCACCGATGTGATGGTGATTTTTGATGGCTACACTACCGATCCTTCTCAGCAAAGGACCAAGAATGCTGAACGAGCAAGAAGGTACAAGGCAAACTCATCATCAGACGTGGTTTTTGATAAAACAACTGTCAACACCACACCTTAGGCATCAAAGTTTCTTGCCAATGAGGGGAACAAGGACCGATTCGTGAAGCTGCTCTCCACTGAAATCCAAGCGTCAAACATCGCCAGAGACCAAGCTTCCAAAAATGCTGACAGGTTGATAGTTGCCACAGCTAAATGCCTCTCCCCATGTACGACGCCGTCGTCATTGTCGGGGAAGGCATTGACCTACTCGTGCTGCTGACTGGCACAACACCTGCGGTCAACAATGTCTACCTCAAAAACCCAGCGAGAGGGAAACAGCCAGACGCCTCCTCCAACAAGTACAACTCCAAAGGATGTATCTTGCTCCTGCACGCAATATCGGACTGTGACACCACTTCAAACATTTTTGGGTTTGGAAAGAATAAATTCTGCCAACTTTTTAGGAAATACCCATCATTGCTGGAGCAGGAGGAGAGGTTCGGGGACCCTACTGCTAATCCTCAAGAAATTTCAGCAGCAGGGCAGAGAATCTTAGTATCCCTGTATAGTGGTAGTAGCGAACAGTCGTTGAGCTCCCTTCGCCACAGCAAATTCAAGGCCAGCACCACCAAGCTCAATCTGGCTAAACTATCTCCGATCACTGACGCAGCACATTTCCACTACCTGAGGACATACCACCAGGTCATGGAGTGGATGGGGATTGCCAAAGACCCGATCGAGTGGGAAGAAGAGCTCAAGGACTGGAGCCATCAGGATGAGTTGAGACGCTGCTCCTCCAAACCTGCTTAAGACCATCTCATGCAGATGCACAACTGGCTGTATGGGGGCGTGTGGCTGTAGAAAGGCGGGCCACAGTTGTTCCGCCCTTTGCAAATTCTGTGCTGGTCAAGAATGCAACAACAGGAATGAGATACTCGTCGACGACAAAGACGACACCGATCTAGTAATTTCGCTATTTTAAACGAAATTGAAAACCCCGACTTCATTAACTTACCGCCTAGGAAACGAGCGGAGCGCATGTAAATTTGTTTTCTTTTCAGTTTTTAGTTCAATTAATATCGATTTTTGTGTGATTATTACTGCCTTTTGTTCTTACGTTGTTTAAATAAATGCATCTTTGAAAAATATATCTGCTGTGTTGGTGGGTTATTTGAAATAGAACATCCCCTCTCACCAGTAGATATTCAAGTGAAATAGTATCTGCCTCAATTAGCATTGCGTTGTAATATGTAAGAAACTCAAGTATGGTTGGTATACACTCCAAATTCAAGCCAACACTGGAAAGTAATTAGTGATTTCTTTTAGATACAATGTGGCGTCACAATAGCAAAAAACGCAATATTCTGTTGTTCTTGATTTTTTTTTACCCCATACTCCGTACCTACAAAAATATACATGCTTTTTGTATGTAATTAAATTCCCTACAAATTTTATTCTGATACTTGTTTCCCTAGAATAGACCAAAACTGAATTACAGCGTCCTAAAGTAAGAAGTTTGATAAATTTCCGTGAAGTGCGTTTTTTTTTATTTTTTCAAAAAGTGCAATCTCCGAAACTATCAGTCCTAGAAACAAAATTTTAAAACTAAATTGTAGGAAATTGTATTATCCACAACATTGGGTAGAACTCTTGTGTAGCTAAAATGCACCAAAAAGAAGATACAAGCGAAAATCTAAAGAAAGAAAGTGCCGATTTTTTTCGTTTTTTTTTACGATGGTGGCGGGCGCGGAGTTGGGGGAATTGTGCATTTTGCATTTTAAACACTTACTAACCATCCTAGACAGCATATCAAAAAATTAGAACTACCGGACCATTTGTAAGGTAACCTCCCTCTATTCGCTGGACTATTATTAGTATTCAGCTGATTCTTTATTCATAATTATTTGAATTCTTCAATTATTATAGTTTTTTGTTTTTATTCACACATTTCTTATCATTTCTTTAGCTAATTTTACAAAAATATTCTCTAACTCTGAAACATTACATCTGTTGAAATTTATATTCCTAGTGTTTCTTATTATTAAACTCTAGTAACTTTCTTGTTTTACTATCTTTTTCTAACATTTAAATTTTAACTTCATCCTTAATACAATGCCCCTTCTGATGACAATGATCACATCCGATTGATTCTCTAGTTTGTAAAATTTATAAAGTTTGTAATAAATAAAATTTTATTTATATTCTCTGGATGTGGAAAATATGACCTCAAATATTCCTGCGGAAGAAACATTACAAACTGTGGAGAAATTGGCTTATGAAAACAATGAAGAATTGATGAAACATAACTGAAAAAACATTGATTTGATGAATTGGTTAAGATTTATTTCTAGTAATAGTTTTTTCCAACACAAGAAAAAAATTTTCAAACAGATTAAAGGATTCCCAATGGCTTCCCCATTACCGGGGAGCTTATGCAATATATACATGAATTTTTTTGAGAATGAGGTATTAAAAGAGTCAAAATTTAACTATGAGTATTGCAGGTATGCAGATGATGTATTGATTATTTGGTTTGGGACGACAAGACAATTTCAATTTTTTTTAATTCAACTAATGGAAAAAACTTGGACATAAAATTTAAAATAGAAAGAGAGGAAGAAGGAAAATTAAATCTTCTAGATGTATGTCTGGTAAAAAAGAATAATAATAATTTGTATCTCAAACATTACCAAACAGAATTTCAGAATGATCACACTATAAATTTTAATTCTGGTCATAGCTTTGTAATAAAAAAGAATATTGTTGACAACTACATTTACAGATTAGATAGAAATTCAAGTTGTAATTCAGATTTTGAGAATGAGATAAAAAATATGAAAATGGTATTGAAGAAGAATGAATGTCAAGATAGGTTTATAAATAAAGTGATAAAGGATTGTGATAAATTTAAGATTAAAGGATTGGATAGGAAACATAATAAAGACAAATGACAATTCCGTATTTAAATAATAGAAGTTGGGATGTAAAGGAGATTTGTAAGAAATATGAGATCAATGTAACATTTGAGTATAATAATAAATTGAAGAGTATTTTATGTCCTAAGGTAAATATCAATGAACAAAAAGCTAATATGGGTTTAATTTAAGAGCTAGAGTGTCTAAATTGTAGTAAAATTTACGTAGTAGAAAGCAAAAGAACGACCCGGGAAAGAGAATATGTATATTGTATTAAAAAGAAACTAGAGGATCAATCGGATGAGGCGGATCATTGTCATAAGAAGGGGCATTGTATTAAGGATGAAGTTAAAATTTTAATATTAGAAAAAGATAGTAAAACGAGAAATTTACTAGAGAGTTTAATAATAAGAAACACTAGAAATATAAATTTCAACAGAATTAATAGCTTAGAGGTATATTTTTGTAAAATTAGCTAAAGAAACGATAATGAAATGTGTGAATAAAAACAAAAAAAAACTATAATAATTGAAGAATTCAAATAATTATGAATAACGACCATCTGAATAATAATAACTGATTATAGCATGTAATGGTGTAAAGGTTTGTTCCCAACTATATATAGGATGTATAATTGAATGATATCACCTGAAAATGTATTGTTATCATCGAAAAACTTGAAAAAGGAAGAAAGGAATTATCTTCCGAAAATTTGTATTAAATATATATTTTTAAATATATTATGAGGTGTGGCAGAAGTATTTATTCATAAATATGTTAACAAGAAGATGGGAGTTGAAGAAAAAGTATAGAAATGTAGGAGATGTAAGGTTGTCTTCAGGATGACAACGCTTTTTAGATCTCTAAAAAGAGTATTTTGCAATAGATATAATAGAAAGAGACTCATTATAGCAGACTTCCATTTCCTGAAGACAATCCTATATCTTTTGCTGATAGTGGTACAAATACATAGGAGTTTTTGCCTTATGTGATGTAAAATCGAACTTTTTTATTTTGTATCTATGGTATATCCATAAAAGGGAAACGATTATGTGTCTCTGTTCGAAATGTTTAGCATATTTCCTAAAATGCTACAAACTTCAAATTTGGAATGTGGATAGGTTCCATTGTATAGACAATGTAAAAAGTATAAAAAAAACGGGGGGGGGGGATAAAATAACTATGAAGTGTGTGGCGACCCCTGCAAACGATTGTCGGCAAATCCGCAATACGCCTGAGTTAATCGGTCTGCGATGCTTTCCCTGAGTGGAAGAAGATATTAGGTGCTGCAGACTCTCGGAGTTTCAATAGTTTATATAATTTAACATTATTTTGTAACTATCGTTTAGAACAGGGGTCTCCAAACTACGGCCCGCAAGCACCACCAATCCGGCCCGCCATTGTTTATTTTGTAAAATTTACAATATAAATAAATCATACAAAATAAAAATCAGATGTTTTTATTTAAAGACCAATTAAGAAATACAATAACTGACTTACATATGAAATTGAACATTTTAACTGCAATTAATGATATGAGATTTATTCTAAAAACTTACAATAAGTGACAAACATAGGTAATTCACATAATGAAATTAAACATTATAATTATGATTAATAAGATTTATGTAACTGTAACTTTCCACTGACAATTGTTTGCAGTTGCGGATCAAGTGGAAATGATCAGCAACGACTTCAAATGCTCATCAGTAGATATTTTTGATATATTTCATTTTGCAGAATGTTTTTTCGGCACAGATAAGTAGTGCCGAAAGCAGAAAAAAAGCCATGAGCAAATTTATGCAACTGATCAAACTGTATGAGTGGAAGACTCTTATAAAGTTCCAGCAATGATGACTTTAAATATTTTTCTTTAAAAATATTCCTGTACTGCAAATCAATCATTTCCATTTGAAGTTCTGGGGCAAGGGTTTCTATATCAGCGTTAAAAGGATTTTGAAAAATCTTGATATCGTTTGCAATTGCATCAAAATCTGAAAAACGAGACTCAAAAATTATTTTTAAAGCACCCAAAGCTTCAATTGAGAAATCTACCGGAAATGGAATCTCAGTTTGCAGACTGAATGTTTGGCATGTATTAAAATGCGCGAAACATTTTTTGTTCAATTGATATTGAAACTAAAGAATTTTTTGACAAAAAGACTTAATGTGAGTATATAAATCAGACAGAAGCTGGTTTTCTCCTTGTAATTTTAAATTAGGTCATTTATAAGTTTAGTTAAATCAGTACAAAATGATAACTTCTATAAATCCTCATTGCTTTGTAACTCAGAGGACGATTCCTTTCAATTAAGAAAATTTCGATTATTGCTCAAAAAATCGCGTTAGAACTTTTCCGCAGCTAAAGCCCAACGCGCATAACCAGCGACAAGCGACAACTACAAACTACAACGACAAACTACAGCGACACGCAGATGTTCAACTGAACGATGCAACGCGCATAAGGACTTTCAGCTGAACAACGGAAGTTGCACTGGCCTTCTTGTCGCACCGCGATGCGGCGCTGATCAAACGGAACCGAAAACGGAAATTTCCTAGAATGCAGCTGTTTTCCGCCAGACATCGTGCTAACATTAATGTGATGAGAAACACGAGCAATGTTTGGTGAATATTTAATTTCAGATGCTATTTTTGAAAATCTTATGTGCAGATTGTGATTTAAGGCTTCTGAAATTCGTTTATCATAGAATGGACATTGAAACGTAAAGGTTGTTCACCAGAATGTGTAACCTGTGTTGTGAGATCTGAGACTCGGGAAAATCGTTTACAGAAAATGGAAATTCATCGGTTTATCTTTCTGTTTATGCAGTCATGTGGATATTAAGATAAATAAATCCATAGGAACATAATGTGTACGGTAAATTTGTTTTTTCAACGACTTATTGCTATGATGTCTACTTTAAGATTCAGTACTGTTTTAAATGTTGTAAAAACAAATTGAAATAAATATAAACTTGTAAATACGTTAATATATATTCTGATAGTAACATAGATTTTCTGTACTGGGAAAATTACAATTGTTTCTGTTATTTTGAAAGAAAAATAAAAAAAAATCAAATTAATTTTTGTCTAATTTATGTTTCTGCTATGAAAATGTAAAACATAGTAAAAACATAACTATGAACACGTTATAAATTAGTACACAATCACGTAATGCATGAAATAACAAATAATCATTGACATTCATGGACATATATTATTGAAAGAAGAATTATTATTAATAGAGGAAAGAAATCCCTTACTCCTGTATCTTCATAATTTAAATTTCTGCTACAGTAACTACATTATAATAACCATTAACAAGAATTTCAAGATTTCATAAATTATAAATATAATATTATAATTTATAACGCATTATAATAAGCATGAACAAGAATTTTACAATTATATAAATTAAAAAGTTAATTTAGAGCACATTATAAATTATATAATTATTTCATCTTAATATATAAATTATGAAAGTTATATGAAAATGTTTGCTATGGCGATGAAATTGTATTTTTAATAACATGCTCAATGTTAAGGTGACCAACCGGTCTCCTTTTGGAAGCTCTGTCCTCCCTTGAGAAGTGTCCTCCTTTTGTAAATTCTGTCCTTCTTTTTGATGTTTGAAGAGTAATATGTCCTCCTTTTTGATATGTGAAGTTTATTTTTTTTTTATTTGGTTGAACAGATGGATATAGAATTTTTTTTTAATTGGTTGAACAGATGATGTAGAAGTTTTTCTTCATTTTCATTTGGTTAAACAGATGGATTTAGAGGTGGTTTTTCGTTTTATTTGGTTTAACAGATAGGTGTAGAGGGTTTTGTTTTGGTTTTGTTGATTGAATAGATAGGTTTATACCCCTGATAACATGTTTATTTTTCTTCAAATTATTTGCATCCTCCTTTTCATTTTAGAACCAATTGTCACCTTATCAATGTATGTATGTATGTTCATGGCAGTGGATAGCATTTATGAAATTGTTTTCGTGTCAACACAATAAATGCAGTGTATTTTGTGTTGGCATGTAGTCAGCTAATTGTAAAGTAATAGTTGTGTATATTGCAATACTGTATATCACTATTAATATGTGTGCTGATTATGAATGATTTAAAATGCCTAGCAGAAAATTATGAAATAAATACAGTCAGTTCTTGTTGAGTAAATCATTGTTACATGTATTTACACATATGCCAGTAATAAGCAGAAACCTTAACATTGATTGGATGAATACAAATTGTTAATATTGCCTTTTATTATCTTGGAAAACAGTATACTTAATTTATGAAAATATTGAAAAGAATTCATTTTAATTTGCAATGCTGGTTTATAGTCATCAATGTACAGAAAAAGTAGGAACATTCAATTAATATGGAATTACATTCTTCCTTTGTTGATCATGTTATATTGCATTCTTCAACATAGCCTGAAAAAAAAAATGATGAAAATCACAAAATAGGAATATATTTCAAACATCCTACAAAAAAAATATATTGAAATAAAGATACAAATAGTAAAGTATGAAATAAATAAATACAAACTGTATATTATGAAACTACAAGAAACCTTTGTGTAAACATTTCAATTCTATGTTCATAAATAACAGTCAACTGTAAACTTCTAAACTTACAAAGGAAATTTGGTAAACAAAAATAGAAGTTTACATTTATGGGAACATTTAAATTTGTATATGTATAATATATAAACATAAGAAGTTATCATTTAGTATTTGTAACAGGTAAAGCAATATACATCACCCATTAGTATAATTACATTTGTAAAAACTTGTCAATGTAACAGATAACAATAATATTAATTATATTGCATTAATATAAAAAAAATTTCATATATAATCTTTATTATTGTTATGTAAAATAAATACCATAACATATCCTACATAGAGATTCAATAAGAACCTAGCACAACCAATATTGTAAATAATAATTAAATAAAACAATTGTTTCAATACCATAGCACATACTACTTACAAACATTTAAATTGCACAAAATGAAAGGCCTTCCTTACTATACATCATTGTCTTTGAAAAAAAATTTTCAAAGCCTCAAGGAAAGCCTAATGAGCATAACTTTGGTATGGTAAAAATTAATGTAACAGAATTATATTTAATAAAGTACCACTGCTACAACATCTTCAGTACTGTATGAAATAGAACCATCAAAGTAATTCACCAGGAATTAAAAAAAAAACCCAGGAATATTATCTTCAATAAATCAATATACCTACATACTTTCTGTTTGCATAAAAATTGTGAGGAATAGTTCCATTAGTTTAAGTGGCTGAGGACATATAGACAGACACAAGCTTTGGTCCGTATTTGGGAGGTAATTTTAAGTTCCTATGTTTTTGATGGAGATTGGACGTTCTTAAATGGGTAGGGTTGTACATACAGCTATAAAGAGGAGAGAGAGTCATGCATGAGAAGATTACACAATAAGTGACAAGGTAGTCAAGAAATGTCCCCCAAAATTACCAATTGAAAGTGATATTTTGTAAGTTATGAAATTTTATAAAAACATTAGGTTGTTATTCACATGAACATGTAGTAACAGGAAAATGATAATAACAACAGTAATTTCAAGAGCAGAGACTTAAATAGGATGTTTTTGGATACATAAATTTTTTGGAAATTGATAACAGCAATGCTGTTATTATATAAATGAAAACATTACAGTATTACAACTTGCTGCTGTGCTGGAAACATTGGTGGGAGTGGAATATTAAATGTATTGTAGAAAGATGTAATGATGTAAGTGATTTCAGTGGAGTTTTGTATTAACTTAGAAGTAATGACAAGTTTATAATGTTGTAAATAAAACATGACTGATTAAGGATATGTCTTGATGCTCCACAAACAAATGGTAATGAATTGATATCAGATGACAGGACAGAATGGTTTCAATTAGAAAAAAAAATAATATCTTACAAAATATCAGTTATATATATATAGTGTTGGTGGACTTCGCCAATACAGGGACTCCCATCATGCGCTGATGACGTCACCCGCATGCGCATTTTATCTTTGTTCTATTTCAAAAAATTTCTGTACAAATTTACCTTAGTTCTGTTGTTCCCTCACTTGAGAAGGCTGTCTCTCGGCAGTGAAAGTCGTGTAATTTATTTTATTTATGTCTATAAATTGTTTAGTGATTAATCAAGTATATGGCTCTATTATTGATACAAATGTTACGCAGTGCACGTAAACCCTATGTCTTAGTTTTGTGTTTCCTGTTTATATACTATGTAAGTACTGTTATCATTGTACCCTGTAGTCTTCCGAAATTCCCAGCACAAAAAAAAAACAGGTTGCTTAAAAATCAACAAATGAGAACTGAATAGTAATTATTCATTCCATTAAAAAATAAAACAAAAAAATTACAAATGTTGTTGTCATTCAGAACAAAATATATTAAGAATACAGTAATAAAAGGAACAATAATTTCATGAGTATATATTTAAATGAAAGAATTTTGAATACTGCATTTTCTGTATAATTTATAACAGTAGTGTATTGGCTACGAAATATTTCAAAAATAAATTATTCAAACTGATCACACAGCTGTCACAATTATTTTTTTTTAAAACTGTCGTTTCCTGACTTTTGAAAACGTAAATTTTGCTTAGTTTTTCAGTATTTATGGCTAATAATTACTTGATTAGTTATTTGAAATACTTACGGGCGATGTTTCATGTTTGATTGCATTAAATACAATAAAATCTGTAAAGGGACATCGTCTTTGCAGCACTTCTGCTGAATATATACTCGAGATCTGTTGGAATTCTGTTGTTTTCCGAGGGGCATAGGTATCCCGAATATATAATTCCATGCTTTCATGTAGTCGGCAACTAAAAAAAATGATGTTAAACATTAATTTCCTGACCGCTCGTTCATGTCGTAGGTTATCGATTCGATTACAGCGTCTAAAATAAATGCAAACTTATCTGGTTTTCATAGGTTTTGGCTAATGTATAACCATAGTTTGTCTTTCTGTCCTCCATTGACTAGTTTTTTGGAACCAAAAGCATAAACCGTGAATAATTTGGAAGTAATGCACTAAGCGCCTCCATATTGAATTGCGAAAAATTGAGAAATTTTCGTCAAATCGTGTTGCTGCTTTGTGATTAGTTGGCGTTGTAACTAACGCAGAATTCTGATTGGTTTCGCTGAGCGTTGTCACTGTCGCCCAACGCCGATGTTCAAAGGTGGTAAAGGTTTGCGTATAGAGAAAAAATTGCAGACATGACGTCAAAAATCGCAGAAATGACGTCATTCCTACGATTCGCTCGACGCTGTCGCTTGTCGCTGGCGTATGCGCGTTGGGCTTTATCCAATGTAATATGGTAAGTCCACCTCCGCGTCCTGCGCCATAGATATCTCACTCGCCAGCTAGTCCCAGTTCGAAAATTTGTGTATAATTCAAAACTGCAGTATGGTTTGTATGATAAGCTAGCTAGGTCTTAGCCCTTGGGACTTAGTGGAGGAGTCAGTGGGACCCTTAGGCTAAAAAGTTGGAGACCCCTGGTTTAGAATATAACATTAAGTCGTAATGATCACATGATGCTTTACCAACTAGGGAAGGTTTCAAATGATACGGATGTGAAAAAGGCCCCAACGGGCTGAAAAGTCTTATATTCTCCGATCTCAATATTAATTTGTAGATAAATAAAGAGTTTTTTTTTGGTTAATATGCAAGACTTCCGGAGCGAAACGAGAGTAGCCGGCTAGTTAATTATATAATTTACTTGTTTATTTTCGTAGTTCGTAGTCTGACAACCAGGTGGCGCTGCTCTGATGACGCCATGCTGCTCTGATGACACCTTCGCTGATTGGTCCTTCAAGTTTCCGATTTGATGTTGGTTTTTAATTGTTCATCCCTGAAGAGCTTGGACTATAAGAATTGACACGCATGAAAGTCATAACAAGTGTGGTCCAAAAGATTAGCAATGTGGCATAAATGTCCAAAAGATTTCTAAAATGGCAAATCCACAATGGTTGATTAATAAAACATGGTTTAGTGTAGTCTTTCAATTTCAACTGAAAATGAAGAATTTAATACGGAGATGGCTATCTATAGGCCTACTTATAAATCAACACATTCCAGATCATTACATTGTCGAAAGTCGATATGAATACATTTTCACTATAAAATTTCCCTTATTTATTTATGATGCTGACTATCATCTATATATATAAAAATCAATGTATCTTTCTTTCTTTCTTTCTTTGTTTCTTTGTCCTTTATACACTCCTAGGCCCTTTGACCTATCTGGACCAAACTTTGCAGAATTACTCTTTAGGACACTGTGGAAAAGATAGGCTACCTTAGAACCCGGACCCACCCCCCAAAAGTGGTTGAAAAGGGGTAAAAGCCCTGAAAAATCCAATATCCACCTGGTGGTAAAAATAAGAACTACACAAATATTGTGTAAAGTGAAAAATACGCTCTCCTATGGGGGGCAGGGACACCACACTTGGGTGGGAGGAAGCCAATACAAAGGCTGAAGTGTCAAACCCGACCGACACCGGGACCTTATATTTAGGGCCCCTTCTCGGGCCCCCAAGTCAATTGCAAATAAGGAAAAATTCGCTCTCCTTTGGGGGGCAGGGACACCACACTTGGATGGGGGGATGGCGACACATGGGCCTAAGTGTCCCACCCCCGATCGACACCGGGACCTTATATTTAGGGACCCTTCTCGGGCCCCCCAAGTCAATTGCAAAAAAGGGAAAACTTCGCTCTCCTATTTGGGGCAGGGACACCACACTTGGGTGGGAGGAAGCCAAAACAAAGGCTGAAGTGTCCCACCCTCCCTCGGCACCGGGAACTTATATTTAGGGCCCCTTCTCGGGCCCCCCAAGTCAATTGCAAAAAAGGGAAAAATTCGCTTTCCTATGTGGGGCAGGGACACCACACTCGGGTGGCAGGAAGCCAACACAAAGGCTGAAGTGTCCCACCCCCGACCGACACCGGGACCTTATATTTAGGACCCCTTCTCGGGCCCCCAAGTCAATTGCAAGTAAGGAAAAATTCGCTCTCCTATGGGGGGCAGGGACACCACACTTGGGTGGGAAGAAGCCAACACAAAGGCTGAAGTGTCCCACCCCCGACCGACACCGGGACCTTATATTTAGGGCCCCTTCTCTGGCCCCCAAGTCAATTGCAAGTAAGGAAAAATTCGCTTTCGTATGGGAGGCAGGGACACAACATTTGGGTGGGGGGATGCGACACAAGGGCCTAAGTGTCCCACCCCCGATCAACATCGGGACCTTATATTTAGGGCCCTTTCTCGGCCCCCCCCCCCAAGTCAATTGCAAAAAGGGAAAACTTCACTATCCTATGGGGGCAGGGACACCACACTTGGGTGGGGGATGCGACACAAGGGCCTAAGTGTCCCACCCCGACCAACACCGGGACCTTATATTCAGGGCCCTTTCTCGCCCCCCCCCCCCCAAGTCTATTGCAAAAAGGGAAAACTTCACTCTCCTACGGGGACAGGGACACCACACTTGGGTGGGGGAATGGCGACACTAGGACCTAAGTGTCCCACCCCCGATCGACACCGGGACCTTATATTTACGGCCCCTTCTCACCGAGCCCTTTCTTTGTTTGAGTGGCATTGCAACACATGCCGGGTACAGCTAGTCACAAATAAAACTGAAATTTGAATCAAGAATCTAAATTAGAAGTCACTTAAATTGTATATTTCCTTTAGAACAACAGAACTTTTGCAAAAATATCATCATGAAATTAAAGGGACAATAGACATGGTAACCAAGTGGAAAGGCGCTGAAGTGAAAGTCCGGGAATTTTCCTCCATTACTTCTCTTCCAGACGGGTCCTAGGCTCCATCCAACCCTTTATTGAATGGGTACTGGCTTTATTTCTCGACGAATAAAGGCAAGAGAGCTTGTGGTTGATCACCTCTCCTCAATTTAGTCCTGTTCGTCAGGAAACCCTGGGAGCCTTACTTCGTGCCATCCAAAGGGCTGCATGGGCTTATAGCGTAAATCTTCTTCAAATTTAAATCAAATGGACGCACTCTGGCTTAATACAAATCGTTCGGAATATACTGTGTAGGAAGTTAGCAATTTCACAAAAGCTTGATGTACATTACATACATTATTTGTTTTTTATCAATTCTTGATTTCTTATGTTTTTGCTATGAAGGTCTTTCATTGTGTTTTGACTGCTGTGCGGTTGCTTTCTTTGAATTCCAGTATTTCTCATCTTTTGTAGACATTGACGTTTTGGACTTTGCGACTTGTAATGACTTTCTCAATGCTGATGTTGTATTCTGAATCATCCAACGAACACCATTGATTAATATAATAAAGAATCCTGGAATTCAGTTTGACAAATGGGAAAGATAAGATCAAGGCTCTTATTTGTGCTTTTTTACCACACAGAAATGTTACTCTTGACTAATAAGTTAATTTCACTCACCTTTGCTCATTAGTTTTTGAAGACTTTCGTTTACATCCCCATGGCCTTCCCATCTTCTTTCTTAATTATTAATGATTAAATTCATGAACTTTTCAGTTTTTAAATAAGTCTTATCCTCAAAAAAGCTTTCAGAGAATAAAGAAAAGGAGAAAGATGTTGAATTCGAATAGTGAAACAATTCGTCCTTCTTTTCTTCAGTGAAGAAATTATGTTTAATAGAAATTCTTTATATTCTTCCATTTCTTTCTTAAAATTCAATTGATTTTGCTTTGCATCATAAAAAATTATCCAGCAGCATTAATAATTTTGAAAATTTGCTTATTTATACACTTCGCCTCTTACTTATAGTAAGAAGTGAAAAATCTTTTTTATAAATCCAAAAACTGCTATAAATTTTTAATTCGAAGGTTTTTACTGAAATTATGTTGTATTGTTTCTTTTCACTCCTTTATTGTTCGCTGCTCTTCTAAGAATCATTGTTTATTTGGCAGGTGCTGCCGCCAACGGAAATACCACAAATTACCTTTTCAGTAATTGACATAAAATAGTGATATGATTTTCGAAAAGAGAAAATATAAGATTTTTAAGACCGAAGGAAAATATAAAATATTGTATTCAGACCTCCATGCGAAAAGTCAGACTACAGATATCCTCACTCTATAAAATTTGAAACAAAGAAAATGAATTTTTTTTTTTTGTTTGAAAATACCAGTGAATAAAAGAAATCAAATATCTTTCTTAATCTGCTAAGATGAAATAATTATGTTAACTTTATAGTTACAAAATTATTATTTAAGAAACACTAAATAAATCTCAAAGAATTTGGAGTTGATAATTTTCCATCAGACCCCTGGTGATTAAGTGAAAGAGTCTCAAGGAAGAGGCTGGAGGAGTTAGGGATTTGTCTTTTCAATTCTTATATCTGAGAACCGGATCTTATATCTGAGCATTAGTTTTACACATAGTCTAACTAGTCCACAACATCAGAAATATCGGAACCTATAATTTAGGGCTTCCAAAGGAGGCTGTGATGAGAAATATCCACATCTTTGTCATGAACTTTTTAAATAGAATTAATAAGGATTGAAGAAGGAAAAGTTATTTGCAGATAAACCACTTACTTCGTTCAATCAATTTTTAAGATCTAACTACAAATTAACTGTGGTTCTTTTTTAAATATATTTAAAAAAAAAAACATTCCAAAGCTTTCTAAAAGATTTTACATCATTATATCTGTGCGGTTTGAATAAATGCAAAGCATTAAACATTTTCTCTTATAAAACAATCCCTTCTAATGATTAATTAATTAATGATTTTTAAAACTAAATGATTTAATTTCAGGCCTTCGTAAAACATTATCATTGAAGATGTAAAACATCTGAGTTGTTCGTATTCTTGGCGGTTCCAAACATTAAATTTAAATAATAATTTTGCAATTCTAAGTTCGTGATAATTTTGTTAAAAATCGTTTGTTCGATTTAATTCTGGTTGTTAAGATGAATTCCTGGAATACACTGTTTTTTTTTTTTTTTGTATATATTTAAACCGTGTTTGATTTAGAAATGGTTAATTTAGATTACAAATCAAATCGATGTAATAATTATTCAGTCGTTAAGCAAATTGCATTTTTTTTACTTACAAGGAAAGTGTTAACGTCCAAATAATAGCAGTCTTGAAATTCTGATTGAAACAATAAAACGGGAGACTGATCAGGTGACACAGATAACAATGCATAGAAAGACACCAGCTGTGTGCTTTGATGTTCGGTTAATTATTTTTTGTGAGCAGTTCAATTTCCGATACCTTATAGAAAGCATCATTTTTTTAGCTGAGCAAACAAATGCAGATGTATTTAAAATGCCGTTTTTTAAGGCTACAGTTTTAAATGTAAAACTAAGTAAAGGATTCAGGAAGTTTTAAATCATTTAAAACTTAGATATGTTAGGACGCTAGAAGCAAAGCCGCAAATATAGGACTATTAAATGGACCGTTGCCGAGTAACGAGATGGAATCTTAAGCAAACATTCCGAGACATCTGAATATCCTTTAGATGGGAATAAAATGGCCAATGCAAGCAGCATCTATGGGAGAATTTTGGATAATTAATGCTGGAAGATTACTGTAAGTAAAATTTACTTCATCTCGATTTCTTTTCAGCAGAGAACTCAACGGAAAAGAGAGCCGTCGTCAGTTTAGGCTTATTCGGAAAACCTATTCTAGAAGGTCATCGGATTATAGTTAGAGATAAACAGACTTTGCTTAAAACATAAAGTGAACTTGAACATTAGCCTTAATTTGTGAATAATTAATTTCTGTGTGAAATTTTAATACTAGGTGGGAAACCAATTTTCCAGAAGGTGAAAAGACCCGACGGACGTAGGTTTATTTTCTTTTGCAGATCAGAATAGTGATAGACAATTTATCATATAGATATTAAATGAATGATTGAATACTAGGTGAGAAGCCAAACATTTACATAAGGAGAAAGGCTTAACGATCTTGAAAAGAGATTATAAGTGAAGTTAGGCTTAGCTAAGATGTTAAGAGAACACTATCTCAACTAGCGAGGCATAAATTTTATAAAATAACTGTGTTAGGAAATTGTTTATCTAAGTTAATATTGACTTTTAGAGAAAAAGATAAATGAACTTTATTTCTTTTAGAGTTTTTCCAGAAGTGCATCCGGGAGCGGAAGTTTAGTTCGAGAAACTTCAAATGAAGAATCCGGAAGCCGAAGATTGATTCTAGAATTATGAGTTTGTGAATTCATCGATTGTTGAGAAATAGATATAATCATCTAGAACTATTAGTGAGATACGAAGACATTGAACTTTAAATCAAAGATCTTTTATTGAAGGAGAATTATTTTTTGTAACCCACCTTTTTTTTTCCACCTTCCATTTTTTCTTTCTAGGGTGTACCCAGTCCTCGAGGAATGGCTACTGATTCAGGTTCTTTACCGAGGATTAAGGCGGGCGAGCACTGGACTGACTACTCTGCTTAATCTCAGTTCTGTTGGTTACTAATATCTTTAGTTTTATTCCTGGTCATTCTTGGATCCATTCTATTATTTTGGAACCTATGCCAATTTTTAATTGGGGTGAGGATTCTTCGGTTTTCGATTTTCTTGTTTACACGGATGGATCCCAGAGAAACGACAGAGTTGGCTTCTCTATCATTATCAACGACGCCAATGGTAATATACTGGAGACTTTCAGAGAACGTCCTACCAACGAAGTCACTGCTTTTCAGGAGGAATTGGGCGCCATCTTTAAGGCAATTTTTTTTTTGCAAATGTATATGGCCTAACCACAATATAAATTGAAAAAGGTTTTTTTTTTTAGTATAATAATGTTAAAATTAAGATGTTCAAAATGCTTTTGAAATCTTTCTTTTAATATTTGAAAATAATACTAATAGTTCTACTGGGGTTAGCAGAGCACTGCTAGAGTATTTGAGCACAATTAAAATATTAAATGAATGCTTGGCTTTAAAAGTCAAAGTATCTAACTCAATTACTTCTCCTATTATCATTCACTCGTCACAGTTCAATATGTCTTCCATAATAATTCAAGTACTGTCCGTATTAATTCGGTCATACAACTGGCTATTCACCTGTGTGAATCAAATTATCTGTCTATAGCTTTTCACTTATGTGTAAAATAATAATTTAATGGCTAATCACTTGCGTGAAATCGACTATCTCAATATAGCTTATCACCTGTGTGAATTACTTAATTTCACTTGACTTTTCACCTGTGTGGCAATAATTAAATTCGTTTGGCTTTTCACCCGTATGAAAATCATTAATAGGCTCATCACTTGTGTGAGAATCTTTAAACTGCATATTTCTGACTAATTTACTCTAGTCACAGTTGTTGATTGCGTCATTCAAATTTACGTAGCTCCTATATTTAATTACCTTGAATCACAACTAATTGCTTATAGTTTAATCCTATAATTATAATTTATTTCTCTTCTTCAACAATTCACTTGTAGCTCTTCAACTTAATAAACTTTGATTTAACGAATAAAATAATAATTAAAAATAGTTCATGCGACTTGCTTAAAATTCCACTGCAACAAAAAAGATCACTCATTGGTTCACTCCAAATTGACTTAAGTAGCGCAATGAAATAATAATTCTAATAAATCTTTCTTTGAATAATTGATAATACCTTTCCATTAAATCACTTTATATTAAAACAGCCAATTGAATTTAATTTCACAGTTCAATTCTCTCTCAATAGTCATGTGACAGTCCTCTTGTGGCATTGTTCATAATTCCCTTGTCAGCTAAATCCAACAGTCCGATAATCCCTCATTGCAAAATCAATTTAAGCTTTCTACTTACAATAATTGAGTTCGTTGTTATATTTCTATGTGGCTTGAAGCAATTCTCTGCTGCCGTCTTAACCTTCCGCCAGACTTCAAAACTCCCGCATTGACACTGCCTAATCCTATTGATGACGTATCCTCGCCTTTGCGTAATTCCCTCGTCACAATGATCCTGTCGCTTTTAGCGACCTCTAGCAATCATCAACGAAACTCTTATTATCTCTTACTGTTTTAATATTAATCTCTGAAGTCAGAGTGGCTCCAGTGTAATACGTAATACAAAGGAGTAATGCTTAATACTCCAAAGCAAGGAAAATTTGCCTCTTTTATACATTTCATCTCTGACGTAATTATTAGGTTACCAAATTCAAATTTCATTCCATTAATTTGTTTAAATATAATTTAAAGCCTTTTAAAATAATAATAATATTTATTTATCTCCAATAAAATAAATAAAATTTCCTACATAAATATTGCAATTATTTCAGATTCAAAGGCGAACTTAAGATCTGTTGCACGATGTTCTCTGTTGTATAATTTGGCCAGAGATGCTTACGTTTCTTTTAAGCATTTATCGTCCAGTGGATACAATGCTAGGTGCACACGAAACAATTTTAGTTGATGGATGACCATTATTTGAAATTATCCACTGGTGTTGCCACGTCAATGTTTGATCTCAAAATTTTAAGGAAAAAAGAAAAAGACCAGGACAAATGACAAGGGAATGTAATATCATCCAAAAGAGATGCAATCATGGTCTCTATCAGCGTCTTCATTGCTTTGGATGCCAACATGGGCTTTAACCCAAAATAAGAATAATGTTATATCCACTGGACGACTAATGATTAAAAGAAACATAAGCATCTTTGACCATATTATACAAAAGAGAACATCGTGCAACAGTTCTTAATGTCACCATAGAATGTGAAAAAAATTGCAAAATTAGTATTGTGGTAAGGTCATATACGTTTGCAAAAAGAAATTTCCTTAAAGATGGCCCCCAATTCCGCCTGAAAAGCAGTGACTTCGTTGGTGCGATGATCCCTGAAAGTCTCCACTGTAACACCATTGCCATCGTTGATAATGATAAAGAAGCCAACACTGTCGTTTATCTTGGATCCATCCATGTAAACAAGAAAATCGGAAACTGAAGAATCCTCATCACAATTAAAAATTGGAATAGGTTCCAAAAGAACAGGATGTATCCAAGAATGACCAGGAATAATACTAAAGATATTAGTAACAATAGGAACTGAGATGAAGTACAGTGGTCAGTCCAGCGCTCGCCCGTCTTTATTCTCAGGAAAGAACCAGAACAACTACCCATTCCACAGAGGACTGGGTAGATCCTAGAAAGAAAAAATGAAATCCTCGGCCTCGGGGATCAACCCCCCCCTCCTCTAACCTATAGGAAAATGCACTACCACTTCGACTACAGCACCCACTATATTATTTTAAAAGAAGAATATTATATAAACTGATTAATCTTCTGAATGCGATAATTAATGAAGTTAATTGGATTTAGACGACTTAAGCAAATAAAATTGCTTAATATCAACAGATATTAAAATTTAAAATAAGAAACGGAGAGGTTTAATTTGTAGTATTTCATGACTTAACTTAAAAAAGAAAGGATTTAAGGAAAGTAAGCTGTAAGTTCTAGAAGGGAATTTTTGTATTTTTTTTTCCAGAAATTAATTGAATGATATTGCTTCATTACTATGCATTAATGGCAAGAGTAGAACTGATTAATTGAAAGCTATTTAAGAACTTTCATTAAATATTTGAAGGTTTTTTTTTATTAAAACTTTGAAACATTATCATTGGTTTGTTTAACCAATAGATTCTATTGATTCTATTGAATTTAGAAAAAGAAAAAAGAAATAAGAAACTCCTAAAAAGGAATTTGAAGCCTTTATTTTAAATTTTCCAGACTTTTTGATTTTTTGGTCTTTTTTTTTAAAGTAATAAAAATATTTTTTTTAAATAAAAAAAAAGGGAATTCCTTATTCAAATTCTAATATCGATGGTTTCGCTAGGTTACATAAAACCAGTTTTTTTCCCTTTTTGAATAAAATTTTTTGCGGATTTATATTCAAGATATTCGAAAGTTCCCACGTCCACTATATTTTGTCAATTCTTAATTTTTTTTTTTTTTTTTATTGTTGTTTTATCATACTTTGTTTACATTTTCAGTGTCTATAAAATTAAATTGTCCCTTTTAAATTAAAGTGAAAAAACAAACCTAAATACAAAATTAATTTTTTTTTAAAAAATTATAATATAAAGTAGTTAATTTTTTAACTGTGTATATTATAACAAACTAGGTCATTTTTTTAAAGAACACTATTTTGCTAATAATGTTATTCTATTTATAAATGCCATTCAATTTTCTAACAATGTCATGCATTCTGTAAATGGGAATTTCAAATTAAATTTTTGTAATATTTGTAATTTTGTTTTATCATAATATCACTCCATTTTCCAAATGCTATTCAAATTTGCTGAGAATTTCAGGAAAATTTTATTCCATTTGTAAATGTTTTTTTTTTTTTCAGTTTTTTTTTTCGAACAATTTATACATTTGTAATGCATTTCAAGTTTATGGAGATGTCGATGAACTTTATAAATAACAATTTAAAAAAAAGGTTCAAATAATATTGTCATTTAATTTTACGGTAATACCATTCCATTTGTAAATGCTATTCAATTTCATTCATTTCCTTTGTAAATAACAATTTAAAAATAATTAAAAGATGTCATTCGATATGTAAATATCTTTTAAATTTCTTATAAAGGTTATAGGTTTGTCTTATATGGTCTATGCAGGCTATTCGGGTGTAAACAGGCTATATTATTTTTATTAAAGTTGATTGAAAAGTGAGTCAGATGTCCTCGGATGTATTAATGTCCGGAAAAGACAAACAGTCTCTACAAGAGAGAACTGGACTAGTTATTCCTATTTAATTTCTCGGACAATTCCTGAATTTGTAACCAAATTTCAGTGGAAGAAAACCCCTACTTATTTTTAATTTACACAAACAATTTATGAAAACTAATTAAAATTTTGTTTCTAGATGTTTTTTTTGGAACCACTCTATTTAGGCGGTGAAAATAAACTTAAAATTAATTCAGCTGGCTCAACAACAATATTAAGATTAACATTTAAAATTAATATTTTTAAAATCTTAATTTGGATTCTTACTCTCCTGGCCTTCAACAGTTTTTCTCATTCCTTATTCTTAATAGTCTTTTTCTGATATAAGGAAACATTAGAAGACACTTAACATTAATTAATTAACTTAAACATTAATTTTAAGACACTAATTGAAATATTTATATCTTCTTCTATAATATTTTTTTTCTTTTATAATAGTGGTGAAAATTGTGGAAACGTTTTACAAAAATTTTGATTTGATGGTTTCATGGCTCTGAACATCAACTGTTTTTAAACTCGTGACGAGGAGATTTATTTTAGATGTGAGTACAAAAAGAGAAAAAGACAGATAAACAAAAGGAGAAAGACGTTCGCTCGTGCTTCTTTTCTTCAATTAAAAAGGAAGTTTGTTTAATAGAAATTCTTTATATTCTTCTATTTCATTTTTCAAATTCAATTGATTTTGCATCATAAAATGTTATCCAGCAGTATTAATAATTCTGAAAATTTGCTTATTTATACACTTCGCCTCTTATTTATAGTGGAAGTGAAAATCTTTTTTTATAAATCAAACAATTTCAATATTTTTTAAATTCGAAGGTTTTTACTGATTATTTTGTATTGTTTCTTTTTACTCCTGTATTGTTCGCTTCTCTTCTGACGAGCATTGTTTACTTGGCAGGTGCTGCCACGGACGGAGACACCACAAATTACCTTTTGAGTGATTAACTTCAAATAGTGATATGATTTTCAGAAAGAGGAAATATAAGATTCTTATGACCGAAGGAAAATATAAAACATGTATCCAGACCTCCATTGGAAAATGAGTATACGGATATACTCATCAAAAAGTTTAAAACAAAGGAAATTAATATTTTTATTGTTTGAAAATACCAGTGAATAAAAGAAATCGAATATCTTTGTTAATCTGCTAAGATGAAATAATTATGTTAACTTTATACTTACAACATTAATATTTAAGAAAAACTAAATAAATCTCAAAGAATTTGGAGTTGATAATTTTCCATCAGACCCCTGATGATTAAGTGAAAGAGTCTGAAAGAAGAGACTGGAGGTGTCAAGGATCGGTCTTTTCAATTCTTTGTAACAATGAGAACCGGATCTTATTTCTGAAGATTAAACTAGACCAGATGATCAGAAATATCGGAACCTGTAATTTCGGGGCTTCCAACGGAGGCTGAGACGAGAAATATCCATATCTTTGTCATGAACTTTGTAAATAGAACAAATCAGGATAGAAGAGGGAAAGTTAGTGGCAGGTAAACTTGTTACTTCCGTTAAATCTATTTTTAAGACCTAACTACAAAGGAACTCTGGTTTTCTTTTTTTTATATTAAAAAAATCCAGTCCAAAGCTTTTAAAAAGATTCCCTACTCTTCATTATATCTCTGTGGTTCCAATCAATGCAATGCTTTAAGCAACTTCTCTTATAAAACAATCTCTTCTAATGATTAATTAATTAATGATTTTTAAAACTAAATGACTGAATTCCCGTCTTCGTAAAATATTATCATAGAAAATGTAAAACATGTGAGTTGTTAATATTCATGGTGGCTACAAACATCAAAATTTAAATACAGTAATACCTCAGGTTACGAACGACTCAGGTCACGAACATTTCTGGTTACGAACAACAGCTTCGAAATTTTTTTATCTCAGATGACCATCAGTGCCTCGGGTTACGAACGAAGGTGAGAGAGAGAGAAAGCAAGGTTTAACTTTAGAGACAAACGATCGCGTACAGTACAAACAAAGGCCACGCAGTACTGACATCGCTTAGTGCTAGCATACAGTCCGGGCAAATCTTACCTTATAATACAGGAACAGTTTAGGGGCCAAATCACACCAAAGGCGTCTCACCTAGCATCTGAAAGTATTCTCCGTGAAATCTTACCTCATAATACAGGAACAGTTAAGGGGCCAAATCACACCAAAGGCATCTCACGTAGCATCAGAAAGTACTATCCGTGCCAACATGATTCTTTTTCCGATGAAAACAAGACCAATTCTCATTACCTCTATCGCGATATATTTCTATTGTGTATTTAGCAATTAAAAAAAAAACAAGAATAGATAGAAATTAAAATTATTAAAGAAGCAATCTATTTGTATTTCAAACTCCTGAAACTAAGATTCAGAATAGCAAAGAAACTGACAAATTTCCCATGATCGTTTTCTTAATAAAAACGATAGACTAAATCTTTTTTATTTTTTTTTATTTTACATTTAATTTATTTGGTTGTTTTCTTTCTCTTTATTTGATACGTAAAGAATACGTATTCTTTGCGCTTTGTCAGGTAAACGACCGGATGTCAGGTAAACGACCGATAATAAAAAGGAACGATTCTTTCATCTTGAAACGGATCCGCTATTTCATTGATTTCAATGTTTCGGGTTACGAACGTTTCTGATTACGAACGTTTCAGGGTTCGGGAACGAATTAAGTTCATAACCACTATAAAAATTTTGCAATTCTAAGTTTTGTAATAATTTTCTTTAAAATTGATTGTTTGATTTAAAATCTAATTCTGCTTGTTATGATGAATTCCACGAATTCACTGGAATAGGTTTCCACATTTCATATTTCTACATAAATAATTAATTTAGTTAGTTATTGATTATTATCGATTGATAAATTGACAGTTTTATAAATTAATGTCTCAATGTTTTTTTTCGAACAATCTATCTTACTTTTTATAATTGTTATTTTAGTATTATCATCTCCTCTGGATGTTTCATTTTATATTTTTTTAATACGCTTTTTTTTTTATTCTCCGTTCTCTTCTCTTCTCACGTGCTATGTTTCGTTGGCAGGTGCTGCCGCAGACGGAGACACCACACATTAGCTCAACATTAATATTGACGTGCATTGCTCGAACATCATAATATGTGACCAACTGTCCGATATTAAAGAAAGTGAAAGAAATCGTTGAGGTTTAATAGTAAATATTTTCATAATGAAATGTTTTGTATCTACGATAAAATAATATCATAGAATCATTGATTAATTAGTGCTGAAGTTACATAATAATTACATAGTATTAATACGAAATCAAATTAAAATAAAGTAAAAATAAAATAGTTGATAAATCAAGATAAAAAATAACAAAACAAAATATAGTACAATAATGTTATCCCTTCTAAAATGCAATAGAAATTAAAAATTAATAATATTCAAAAATAATATGTGAACATAAAATAACTAAAACTATATTAAAAGAAAACAAACATAATAATTTCAATTTTAATGTCGTAAATGACAACCATTAACCGTAAACCAATGTCAACCAGAAATCAAACCAGAAAGCAATACATTTGATATTATTAGTGCAAGTCAATAACAACATTTGAAAAAATAACAAACATTACATTTTTTTTTTTTTAAATAAACATAAAAATGTGGATGACTACATACTGACAAAAGAAAGAAGGAAAAAAAAAATACTTTATAAATTCCATTTTATTTTTTACCATGAATTAAATCGCGTATTAAGTAATGTTTGAGTTGTTTTATATGAATTACAGTTAAAAATATTTTTATCTAATTGACCAAAAATTCTATTTAAATTTCTTTTCTTTACTCTTAATCCATAATTATTTTTCGGTTGATCTAATTTAATTAAACTTGTCCAAACATTTTTAGTATTTTTTTTCCTCCAATACTTTCTAAAAGGGTAGTCAATATAAAAAAAAAATATGTACAAAAAACATTTCCTGCGGTTGCATTATTTTTTTAGTATTCTAAAGTTGTTTTTTTGTTCTGTATTTAACATTTTATAATTTTAATAATCATATTAAGTATTTTGTTAAGTATTCTATCAATGTATTTGATTTGGGATTTGTTCAGAAAAATCCAATTCATGATAAAATCATCATTCATCCAAGGTTGTTTATAAGGTAATGAGATACATTTTGTATTATTGTTATGTTTATTAGTATTAGTTTTAACGTGTGTGTATTCCAAATTAATCGAATGAAATCGAGGCCACCACACTTTCAATGTAGAACAAAATTTATAAACTTAACAAAATAAACTACATTATACTAGTACTTTCACAGTGTTGACACTGCTTTGTCAAGTGGACGGTTACAAATTTAAATAATGAAAACAACAACGTTGGGAACCGCAGGAGAACAATTGCGTAACGTGTGTCGGGGTCTGTTCCATTTTCCTTTCCGGGGGGGGAAAGGGTCACTGCTTCCTAATCTCACCGCTTCGGGCCGGGCGTGTAACGGGCGTGTAAGGGAAGAAACCTGTAAACTCAAAGATGAATGAAGGATTGCGTCGATTTTTTAGCATCAATCGTGTCCTCTTCAATTAATTCTTCTATCTGGTCATTTATTTCCTCGATTAAAACCTTTACGACCTTCCATATCCTTACGGACACATATTGCTACAATGACAATTTGTCTGTAGTAACCATCCCCCAATATGGCTTCCATAGGTAACCAGCCCCTCGTTGCTTTCACCTGTCCCTTCCCCTCGGCACTCCCTTTATGCTTTTTCATTGATAAACTTTCCTCTTGGCTCTTAATATAAGCTTCTTCATTGGCGAAATCACTTCCACTTCATTTAATTCTTCTCTAGTCATTTATTTTCTCGATTAAAACCTTTCCGCATGATCAGCCACTTCCACCCCCCACCCCCACCCCACATTGATGCTAAAAAATCTACGCAATCCTTCATTCATCTTTGAGTTTACAGCTTTCTTCCCTTACACGCCCGTTACACGCCCGACCCGAAGCGGTGAGATTAGGAAGCAGCGACCCCTTCCCCCCCGGAAAGGAAAATGGAACAGACCCCGACACACGTGACGCAATTGTTCTCCTGCGGCTCCCAACGTTGTTGTTTTCATTTTTCAAATTTGTAACCGTCCACTTGACAAAGCAGTGACAACACTGTGAAAGTACTAGTGTAATGTAGTTTATTTTGTTAAGTTTATAAGTTATGTTTATTATTTTGATTTTTTGTCCTTTTGTATGTATTTCTTTAATTCAATTAGTTGAAATGTTTTTATAATTCTATTTAACTTATTAATTTTATTTATATATATATATATATATATGTTGAAATGTTTATATGTGTTATATTTATATGATTATAAATATTTATTACAATTATTGAAAAGTAAATTTATTTCAAAAGTTCCATGAAACATTTTTCTTCGAGAAGTTTTCATAAAATTCTTTATAACATTCCTCACATATTTTAAAATTTGACATATTCAATTTTAACATATTCAATTTTGGAAATTTAATCAACAGTAAAAACAATTTAAAATACACATTAAAATATAGCTGACTCAAAAATCATCATTTTTTTTTAACTTAATATACTATGTTCATCCTGATCTTATCCACAAAAATGACTAAAACATATGTTGTTAATTCTGTTTATCTTATTGCCAATGGGCTGTCGATTCTTTGGAATTCTTAATATCGTGCTAATAAACAGTCTCCGGTCTTCGTCTTCTCATTTGCATTATAGGCTTTTTTTCTGTAAACCTACCATCTCAGTTCTATTTTATTTACTCTCCAAATTTATGCATATTATTTTGACACAGTTATTATTAGAAAAGTAGTTTGTTCAAGGCCATGATTGAAATCCTGTCAATTAGTAATTAATTTGGACTGAAACACGTTTCTCTCTAAAACAGTGTAGGAAAGTTGCAACTGAGTCCCTTAAGAGCAAGTGGAATGAAAGATGGCAAAACTGCGTCACTGGACGAGCCTTCTACGAGATACAGAGAACTCCAAGTGACCCTCTACTTTTCAAGTTCGTACCTCGATCCGTTGCTGCATTTGCAGCAAGAGCTCGTACAGGCCATATTGTCACCAACAAATATCTGAATCGGTTTAACTTATCAGATAGTGACCTGTGTGGAGCTTGCCTGCTAGAAGATGAAAGCCTCGAGCACATTATACTTCGGTGCCCTCATGTCCTTCGTGAGCGTGAATTACTGAAGGAGAAGCTTGGAGAAGAGGTTACACTTACAAGGGTTTTGAAAGAGACGAAATTTTGGCAAATTGCTGCAAACATATACCGGAGACATCGAGCCATCAAAGCGGAAAGTTTTGGAAGCTCGACCTAAGAAATTTCAAAAAATAATTAATTAAAAAACTTCTCTTATGAGTATCTACACAATCTACAGATGCTTTGTAGGACAATTAATTTCTGAATTTTGTTGATCGAAAAAGAATGGAGAATGAACAGACTGTTTTTGACCCATAGTTTCTTATCTACTGGTCAAATATGTAGCTAAATCCAATGATACAATATCTTTAAATTTCAACTGAGTTGAGATATTACAAACATTTAGACCAAAAACCTATATTACCCTATTGTGTTCAACTCTACTTCTGGGTAGAAAAGTGATTCTAAAAATATTATTATAATTATCGAAAAGTAAGTTTATTTCAAAACTTCCATGAAATATATTCTTATTAAAGGTTTTCATAAAATTCTTTATAAGTACCTTACATATTTTAAATTTTGAAATTAATTGCTATTTCAATTTTTAACGTCTTCAATTTTGAAAATATAATCATCAACAAAACAATGTAAAATATAAAATAATCAACTTTTTTTTTATTTATTTATTTAAATTTACATTACAGTCCCGCTAGAGGGATATACATATACATATTTGGTGATATAGAAATGTAGGTTGATACATATACCTTCTTTATACAGGTTGATTCACAAAAGATATGCAGAAACTTCGGGAGCTCATTCTACATGTAAAAGTAAAGAAACAAAGTTATATACACATAGGTCCTCTATAAAAATTAAAAATAAAAAATCCCTCTGACAGCAGGTTCTGTAAATTGATTACAATTTGTGATATACTATTTTATTATATTTTAATTAAGAATTTATTTACGATCTAATATATTTATTAGAGTAAGTTAAATCAGTTTTAATTATTAATGTTCCATATAATAATAATATATATAATATATTTTATTATATATAATAAAATATGTTATATATATTTTATACTTAATTGTGTAAAAATTTTAAGAAAAAGTGCTGTATATTGCAATATAAGTTTCATATTAAAAGAACATAAAGATAATAAAATATTTTTTTTTTTATTTTTACATTTATTTTACAACTTAATTTTACCATTTTTAATGTTATTATGTATATTAGTATTGCTAATTCTTTATAACTTTTTTTTAGAGGATATTTTTGGGAATTTGATTGAAAATAATAAGAATAAATAAATAAGAATTATATTTTTGTTTCTAAATCCTTAATTGTTTTTTGGAGGGTCAATATTAAAAAAATTTGTAAAATTCCTATTTGTAAAAGTATGCTGAAATGAAAGTTATTTGAATTGCTTGTGATTTTAAAAAAGAATTTTATTATTATGTTAAAAATAAATTTTTGTTTCGGATATAGGATTTTGTATTTTTTTAGTATTTAGTATTTTTTAGTATTGTTTGTTCTTCCTCAGTTTATGGTTTTAAAAGACTACAAAAGTAAAAATTTAATATTTTTGTAATTGAATTTTTACGCGATTAATTTCTGTTTTATTTAAATGAATCCAATTATTAAGTCCGTAATTTATGATAGTTTCAACAAAAGCCTTATAAATTATTATTTTAGTTTTATATAGATCTTTTGAATGTCTAAAAATATAAATAATTTGTATTAAGTCTTTTTATTCCAGGTAAAGTAATTATTTGTAATTAATCCTAAATATTTAGTATTTTCTATTACCTCAATGCTATCACAGTTACATATATTCTTCTTATGCTGATTTTTATGAATACATTCAAAAGAATGAAAAATAATTTTTGGAGCAATATTTAATTTTTTGTTTTTCGTTTTAATGATTAATAATTTAGTTTTTTTGAGGGTAATTTTCATTTTATAGTCTTGCTACCATTTTATAATCCTATCGAAATCTTTTTGTATATTATTTTGTGTATTAATATTATTATTGTCCGTAATGCAAATAATAAAATCGTCAGCATTTGCAACAAAAATAGTAATTGGCCGAGATTGGATCCCTGAGGTATAGCGTTTTTCATATTGTAAAATTTACTGTGCGAATTTTTTAATGAGATTTTTATTTTTCTATGCTTTAGATAGTTGTTTTAATAATTTTAGTGGAGTACCTCTGATATCGTAATTGTTGAGTTCTTCTATTAGTATCATGTTCAATACAATCAAAAGCCTTTTGTAAATCGATAAATATATGTAAATTATACATCTTTTATTTAAATTTTTATTAATGTACTCATTAGTTATCTAATAATATATTTGTGCTGAGATATTTTTGAAAGGCATATTGATTTTTGTTTAAGATTTGATTGTTTGCAATGAAATTGGAAATTGAATTAATAATATAAATTTCAGATATTTTTGATAGGTTTGATACTAATGAGATTGGTCTATAGTTAGCGATTTCGGTCGTTTTCTCAGATTTATAGATTGGGTTTATTTTAGTTTGTTTTTTTATTTTTGGGAAAATCCCTGTATTTGTAATAGAAGAGTTATAATACTGCAAAAAATTGAACGTGAATTTCCCACGTGAAAATTCCCCGTAAAGGCTAGGCTTTCTTAGAGTGAAGGGGCGGGGCTGAAAGAATAGAAGGCAAAATGGAGAAGGAAGATGCTTTTCACCATTTTTGAGGGTGAAATTGAATAACTTTTGTTATTTTTTATTTCTTGTATTGAGATATCATCAATACCTCTAGATTGAATAGTTTTTTTTAATTTTTTATTATTTTTAATGTGTCTTGTGGTGTTGGAGGGGAAAGTACCAAAGAATCTAATAAAGAACCTATTGGTTTTTGAATAAATTGGATTTACAGTTACATATCTCTACGTCACCAGCGCGTGCAAAAAATTTACCAAAGCTACTAAGTGTATTTTTTAATTCTTTCTTTTTTATGTGCTCAATTTCATTGTTTCTTTCATTTATGTTTTTTTGCTTATATTTAAAGTTGAATTGATTAATTTCCAGTATTATTACTGTTATAATATTTTTTTTCATATACAGTAAAACCTCGTTAAGTCGTCACTCAAGGGACCAAACATTTTTGACGACTTAAGCGGAATGACGACTTAGGCGGAGTGGGAATTTTTGAAAAAAAAACAAACAAAAAAAATACTGAAATACAGTATTTTCATGAAGTGATGTAGGATTCGGTGAGAAAAACAAGATTTTCAGAAATCAATACATGCAAATGAGTGGAAACAAAACACTTTTTATAGTTACCACATTATAATCATTTTAAAAGAAAGGCAATGTCTGTCTTTTAAACGTTCCAGCCAACCATTGCTGCCGCCAAAATCTTCAATGTTCAACTCCTTAGCAATTTCCATGGCTTTTTCTTTGAGAATCACGGAAGAAATCAGCACATTTTGCGATCTGGCATGTTTTAGCCATCGAACTAGCTAAAACCTCCTCGATCTCGTCAAACTTCGATTTCCTCATTCTCTTTCTTTTGTCTTTGCAGTCAGCTTCTTCAATTGTTTCGATGAAAGAATATCGTTTAATGTAGTCCTGGGAATACGATGTTCTTTGGCAAAAGCTGTTTTCGAAACATTTGATTTTTCAAAAAGTGCAATTAAGTCTTTTTTTTTTTTTTTCTTTAAAAGATAACAAGGTAAATTTTCGTTTCCCTGACATATTAGAAATGTAATCGAACCACGAAATTGCAAGATAAAAAATAGCCCTTATAGCGGAGCTTACTCGCTATGAAATGAAATCACACTCAGTAGCGCTCAAGAAAAACTTATACACTTGACAAGAGTCGGAGCGAGAAGTGTGTAATTTCCCAAGTGAATTTCCCACGTGAAAATTCCCCGTAAAGGCTAGGCTTTCTTAGAGTGAAGGGGCGGGGCTGAAAAGATAGAAGGCAAAATGGAGAAGATGCTTTTCACCATTTTTGAGGGTGACGAGTTATCCGGAGTAGAATTAAATTTGGTGACGAGTAAAAGAGGGTTATTTTACATTATTGTCTTTGAGACCTTGTCGGGACCAAAGGAAAACGACGACTTAAACGGAGTGACGACTTATCCGGGTGACGACTTAACGAGGTTTTAGTGTATTTTTTCTTTTTTTTATTAAATTATTTTCCCAATTTCCGTTCTTATGGTTTTTTTTTTCGTATTCTTTATTTGTGAGATTATTTTTAAATTTCAATATCTTTTCTTGTATATAGTAAGGATAGCTAATTCGCGTGTCATCCATTTTTTTTTTCAGTTTAATTTTATTGTACGAAGTTGTACTATTTATTTCGTTACTGGATTTTTTTTTATATATACACTTATATAAGGCTTATTTCTTAATTTGTAAAATTTATTAAGTTCTACATTTGGGTATCATTATATTTAACAGAATTTTTTTTAATTGCAGTCATAATTTATTACAAACATTGTCTTCGTTAAAGTATTTCTTGTTGTTTTTTTATATTTATATAAATATTTGTTTCATTACTTTTAATCATTTGAGTTTTATTCATAATAATATTATGATCAGCTATCTCTTCGTTCAGGCTAAGATGATTGTTACTGTATTAATACTATTGACTTTTATTGACCTGTATTAATAATATTGAAAATTAAAATAATGATTCTTTTTTTTCAATCAGTCGTAAAGAAGCAATAATTAAATAAAGTAATTTTACTAATAAATAAAAGTAAATACATTCTATATATCTTTAACTCTATAACAAATCTGTAATAAATAAGAATTATAGTTTGGTCCTCAAGGAGGAGTGAGACATGATACTATATGGGTCCTTTTTTGAGGGATTTCCTCACTCCGGGATGAGATATTATCTCGATATTTCGGCCCGGTGCCTCGGGCCTTCTTCGAGAGATGTATAAATATTAATTACATCAAGGTGAGCATACAACTAACAACTTCTGTCGTCAGTTTCTGGGGATACTTATGGTTGTTTATCCGAGCAACTCGTGACCGCCCTGTGATGGGAAACTGTCACCGTAAACTTCAACATGGCATTGTTCCCTTTCAAATGCTGGAAACAGATCACCCCGTAGATCATAAATATTCACGTATATCATCGTAAAGATTACATATCTCAAAATAAATCTTATGAAGTCTAATGTGAAACGGTAATGCACTCCAAATTTGTTTTAAAGTACCAAAAAAAATTAAATTAGTAAATCGACATTTTGTTAAATAAAGATACTAATCAGTGATGAATTATTCTTTATTAAAACTTTCTTTATTCTGTAATTTTTAAAATTTAAGATTATTCGGGATTACCTGCAGAAATTAAGAAAAAAAGAATTCATAAAAAACCCAAAACAACAGATTCCCTGTAATATCTTCGGGTAAGTTAGGTTTGTTCCAAGGCTCACAGGGCGCCGAAGGTAACATGACCAACGGAACTTAGATGAAATGGGTTGTCAGTCCTGCGCTCGCCTGCCTCTACCCCAGGGAAAGAACTCAGTACCCATTCTACAGAAGGCTGGGTAGGTCCTAGGAAGGAGAAAGGAAGGTGAAAAAAAATCTCGTCTACATCGAGACCAGGGATCGAACCCCGCCCCCTCCTCAAAACCTCAAGCAAGCACCTACCACAAGAATATTTAAAGAAGAATATTAAAATAAACTGATTAATAATCTGAATGGAAGCTTAAATAAGATTAATTGGATTTAGACAACTTAAGCAAATACAGGAGGATTTAATGTGTTTATTATACGGATATTATACATTAAAATAAGAAACGGAGACTTTTGATTTTTACTATTTCATGACTAAAAAAAAAGAAAGAATATTAAGAAATATTAAGGACTTATATTAAAAGGCTTTTTAAGATCTTGAAAACTTTGGCATTGGATTGTTTCGCCAACAGATTCTATTAAATTTAGAAAAATACATAGGGGAAAGCGAGGAGAGAGGACGTGCATTTCTAAAATAATTTATATTTCCAAAATTTTGGAATTCATTTGAGAATGAATTATGCCTAGTCATTCTATAAACGTTATAGATTATTATTTTTTCATATTGCCTCTGATTAACTTAATGAAATTTCTTTATTTTTTTTCTCCCCAATCTTCCACAAAAAGCACATAGTTTTGAATACAGAGAACAAGATTTCCTGTAGTAATCTTTTGCAAGACAGGTCTTTTCAGGTGTCATCGTTATTATTGTTCCTGGTTTTGAAAAATCAAAACTGCGTCATCTCTGCTCACATTATGAGGAGTCATCTCTCCTAAAACGATAAGAGAGACAATGCACCTAATTTTTCCCCAACAATCATGACCGAATACGAAAGCATTGTGAATACAATCCCGCCAAGAATCCAGTTTCAACTTACAACAGCAGAAAATCCTTTATCGCTGCGATAAATATGCTGTGTGAAAATAATAAAATAATTACATGAAAATTCAGACACTTGCCAAGGTGAGTAGACGTAGAAATTCCCTCGCAGAATCCACAAATATTCACAAAAATATAGAAGAATTTGACAACGTGTACACTCCACACCACTGTACATTCCGACTTTGGGTAAGTATCACCAAGCTGTGTTAGAAATGGAAACTGAAAACCGCGTCAACTTTCCTACCTTCGTCATCTCTCCTCGCTTTCCTCTAGCTTAAAAAAAATAACAATAAATACGAAGTTTCTAAAAGAATTTGAGGCGTACTTAACTTTAAATTTTTGGGCATTATTTTTTCTTGTTCTTTTTTATAAAGTCGTGAAATTAATACAAATGAAATGCCTCCATTTAAATTATAATATCTATAGTTTCTTTACACTTATATAAAACCAGCTATTTCCCTTTTTTTAATAATATTTAATGGGTATTTTACGTTCGAGATATTCGAAAGTTGCTATGTCAAATATATATTGTCACTTAGTAAGTTGTGGTTTGTTTGTTTGTTTTTTTCGTACTTTGTATATATTTTCAGCGTCTAAAAACTTATATTACTTTTTATTAATTTTTCTGAAATTAAAAGAAAAATATAAATTGAAAATAAATATGTAAAAAAATAAAATCACCATTGAAGTCCATTAAAAATATTGAATAAATTTCAGAAACTAGAATTGTGCAGAGCAATAAAATAGTTCACTTACTAAAATACTGGAATTTATAAATTATATTTATTTTAATAGAAATAGTGTAACTTTATTATGAAACAAATTATTGCTTGATAAATATAAACTAAATTCACTCAATGTTCATCTAAATCTTCAATTGCACGAAGCAATTACAGTTATCCTTTTACGGGAATAAAGTTATCATTTTCATTCAGCTAAAATACTCCACTTAGGAGAAAGAATATATTTTCACTTACGGTTCTTTGACATCTTCAGGAACTTGCCTTAATATCAATTCACTCATGGCGGAACTTGTATTACATAGTAAATCTCGACGAAATATTCTTCAGCTAGTTAGGCTTAAAATAACAGATCATTCAATAAAGCTTTTCACCTATAATAACCTGTATTTATCCGTTGTTAAATTCACTATGCACTTAGCACCTGTTATACATCTTCCGTATAACATTTAGTTCATTTCTTATGAACTAATTTTGGTGGTAATATCAATGGCATTATCAGTAACGTTAAATTAACACAGCCATTTGATTCCACCATAACATTACTTTGCCTCCATTTTTCATTTGTGGCTCACAACAATTGTCACTCGCGTTCATTCAGATAATTCATTTATATTGCACTTTAATTGTTGTCACGTGAATCGCATTAATCAGTTTAACTTTAATCATTTGCACTTGAAATTATTATCTTATTCTTAACATCGTAATTTCACAAATAATTTCACAAAAAAAAAAATTCCTAAAATTTTTAGATTTTCTGAAGAATTTTCTTTTAAATCATTTTTTTAATCCAACATTTTAAAGAGGGTAAATTTTAACGTGTGCATTAGGTGATTAAAAATAAGATTGTTTAACATTTAAAAGAGTTAAATATCCAGATTTAACCTTTAAGTAGACTCTATTTTTCGTTTATTTTTTTATAACTACAAAAGCTAAATTTAATGTGCAGGAAAATTATTAAAGAAAGCAAACCAAAGACTGCCCATAAATAAACAAAAACACGCCTTTTTGAGAACTCACAGGTTTTTAATTTATCTGACAATTCCTGAAATCGTAAATAAATTTCGGTTAAAAAAAAACACTTAATTTCTGAATTTCAACAAACAGTGTTTGAAAAAATAAAATATTTAAACGCTATTTGAAAACAAGTTTAGCGGCGAACTAAAATAAAAATTATACAGGCAGCAATTTTAACAATATTACTATAAAATAATCTCATCAATAAAAAAATTCTTAATCTTTACTATTTCAAGAAATTTAAGTAGAAAAATAAAATATCTTATAGAAAATAAAAATAAAATAAAATAAATTTGCAGTTGTCTAGTTTATTTATTACGATATATTAATCTTTCACATTTGTTATTAAAAAGTAAATTTTAATTTCTTATATCTTTCTACTATTTCTTTTCTTTTTCCTTTTTTATAATTTCTCTCTGTATCGATTTGTGAATCTCTTCATACAATGCTGCCACCAACGGAAATATCAGAAAACATTACTATTCACTAATTCATCAAAAAAAAAAAAAATAACATTCGAACAGAAATTTCATTTTTAAAAGTTAGACATTATATCTAAAATTTAATTGATTTGAGATATTATGATCATTTAGACCAAAAACTTTTTTTTTTCTCTCTTTTAAATTTAGTGTGTTTTAAATGTTTAATCATTGTTTTAGACCTAAAACCTCTTATATCTATTATGGCCAAGTTAACTCCTGGATAGAAAGATGATACTAGAAATGTTTATTTCTATAATAAATATATTTGAAAAGATTTTCCTACGAAAGGTTTTCATTAAATTCTTTAGCGCTATTCGATTTTATTTTAAAATTTAAAATGAATTATTATTTTAATTTTAACACATTCAATTTTGAAAATATAATCAACAATAAAACCATGTAAAATATAAAATAATATTTTTTTTTTGTAATTTTATTTTTCTTAATATAATACGTTCATTCTGATCATCTGAACAAAAAGACTAAAAATTCTTTCATTAAAAGCATTAATAATCATTCTGCGTGCTTTGTTATCAATGAACTGTCGATCCCAGGGCCGTAACTACCACCGGGGCAGTGCTCCCGAACGAAGGGGTATTTCTTTTTTCATAATCACTTGTTGCCCCGGAGCCCCCAATCCTCTAGCTACGGCCCTGGTCGATCCCTTGTGTTTCTTAATATCCTGCTAATCAACAGTCTTTGGTTTTCGTCATCCCTTTTTTGCAAGAGAGGCTTCTTTCTTTATACCAACTCTAAGTTCTATTTATTGTCTTTAAATATTGTTTTGATACTGTTATTATTAGAAAAATAGTTTATTCAATGCTATAATTGAAATCCTGTTAACTTTTCAGTTCGATTTCATTTTATTCAAAATTTTTGAAAACTATTTTTCATTTCATTTCATTTTTTCTTTCATTTTAACTAACCTTATTTAGATTATAGAAATAATATGAAATACCCAGGAAACAATGAATAACCTTTCTTATGTTTTTTGCTAATAAAAAAATATATAAATATAAAAGAAAAAAAATAAAGGAGAATATACAAATATTTTAATTTATTAGTATCTTACAATTATACTTCTAATGTTTTCTGGTCTCTGTTTTCTGGTAGTAGTATAATTCTATGTTACTAATAAATTAAAATATTCTCCTTTATTGTTTTCTTTTATATTTATATATGTTTTTTATTAGAAGAAAACAGACGAAAGGTTATTCAGAGAAAAATCACTGCGTGATGTCGTTCGGCGTCTAATCTGTGTCTCTCTTGTGTCTCTTCCGTTGTCTCCTTATCTTTTGACCGTCTTTTACATTCGGCTTCATTCTTTCGATCCAAATCTGTTGTGCATTTTTCAATAGTTTCTTCTCAATATCTTTCACAATATCATTTTTAATATTTGATGCCAGAAAATATATAATTAGCCCGTGCTCTTAAATAAAAAACCAATATCAATTCCTAACCTTATTTACTGTTAACAATGTGGCTTGGTAATTCTTTGAATTTACAATAAATTGAGTTTTCAGTAAATAAGGTTAGGAATTTATATTGGTTGTTATTAATTAAGAGCTCGGATAATCCAAGAAGAATCGCTTCCAAAGAAAGCGGTTATGATTTGTTGAAGAGTTGAGCAAATACTGATATATTATTCCTTTTTGAATGAACTCATTATTTGATAGCGCCATTGTTGACGGAGAGAAACATAACATTTTGAAGTTCAACAATGCTCATTTTGCATTTATCAACTTCCTCGCAACAATGAAAACTGAACATCCGTATTCCATTGTTGCACTATGATTGTAAATATTGGAAATCACAACAATTGTGTCTTTTGCATTTGTCGACTTCTTCGCAACAATGAAAACCGAACATTCGTATTCCATTGTTGCACTATGATTGTAAATATTGGAAATCACAACAATTGTGTCTTTTGCATTTGTCGACTTCTTCGCAACAATGCAAAAGGAAACACCGTTTCCATTGTTGCACCGCGCCGGACAGACAAAGAAATAAAAGATTTTAGTAATATTGAATATTTGGATTGGTGATATTATCATCACTTCTCTGTCAAATTATACTGACTTAATCATGGCTATTCTAAAGTGACAAAAATAGAAGATTTTCAAAATTAAACTCTTTCACGTAAGTTCTTTTTTATTTAAAAAGTAGATTATAATGTAATAAAATTATCTAAGATTATAATTAATCAAAAAATAAAGGATTAGAAATTGTTTTAATTAAAAATGGAAATTACTTTCGTAAACTTGGGAAACATTTCTACTTGCAATTGTAATAAGAATGTTTTGGGTTTTAGTACAAGTATAAACAACTGAATAATCAGCTGAAAAGTGAGGCCACATTTGTATTTTAAAAGAAGGTAATTTCCATTTTTAATTAAAACATTTTCTATTCCTTTAGTTTTTCCTAAATTCTTTAAATTATTATTCGTTTTGTTATTATTATTTTTATTTGTAATTATATTTGTAATATGCCAATAGTTTACAGTTCCATTATATACATTTTTTTTTAATTTTTTTAAATTGTAATATTTTCATTTTATCTTTTTTTTAAAATACAAATGACAAACCTAACCATTCCCTTGTTAGATAAAGTAATACTTAAAAATTATTTTTTACTGTTACTTTATCTAAGATAACTTTTATTTCATCGTGAAAAATACCTAATATTGAATCTCAATGATTTCTTTTATTTTGTGTTTTTATTGGAGAGTTTGTTCATGATATATTATTGTTCAAGCAACGGATGTCAATTATTACACAGGTAATTTGTTGGGTCGTCGTCCGCGGCATCACCTGCCAATGAAATAATAGCATGTGACAAGAGCAGCGAACGGGCACTAAGAACAATACAAAAGAATTTCAGTAGAGTTTAAAAAATATCGGAATTGTAGAAATTATAAAAAACATTTTTTACAAGAAGCGAAGTATATCAATAACAAAATTTTTAGAGACTCCTCCATCAAGCATCGGTGGAGGTCATACGTCAGCCCGAATAGCCTGCAGGGATCAGTAAGACAAACCTAAAATCTATAAGAGAAATTTGAAATATACTCACATATTGAATGATGTTTATAAATTATTTTTAAATTATTATTATAAAAAGCAATAAACGAAATTGAATAGCATTTACAAAATGGAAATCTATTATCATAAAATTAAATGGCAATGTTATTTGAAATGACACTGTTATTTTTAAATTTTTAATAAGATTTAAGGGCATCACCATAAACTTGAAAAGCATTTACAATTGGTATAAATTCATCAAAAAAAAAATTACAAATGGAATAAAATTCTGAGAAATTTGATTAGCATTTACAAATGGAGTGATATTCCCATAAAATTAAATGACAAATGTTATTAGAAACTTAATTTGAAATTCCCATTTACAAAATGCATAATATTGTTAGAAAATAGAATGGCATTTACAAATGCAATGACATTATTATCAAAATAAAGTATTCTTAAAAAAATGATTGAGCTTTATTATAAATGAAAAGTAGCAATAATAAAAGGAAAATCAAAGACTGCACGAAAATAAACAAAACGCTCCTTTGAGTCTATCAACAGAAGGAATCGGGAATGGTCGTTTCGTCCTTATTGGGGACTCAAAAAGGCGTGTTTTGTGTTTCTGTGCAGTCTTTGGTTTTTTCTTTCTTAATAATGTTTCTACTCATTAAATTTAGTTCTTGTAGTTATAATAAAACAATCGAATAATAGATTCTGTTGAATGGTAAAATCTGAATATTTTCTCCGGAAAACGTGAACTGCTTAAAATATTGAATAATAAAACATTTTAAATAACAATTCTTCAGAAAATCTGAAAATCTTTGAATAAAAATAAATAAATAAAGGAAAGGAAACGGAGCACTTGAATAAAAGGAGAAATTGCCTTTCTGATTAGGTTATGGGAATGAATTGGGAACGGCCGTTTCGTCCTTCTACGGACTCATCAGCCCAATTCCGCCTTCCCTTAAGAAAATCAGAAAGACAAGATTTTTGTCTATATAGCAAGGTATATGTGGTAGCAAGGAACAATGTGTAATTTATGAATTTTCTGATGAATGAAGGCATAAAATCTATTAACTTTCACAGAAGACTGGAAGCACATCACGGTTAAGATACTCACAGCTGCAGTGAAGCATTTGAATGGTGCAAACGTTTACAAGATGGCCGTAAGTCCGTGAATGACGATCCCGGCCTCGTTGGTCATGTGGCTATTGCAGTCTTCCCGTGAGAATTTAGTGAGTTGAACACTTGATCCTTGAAAATCGATGGACTACTTGCTGTCAATTGGCTCAAGAGACGAATATTTCTATGGGATCTTTAAACACCATCATTACTCTGTTTTTGCAGGGTAATGCACGACCTCATACTGCCACCGCATTAATTGCAGTCTATAGGAACTCGACTGGGAGTTATTGTAACATTCCCTAACAATCCGGACCCTGCTCCAGGCGATTTCCAGCTGTTTGAGCCTTTGAAAGAGTTTTTCAGAGGCCAACATTTCCGCTGTGACGGTGACGTTAAGAAAGAAATCGATCATTAATGTGTTATGTTTTTCTGGACAAATTAAAAGTCCCGATATGATTTGAACGCCCCTCGTAGATATGACTGAATAGTGAAATCTACGATTCTATACGTATGCATCTACAAATATCTTGATAATTAGTCAACCTTAGTTTTAAAATAATTTTTATTTGTTACAAATTTGAGTGAAAGACATATAAAATATATTTTATTATTATTTAATAGTGAAATTACTTAATTTAGTTATTGGTTTTTTATATGACTTATGTACATTTACTGAAAAGAAGAGGATCATTATTCTAATTTTCCATTAAGGTCAATACCATTAATATTAACTTAGCCTCAGCAAACAGATTTTTAAAGCAGTTAATAAATCTTATCGTATAACAGATCGTATATTTAAGACTTGTAAATTAAATACGTAATAATCTTTCTTTGCACCTATGATTCCACCAATAATTTCTTAAATAATGAAACATTAGGTTTTCTGTCTTTCTTGTGTCTCATTTAAATCATCTATTTCTTTCCTTAAGCTCTTTGTAATACCGCAATTTCAGTAAAAAAAAATAATTCAGATCATTTATCGTTGACAGAATTCTGAACCATAGGAAATATGATTTAATCTTCGAATAAAAAATAGAATGAAAATTGTTTTATAAGAGAAGGTGTCTAAATCATTGTATTGATTGGAACCACTGAGCTAACCAAGGATAGGAAATGTTTTTTAACAGCATTGGATTATTTTTTTGATAAAAGAAAAAGAAACACAGTTTCTTTTAATTAACTCTTAAGAAAAGATTTATCGAAGTAAGCGGTTATTACTTCAATAAATTTTCCCTATTCAATCCTTTTATTCTATTTATAAAGTTCATGAAAATAGGTGGTTATTTCCCTCCTGAGTCTAGTTTAGAATCGTCGAAATTATAAATTCTGATATTTCTGATCACCTGGACTTGTTTAAGATTGTGGAGTCAACAAAAGCTAGCCTTCGGAAATAAGACCCAGTTCTCAATTTTCAGAGGATTCAAAAGACAAATCCTCGATATTCGTCCTCAGTCTATTAAGCCCTCATTCACTAAACCAACAGATCACTCCATGAAAGATTAAGAATTTCAAGCTCTTTGAGATGTATTTATTTTCTTCTTAAATGTTAATGTTGTAACTTATAAGTTCACAAGCTTTTTTCATGTAGTTTGGTTCAAGGAGGAGTGGAACATGGATAGATTCTTGTTTGAAGGATTTAAGCACTCAGAGGTGAGATTTACTAAATATTTCGGCTCGGTTCCTTGAGCCTTCTTCAGGAGATGATCAGAATTACATAGATCTGGCTACTTTCGCTTTGTCCGTGTCTCGGACAAGCTGTATCAGTGGTCTTCTTCTATCATTAATCTCTCTGGGAAGAAGGCCACTGATAGAGCTTCTCGGAGGCACGGGCAAAGCGGAAGTATCATCATTTCCAGGAGAAAGCTAAAGGAACCTAGCCGAAATATTGAGTAAACCTCACCCCCGAGTGGGAAAATCCCTGAAATAAAAATCTATCCAGTAAACTTTTACAAAAATTAAAAAAAACAAAACTTGAATACTTGATTTCTTTTATTCACTGGTATTTTCAAACAAACAAATATTCCTTCTGTTTCTGCTTATAGTTTATGATGAGAATATCCATATACTCATTTTCCCATGGAGGCTTGAATATGTATTCTATATTATCTGTAGGTCATAAAAATTTTAGATTTCCTCTTTCCGAAAATCATATCACTATGTTTTATGTTTCCTGTTTTCTTATTTCTCTTCTTTTTATTATATTTTTTATATGACTAAAAGTCCAAAAAGACAGTCCTACAATTTGGAGAAATTGTTAATTTTTATTATAAGAATTATTAATTTTTTCTTTCTCTACCCAATTCATGTAAAAACTACTTTATATGAACGCGGTTTTTCTTTGAATAACCTTTGTTATGTTTTTTGCTAATAAAAACAATAAATAAATATAAAAGTAAAAAATAAAGGAGAATATACAAATATTTTAATTTCTTTGTATCATACAATTATACTTTTAAATTGTTAATTTTGTTTTGAGTCCAACAATTTGGAGAATTTATTAATTTCAATTTATTATTGTAAATGAATATTCTTTTAACTTATATTAGTTAAGCAGAAGTTTAGATTTATGAATACGTGTTTCTGAATAAAGTTAATTATAAATAATCACACGCAGTTTTTCAAAGTTTCATTAATATATGTGTATTGAAAACAAAGAAATGCAACTTTATATTCCAAAAATTAAAACACACACTGACTGCATAAAACCAAAGTTATTTCAGTTTCCTTAATTGTGTCCAATTTAATGAACTCTTCTTACTTTATTGCCGTAATCTTCATTTTCGAACAAACCCAGTAAACGATAAGATTTTATACCTTGAAGCGTATCGAATCCAAATAATCTTTGTACCCTTCATTCCATTGTAGGATCATATTCCTTTCATTTGAATGGTTCTCTTGAATGTCCATATTTGAATTGTTCTCCTGTGCAAATTCTAAATTCCCGATGGAGATGAAGCCTCTTCACCCTTTCACTACTTCACTTTTTCCTTTCTTCCTTCTTTTTCTCCTTCGTAACAAAAATCACGTTTTGGTATCACCTTGCTTTATTATTTAATTCTTGTTACAATAATCCACTTATTCTGAACAATCCTCTTAACACAAGAGAGCTAACATATATTTATAAGAATATTTAATCACGATGAATTTCAATTCTCGTTCACAATACAAAATTAAGGACGTTATTAGTGAGTTTTACATTGCCACTATTGTCTTTTACATTTACTTATTCAGAACAATAATTATTAATTTTTTATTTATCTTCCCAATTCATGTAAAAACCACTTTATATGAACGTGATTTTCTCTAAATAACATTTTTTCTGTGTTTTTGCTAATAAAAACATTAAATAAATATAAAAGTAAAAAATAAAGAAGAATATATATACAAATATTGTAATTTATTAGTATCATACATTTATACTTTCCTGGTATTTTCTGGTATTTTCTATTAATTGTACGATCTAAATAAGTTTAGTTAAAATGAAAGAATGTTCAAGTTTTCAAAATTTTGGAATAAAATGAAATTGAACTGAAAAATTTGCAAGATTTCAATTGCGGCTTTGCATAAACTACTTTTCTAATAATAACAGTATCAAAACAACATCGATAAATTTAGAGACAATAAATAGAACTGAGAGGGTTTGTTTACAGAAAAATCCCATAGTTTATAAAGGATGATGAAACCCGAGGTTGTTCATTATCAAGATATTAAGAATCACAAGGAATCGACAGACCAGTGATAACAAAAGACGAAGAATGATTATTAATGCTTTTAACGAAAGATTTTTTTAGTCTTTTTGTTCAGATGATCAGAATGAACGTAGTATATTAAGAAAAATAAAAATTAAAAAAAATCATTATTTTATATTTTACATTGTTTCATTCTTTATTATATTTTCAAAACTGAACGTGTTAAAATTTAAATAATAATTAATTTTATATTTCTATTAACATATTTCGATACAAAAGTAGAGTTGGCCACAGTATGGTTTTAGATGTTTTTGGTCTAAATTTTGTAATACAGTAGAGTCCCGAAAACTCGGCACTCGATAACCGGCAGTCCGGAGAACTCGGCCACCCCCTGGCAAACCCACGCGCATACCGGTTACAAGTTACATTCGTATACAGTTCATGTATTAGGTATTTTCTTAATTTTATTTGGATAGTTTCAGTTTGAGTTACAGCATTCTTTGTAAACTATTGTATTCTCAAGCAATAAATAAAAGTATTTCATGACGAAAAAAATCGCACTTATTCTTTTTTTTAACACATTTCCCGATAACTCGGCAGTTTCACAAGCTCGGCCACCCTTCGGTCCACAATAGCCGAGTTTTCAGGACTCTATTGTACTTCAAATCAATTGAAATTTTAAAGATAATGTTACATTTTTACAAGTAAGATTCTTTTTGATTTTAGTATGTATTTAACCACTAGATATGGAGCAACGGGGCATAAATAGTTTTTGATCTAAATGTTTCATGTCAATTAAATTTTAAATATATTGGCTCACTTTTAAAAAAAGAAATCTCTGTTCAAATATTATAATTTTTTTTTTTGATGAAGTAATTAATAATAGTGTTTTCTGATATTTCCGTTGGTGGCAGCACTGTATAAAGAGATTCACAAATCGATACAGGGAGAAATTACAAAAAAAAAAAAAAAAAAAAAAAAAGAAATAGTAGAAAGATATAAGAAATTACAATCTTAAAAAATCTTTCAGGACAAAATATTTAAAGCAGCCATTTTTTTCTCGCTTTCTTTTCAAAATAGTTCCCCTATTTTGGTTTTGAATCATACAATTGTACAATCCTACAATTTACTTCAGTGAAATTTTCGTAGGAAACTGAACCCCTAAAACTGAAAAGTATCCGGGCGCAAATAGAGAGTAAAAGTCATAGTATTTCTCAGTTTTATTTCGAGATAACATTAATTACAATATACAGAGTGATCGTAATTAAACTGACGTCAACATAGGAGGAGCGCATTGGCTTTGCTATCATTTTTAAGGACTCTTCGATTAACATCATCAATATCTGTAGGGAACGGCTCCCTGATGGAGCTTCCGTTTTTTAAACTGAGCTTGGAGCCATTTCCGTTTTCACTTCCGTATGCACTGATCTTTGGGCTAATTGTAATCATAGGATAGCTAATGTATCTGCATTGGAGAGGGTCAATTGAAGGGTCGGCATTGAAGGGTCGGTATTGAAGTCCATTGTTACTTGTTCCCATCTTTCAAAGACTGCAATGGATAGTTTTGTTCTTACAAGAGATCACCTTTGTTTGAAAGGTATTCATTTATTTTGGATCAGAGCACATATAGAAATTTTAGGCAACGCACAGGCTGACAGAGAGGCCAAACGAGCTTTAACCTTGGATAAGGTCTCTACCCTTCGTCCTTTATCCAAATGTAACTTTCGCCTTATGAAATTAAAAGATCAATTCGTTACTTTGCATATCCAATGGATCCTAAAGAACGTCCACTTTTTAGATTCATTAAAAAGGTTAGCCAGAAAAGGTTTCCTTCTGACTTCTTGGCTAGCCATTTTTTAATTGGTCATGTGTTTTTAAAATCATATCTTTTTAGATTTCGTAAAAGAAAGGACTACGGATGTCCATTTGTTATCTTGATGAGGATTAGGATCCTGACCACGTTTCATGGCATTTGTCTTCGTTCTTTCTAATTTTTTAATGTTACAATTACATATTCTTACGTAGGAGGAAAAGGCTTACACTTTTACTTTTTCTTTAATAGTGGCCGCCGAGCGCATAGACTTTTCCCCCTTTTTATAATGTGGGACATTTTGTTTTATTCTCTTTGGTTGTTTTGAGGCTAACTTATTAAACTTTTTGATTTTGAATAATATTATAAGTTATTTATATTAATTTGAATTTGATGTATTTTATTTTAGATGTACTGGCGGCCCTCGACTTTCGCACATAATTGGTTCCTGAAAATGTGTGCGAATGTTGAATGTTCGAAAGTAAAGCGATGTAAGAAAAGACATCATTTAAAATACAACATAATTAAGTTAATGCTTTAAGTGCTATTAGATGTTTTCTTTATAAACTTGTCAAGAGTTAGTTGATTATCACCTCTTTTTTTTTCTTTTCTTGATAAAGATTTCTTTAAAATGCTGTGTCCCTCTCAATCGCCCTACATACTTGAGATATACGTTCTCCGTTGGGATCACATTCTTCCATGATAGTCATCTACATTGAATATTTCGCTAGGAGAATATTCTCCATCTACAATAATTTTGGACAATGCCCAGGAAATAAATTCTTTTGCAGCTTCTTTATCTGCATCAGCCGATTCCCCATTGAATTTAATGTTATGTAAAGAATACCTCATTTTAAATTTGTCGAACCAGTCATTATATGCTTGAAACACCGTGTTATAATCTTCTTTTAATCTAGTCTTCCAATCTTCATGCAAACTAAAAGCCTTAACTTGAATAATTGAAAAACTCATATGGACATCGTTTTGATGTTGATCATCAATCTATGATGACAAAGATCTTTCCATTTCATCCATCACTATGCCGTATATTTTGGAAACAATCTTTGAAGATATATTTCCACAATTTTGAACGTATTCCTTAATTTTATTCTTGTTTTTCAAAATTGAACATATCGTAGACCTGTTTATGTCGTACGAACGGCCGATTGAAGCAAAAGATTCACCGCTTTCAGAACGTCTAATTATTTCCATCTTTGTCTCGATCGTATGAAGTTTATGAGTCCTTAATTCCTTTCTGTTCGTATCATCACTGCAGTTTCTCCGTTTCTCACTCATGTTTAAAAATTTATAAGGGCGAAATATTTAAAAAATAAACAAATAAATTGACAAACACACAACGCGTAGACACGCACCCTAACGCAAGACTAAACCTGTTTAATATGACATTCGGCTCCCGCCACCGCGTCTGGGAGCCCTAGTGACACCACAACGAGTCCGCTTCTTAGGCGGCAAAGAGTGAGTACTCGCGAGCTACCGTGCTCCGTGGAAGTGAATAATTTTTACAGTATCGACAAAAATCTTTAAAAATTTAATTTTTAAAAATGTTCGAAATAGCGAATTGTGCGAAAGTAGAATGTGCGAAAGTCGAGTGCCGCGGCCTCCTGTAATCTTCAATGCGGTTTATAGCACTTCATAATTTTTTTTGTCGTTATCTGCCTGTTTATTGCAAATAAGAGCAATGCCATGAGGAGCTAGAACTATACTGGAACCCACTGATGGGGGTCTTTGACGGCCAGTGGGGGAAAGGTGCATCTCTACCATGCGCATCCTTTATTTTATTGCTTTGGTAGATCTCTCTTCTTTTTTTTCTTTCTATGTTATATGTTGTATGTATTTGTGTCTATGTGTTTCTTTAGGAGATCTAAAAGGTAGATAGAGATCCCCTTGTCCTTTAAGTTAGACTGAAGTTTCATACAATAAGATATTGTTACCGTAAACTTCTAATGGTTCAACATGGCATTTTTCCCTTTCAAATGAAGGAAATAGATCACTCTGCAGATCACATATATTAAAGGCATCTTCATTATTTCGAAATTTATTTTAAAATAAAGAAAAAAAATAAATTAGTAAATCAGAAATTTGTTTAAATAAAGATACAAGTCAGTGATGAATTATTCTTCATTATTTTCTTTATCATATAATTTTGAAAATTTAAGATTATTCGGGATTAGCTCGAGAAATTGAGAAAAAAATAATAAAGAAAAAAACCCAAAGAAAACAGATTCCTTTAATATCTCCGTTTGTTGCAAGGCTCACTGAAGATAAGGCTCCAACGTTTGTTTAACCAAATTGACTATGACGGACTCTTTTTGGGGCCAGGCCCGAGGGACTCCTGGGAGTCTCTAAGATGGTACAACCCTGGATTGAATCTAGAGACAACCTGGTTATTTGATGATAGGACTTTTCTTTATTCCCTATTCTCTATTCTTTTATCAAATTCCTTAATCTTTCATATGAAGCCAAAAAATGGCCACTTCCGGTTTGATCTTTTTTCGTTTTTTGCTCATATCTTTTTTCCCCGCACTTTCCTCCACTTTGAATGAGTGTCATTAGATAGCTCTTAAGTAGGGCTGTAAATCCCAGCAATCAAATTCCTGCCGGCTTTGGCCTCGTTAGGAGGGGAGGGGAAAAACCAGTTTTTCCCATAGGACCCCATGTTAAAATAACTCCTAGAGTACGATACGTGGCCGAAACAGTTCTTTTTCTTCGGCTGCAAGTAGCTGTTGTTAAGGGTATTAATTTCTGTTACTTTTGTAATCCTCCCAAGGCTAGAAGTGGGTTAGGGCACGCCTAAGGCCCTTGGGGTCTTCTTTGTTTTCCTTGATCTTTTTTAAAGCTGCAAAATTAATAAAAGTGAGATGACTACAGTTAAATTCTAATACCTATGGTTTCGTTAGGGTTATCAAAAACCATTTTTTAAATAATATTTTATAGCGATTTACGTTCGAGATATTGAAAAGTTGCCATGTCAACTATATCTTCTCAATTACTAAGTTGTGATTTGTTGTTTGATTCATATGAGAGAGCGCATGCGTCAACACAGGAAGACGTGCAGAAATTCGCTCTTTCTTAAAGTCATCAATTACAGAAATTAAGTACAACATTTTCTCTAGTAAGTATTAGAAGGAATTCCTAAAAGCACAGAATCATGAGTGAGTACATTAAACTAAAAATTAAATGCATAGAATGTAACAAATTACTTAAATCAGAGGAGTTAAGATGTCTGTCGTGCGGCGCCGAACAGCACGAAAGTTCCGTGAGAGAGAGAGAGAGAGACTTAGCTGAAATTTCAACACCACCTAGAAAGAAAAAAAAAACCTGGAAATGTGACAAATGTAAAAGAATTACAACTCGGAATAAGAAAATCATATCTGATAAACAAGAAAACAAAGACAATACTCAGACATCACTTCAAAATGAAAGTTTGATGTACCCTTCCCCCAAGAAAACTGCAATGGTTGCGACCAACGAAAACATTGAAAGTGAATTGGGTCAAACCATTTTAAAGGAACTTTCTGAAATAAGAAAATCTATTGACATTGTGAGTAAACAATATGAAGAAATTCTAAGTAAAATTCAGAAATATCACAACCAAAAGGAAATCACAGAAAATATAAACAAAGTAATAAATGAAAATAATTATTATAAAGAGAAAATACTAAAATTACAAGAAAACATTGACAAACTAAAAATACAACAAAGGAAAAATAACCTGGAAATTATAGGTGTAGATGAAAATTTTAACTTTATATTTTTTATAAATTTGAAATTTAAATTTATTCTGAAATTGTAAAATATATGTATTTAAAACTTTAATTGGAGAATTATTATTTATAAATTCTTTAGTAAATCTGATGACTGTCATCTGTTTATTATTTATTTATTTACTTTTTTTTTTAAATATTTTCTAAATTTACAAATTGCAAATGATTTACTCTGCGAAACTCGAAGAGCCAGATTTGAGTTTTGCCGGATATATATATATATATGAGTGTGTGTGTGTGTGTGTTTTTTAAGGACGGGGGAAATGCATTTACGCATACCAAGGAATTGGTAATGTGAGACTCAGTCATAAAAGACTACTATTCACTAAAACCCTACGTCCGACTTCCAAAACACCCTACACGGAACCACCGTCAGGTACTACATCGCATAGGGCAGAATGACTAAAAGTCCGACTCACATATCATTTCGCAACTGATCAAGTCTGATTTTCTCAGCCATACGAAGTTTCCGTATAATAGTGGCAGCATTGTCAGCCACTGCCGTCCAATTAGCCTGGGAGATAGTAATCAAGCCAACGATGTTCTCTGGAGTCACACGCTGTCGAAGGAATTTCTTCAGCTCATTTCTATCTTCATGGAAGCGTGGGCAGACAAAGAAGACATGCTCCACATCCTCGTCCAAGAACTGGCAAGTCGGACATGACGCACTGTCGACAATTCCGAAGCGCCTCTGATACGCTAGAAAACAACCATGGCCACTTAATAGCTGAGTCAGGTAGTGATCCACCTCACCATGCTTTCTTTCCATCCACGTTGCAATATTAGGTATAAGATTATGAGTCCATCTTCCACTGGTCGATGAATCCAATCGTCTCTGCCATCTTTCCGTTGTCTTGCTTTTCACGGCCTTCCTGATCTTGGGTCGGTGAGCGTCACGACGTTCCCGAATACCACTGCATATCGCGCTTCTCTCACTTGCTAAGAGATCGATAGGCGGCATCCCTGCTATGACGCACACTGCATCATATGAAACTGTTCGAAATGCACAAGCGACCCGTAGAGCGCATTACCGGTGAACCGAAGTCATTTGACATACATATGATTTAGTCTTCGTGGCATGTAACCAGATCGGAGCCGCGTAGAGCATGGTAGAGATAGCCACACTGGACAGGAGTCTTCGTCGGCTCTGCCGAGGTCCCCCGATGTTCGGCATGATCCTAGCCAAGGCGTTGACCACTCGTGCAGACTTTTCACTCACGATTCGAAGATGTTCATCGAACCGAAGCCTTGCATCAATCTGAACACCCAGATACCTGAGAGAAGGCTGCGACAGAATGTCATGATCACCCACAGTGAGTCTAACGATCTCCCTCGCTTTCCTGCAGGTCACAAGAACCGCCTCTGTCTTGTGATCTGCTAGTTGTAATCCAATCGTTGAGAGCCACTGACGGATCCTGGCAACAGCCACATTCGATGTTAGGGTGACAACTTCCAAGTGTTTCTCGATTACAACCAATGCAACATCGTCAGCGAACCCCACTACAGTCACTCCCTCGGGCATTGGTAGCTTGAGTACTGCATCATACATGATATTCCAAAGCAAAGGACCAAGTACTGATCCCTGTGGAACACCGCCAGTGATGTTGTAGGTCTTCAGTCTGACTTCGGTATTATACATTAGGATACGATCAGTGAAGTAACTCGCAATTATTTTCCTGATGTACGCTGGAGCCTTCATTGAACTCAAAGTGTTCAAGATGCAGTTCCAGTTTGCCGAATTGAACGCATTCTTCACATCCAACGTTATTATGGCACAGTACTGTTTTACTCCTCCCTTCCAGCGTTTGCCCTCAATGGCCTCTCGAGCCAAATCAACAACAACCCTTACAGCATCTATTGTAGATCTTGATTTCCTGAAACCGTACTGGTTTTCAGAGAGACCATGCGCTCCTTCACTGAATGCCTCCAGTCGATTGTAAATGATTCTCTCCAATACCTTACCTGCCGTATCCAACAGGCAAATTGGCCGATAGGACGATGGATCATTAGGTGGCTTGTTACCTTTAGGCAAAAGTACGAGCAACTGCTGCTTCCACAGATTTGGAAACACACCCTCTCGTAAACAAGCATTGTAGACGTCTAGAAAGATCTCAGGTCTATACCGGATGGCGGTTTTAAGAGCAATATTTGGAACACTGTCTGGGCCAGGGGCTTTTGAGTCACCAATCTTCCCGCAGGCCTTTATCAACTCATCTTTTGAGATAGATGACACATCTTCACATTCTTGAGGTGGAACTACCAAAACTATCCCCGGTTGTTGTGGAAAAAGAGTAGAAACAATCCTGCGCAGCAAATCAGGGCAGGTCGGAGGTGATAAGGAGCTACTTTTTATTTTAGCCATAACCGTCTTATATGGTCTACCCCATGGGTCACTATTAACTTCACTACAAAGTTCCTTCCAAGCACTCTGTTTACTGACTTTAATGGCCTTCTTGAGAGCACGGCCGGTTTCTATGTGCTGTTGTTTCAACTCGTTATAGTTTTCTCGTCCATGGGCTCGTTGTGCTAGTCTTCTTGTGCGGTGACATTTCTTTCGAAGCTCCGCTATTTCAGCATTCCACCAATACACTGGATGGTGACGATTTCCTCTGCCACGTCTTGTCATCGATGACTCACAAGCATCAGCGACAAGTCGCATAAGCCGTGACGCCTTGTTATCAGCAGATCCCGAAAGCACCAAGTCCTCCTCCATCATTGCAATGAAGGATTCACGATCAAAGGACCTAACGTTCCATCCTCTTGGAAGTGTGGATCCCAACCTTGACACACCAGAAGTGGAGATCTCGAAAATTATGGCTTGATGGTCGCTGTGAGTATAGTGACTACACACTTCCCACGACGTAACACGAGAGGCCAAACAATTGTGTGTGTGTGTGTGTGTGTGTTTTATATATGTAAAGACTTATGTCAGAAACACTAATGAATGAAAATCATACTCAAATTGAACTAGGTCATCTAAATGTAATAGATAATATAAATGCATGGATTCCTAAAAATAACTCAAGCAACATATTATATTTAAATATCAGAAGTCTCAGATCAAACTTTCTTTATCTAATTACAAACATTGATACTAACATTGAATATTTAGATGTTATAATACTTGTAGAAGTCAATATTAAAGAAGATGAAATTTCTCTCTTTAATTTACCTGATTTCAATAAAGTTTCAAATTAAGAACAAGTTCTAGAGGTTATGGTATTCTTATTTATTATAAAAATAAATACTCCGTAACAACTTTAAATTTTAATTCAATCACATATGAAAGTATGATCTGCATAACAAATCTAACGGTTTAACCAGTGACTCCAGCATAGATATTGGAAAAAAAATACTAAATAAAACTGCTTGCAAATATTTACAAACTTTCTATAATTTCGGTTTTATAAACCCTTTATATAAAACCATCCGAAGCGTTACTACTAAAAATTCATCTTCTAATTCTTGCATCGATCACTGTTTCTCCAATACTAAGAATACTGAAATTGTTGCAAATATAATTGAATGGGATAACTCCGATCACTTCAGCATTTTACTTGAACTAACAAAAAAAATAACAATCATACACCAAAAAGTCAAAACAAACTAACTAAAAGAAAATATCCATTAGACGAAGAATATTTTAAGAATAATATTATTAAATTAACTATTGTTATCAGAGCAAATTATGAACAAGATCCGAATAAGTATATTAATAAATTTAACAAAATTATCAAGAAAGTTCGTAGCATTAACCAAAATAAAGAAAATAAAAATAAACCATCTAAAGATTTCAACACTAATAAATATAAACAACATTGGATGAACCAAGAAACTAAAACATGTAGAGAAAAAAATAAACTATTTAAAAAATATAAAGGAAATAAATCTAATAAACAATACGAAATATTATACAAAAGAAAAAGAAACTGGCTAAAAAATTGATAATCAAACAAGCAAAAAACCCTGAAAAAAAAAAGAAAGAAATAAACTTCTGGAAAGTTACTGAAAACGTTTTGATAATAATAGGAAAATAAATAATATAATAATAATATAATAATATAATAAAATAATAATAATAAATAAATAATAATTTATATTTTATTTATTTAATTATCTTTCTTTTAAATATTAAACCTCCTTGAAAAGATATATAGTTAATCTTTGTTTTATTTATTGTTAGTGGTCGAAAACCAATAACTTAAACGAGGTAAAACTTTTATCCATGCTTATAACTTTAGAGTTGTGGCAAGCCGTTGAAATAATAGAATAAAAGAGATACATTTAAATTTAAACAAGAAACATTTTATAACTTTCAATCTAGTTACACTTATACATTCAAGCTTATAATCTTGTTTATCAAGAGTTCAATAATGTTCATTTCTTAAATACTTTGTCTTCTTAGATAATGGACAGATGTCTTCACTAAGTTTAACTTCACACCCAGCGAATAAACTTTACATTGCTTCAAGCATACATCTAGCTAAGAAAAATCTATTCAGTTCCTAGAATTCAAATAATGTCTTACACTTGTATGATCTAGCACTTAGGTTTATCACGATAGTTAAGACAGCTACTTATTCTTTGCAATTGTTCTTGATAAATAATTCACTATTCTCATAGTATAGTCTTTCACAAATAATTTTTCATCTTATGTGAGTTAATACTAAAAGTTCATAAATATATTACTTCTAAGCTCTTCTAATATATTTATCCATTTCTTAATTAAGCATCCTTTGCTAAATTCTTGTGTCGCTCTGAAGTTCTCTAAATTTCCTAACTTCAAATTTAAACCTTGCATCAAAGTTAAAGTTCTGTATTCTTCTTTGTAGTACTAATATATGTAGATGTGCCCCGAATCCAAATATCACTTTATTTGTGTTGATGAGATTTGTTTGTGTCCAATTCCCTAACGTTTCCTTGTTCTATGCAAATTGGAACATACTCACAAATTCGATGACCGCTGATAATTTATCAAATCCTTGATAAATTCTATCTGCGTTGAGGCATTCCGAAGTTCCGATATCGTGTCGCTTACCATTCGGATCACTTCTGCTTACTAATGTGTCGATCGATTGCATTAGCTAACCCTAATCGATATCTTGACCACAATAGCCCTGAATTACTTTTCAAAGTCTACAAATTAGTCTTTACAGTTAATTCAAACTTTGCCTTTAGCATTCCTTTAACTTTATAGCACACAATTAACAAGTTACTTTAGTTATATCCATTATATTTAATGATATCAATAGCCTGACCGCTAATACAGACATCAATGCAGGACGCCATTTTCTTTCATCTGATCTGTTGCTTCTTTGTTACCTTGGCAACCTACATTTTCGTAACTGCGGTACTACAGTTCCGGTTTAATTTTCTATCGATGTCACTTCTTAAATCTCTAGTCAATATTTAAATTTTACTTTTAAGTAATAAACAATTTCAAAGCCTGTTACCGAAATTTTATTTTAATTTTAAACTTTCTAAAAATTTAAAATTTCCAACAGTTACAATATTGAATTTTTACTAAAATTTTTACTAAAAAAAATTGAAAAAATTCTATAACACAAAATAATTTAATTTAAGAAAATGATCTCTCTATCAACTCTATGGCTATCTTTCTTCCGAACTCTCATGATATATTAAATATAATCAATATACAAAAAGTATAATTTTCTGGTGGCAGTGACAATATTACGTTAAATGAAATAAAAAAAAATTTAAAAAATATTTCTTCTATAAATGTCGAACTTTTTAAAAATATTCATAACGCTGGTATCTAGCCTAATCTTTGGAAAATTGCACATATTATTCCTATTTTCAAGGGTGAAAATGTTACTAATTTGACAACAATAGACCGATATCTCTACTTTCCAATGTATCAATAATTTTTGAGTTACATATCGAATGCTATATATAATTACATTAAAAAAATGAATACTTTAAGCAAAAATCATTACGCCTATCAACCTAATAATAGTACTGTTAAATTATTAAAAAGCCTAAATGAAAATATAAATACCAATTTAAATAAAGGTGATATCATCTATATAATGTTTATTGATTTTAGCAAAGCCTTTGATAACATTGATCACAATCTACTTCTACAAAAGTTAAATGCAATGGACCTAAGAGGCAACATATAGAATTTAATAAAAAGCTATTTAAAAAAACAGGAAGTTTAGAATCAAAATTAATAACACTTTTAGTAAATTATACAATATTAAAGCTGGTGTTCCTCAGGGATCCAACCTGGGACCTTTATTTTTTAATCTATATATTAACTCAATAAGTAACTGTATTAAATTCTCAAATATTTATATTTATGCTGACGATATTCTTCTTATCATAGCGATAAAAAACAATTACAAGCTTACAATTTCCTCCAAAATGATTTAAATAATATAACGAAATGGGCAATAAATAACAAAATGAAAATTAATTATAAGAAAACAAAAGTTATGATAATCCAAAATATAAAAGAAAAATCATAAATAAAGATTATTATCTTTTACTTCTTAACAATAACTGCAGCATCTCAGCGCCATGGATGACAACAGTTGCAACTGCAACACAATTGAGTTCGTAACTCATCAAAAATATCTAGGTCTTTATCTGGATGAGAAATTTACTTGGGAAGTTCATTATAATTTTGTTATTAAAAAACTATACACCTACACATATCTCTTTTTTCACATAAAACATTTGTTCTCCTTTAAACAGAAATTAATTGTTTTCAAATCACTAATTGATTCGGTGCTTAACTACGGCATTGAATGTTGGATTTTTGTAAACACCAATTTGCAAAATATTAATTAATTAATATTAAAAATTTTAAATAATGTTTACATTAATTTTAACAAAAAAAACTTATTGGAAAAAAATAATGTTAGGAAAAAATATAAAATCCTAACCATTAAAAAATGATTTATCTATAAAAAAATTTTGAAAAATATTTTTGAAGTAAATAAAGCAAAAAACAATTTTAATGACGCAAAAACAACTAGATACAATTGGCTAAGAATTTTTAACAATATTAAATTAAAAAATAATTTTGGTCAAAGGTTGCAAAACCAAATTAATTATAAATTATTTAGTCAATTAAATTGGGAAATATATAGTTTAGAAAATTTCAAAAATATTAAACATTTAAAAGATAAGTTAATATCCGATGTAATTGATGAAAAAATAAGTCTTAATCTTAATCTAACTTAACTACATTAATTTTTAAGTATCCATATTAAACTATCAGCACCTACACCACAGATATTCTTAACGTAAGTAACCTAATAGGACTGGTAAACATTAAAAAACAAAACCAAAAAAAAAATATTCTATATATGCTATTTTCAGCATCAAAAACTTTTATTACTTTTTACTGAAATTTTTAAACATTAACAAAAAATAATAAATTAATTTGAAATATACTTATGTGATCTGAAATTTATTAAACGCCAATACAAAGATCAAATCAATGTTTCTGTGAAGATACGGCGAAATTTATCCTCACATCATCAGTGGCAAAATTTAGAAACAATTTAGAAAACAAAAACTAAATATTACGTTTTTAAATATTATTAAAAAAAAAGTGCAAAGTTGCTAAATATTAAAGACTTTGCTCTTTTTTTTTTAGCAAGCAAACTATCTAAAATCTAAACACAAAATTACGAAAATGAGAAATAAGTAATAAAGACATAGCGTTTCTTTATTACATTTTAAAAACGTTTGGTTTCTAATATACTACAATATATTAAGTAGTATTTTTAATTGTTTTTTTGTTTTTTTGTTTTGTTTTTTGTTAAAAAAAGCGAAGTCTTTAAATATTACGTTTTAGTTTTCTAAATTGTTTCTAAATTTGGCCGCTGATGACGTTAGGATAAATTTGGTCGTATCTTCACTGAAGCACTGATTTGATCTTTGTATTGGCGTTTATTAACATTTTGTTTCACGTTTTCCGGAGAAAATATTCAGATTTTATCATTCAATATAATCTATTGTTCGGTTGTTTTATTATAACTACAAGAACTAAATTTAATATGTAGAAACATTATTAAGAAAGAAAAACCAAAGACTGCAAAGAAATAAACAAAACACGTCTTTCTGAGTCCCCAATAAAAACGAAACGGCCGTTCCCGATTCCTTCTGTTGACAAACTCAAAGGCGTGTTTTGCTTATTTATGTGCAGTCTTTGATTTTCCTTTTTTTTATTGTGATTTAATTTTAATTTGGGCCGCGCGGTTGGCGTTGTTGCTAAGACATCGGCCTCTCACCTCTGAGTCCCGAATTCGGTTCTCATGTGGGTTTCGTGATGGTGGACGATCCGCTCTGGGCAGGTTTTCTCGGGGTTCTCCCGTTTCCCCTGCACTTCTCCCACCATACTTTCTCAGTCTTTCTCTCCATCTGTCCGTATTTCCGTTGGATACTACAATAGACTTCTAGTCGCAGTGCTTGGCTTCTGCCACCCACCTTCAATACATACATACATACTTTTAATTTGTAATAAAACTCAAGCATTTTTTACAGAAGACCTCCTAATGCTAATAATGTCATTCCATTTACAAATGCTATTCAGTTTTCTAATAATGTCATGCATTTTGGAAATGGGAATTTCACATTAAGTTTCTAAAAACATTGTCATTTAATTTTATGAGAATATCACCCCATTTGTAAATGCTCATCAAATTTCTCAGAATTTAATTCCATTTGTAATTTTTTTTTTGATGAATTTATACCAATTAAAAATGCTTTGCAAGTTTATGGTGATGTCCTTAAATTTTATGAATAATTTAAAAATAACAGTGTCATTTCAAACTACATTGTCATTTAATTTTATGGTAACATCAGTCTACTTGTAAATGCTACTCAATTTCGTTTTATTCTCTTTGTAAATAATAATTTAAAAATAATGTATAAACGTCATTCAATATGGGAATATCATTAAAATGTCTCATAAAGGTTATAGGTTTGTTTTAGAGGTGCCTACAGGCTATTCGGGGTGATGTCCATTGTAACTATGCTTTATTAAAATTCACTTGGTAGGTGAGTCTGATCTCTTCGGAGGTATTACTTCCATAAAATAAATACGGTCCCCACTTCACAGAGAGAAATGAACACAGAAAGACCTTGGGAAAAAGCCGATCTTCATCGGCTATTAAACCTGGCTACTCCAGTCCTTCTCCTGCGGAATTGAGTCACTTCAAAATCCAAACTTCTGATAACTTATTCAGTTATAGATAACTATCTATTATTATCTTATGATAACTATCTATTCAGTTATAGATAGGTTTTTAATTCCTCAATTTGTAAATAAATTTCAGTGAAAAAAACAAAAAACTTAATTTTTGAATTTAAACAAACAATTTATGAAAGAAAAAAAAATTTAAGACTATTATTATAAGGAATTTGAGCAGCCGAAACAAAATTAAAATTAAGTATGCTGAGTTTTTAACAATATTAATATTAAAATCTTATAAATATAAATAACAATTATTTAATCTTGTTTTCAAAGGAATTTAAACAGAAAACAAAAATATCTTAAACAAAATCAATAAAATAAAGTTGCTATTATCTATTTTTTATTGATACTGGCTTTTTCATGACTATTCTAAAGTGATAAAAATAGAAAATTTTCAAAATTAAACTCTTTCACTTAGGTTATTGTTTTTATTTAAAAAGTAAATTATAATTTCCTATATCTTTCTACTATTTCTTTTCTTTTTCCTTTTTTATAATTTCTCTCTGTATCGATTTGTGAATCTTTTCATACAGTGCTGCCACCAACGGAATATATCAGAAAACACTACTATTCACTAATTCATCAAAAAAAAAAAAAATAACATTCGAACAGAAATTTCATTTTTCCTTCAAGACCTAAAAATGCCTTCAAAAACTGACTCAGCAACAACACACCAGTTAACAACAAGGAAATGAAATTTTTACAAAAAGGAGCAGTTTATCAAATGTCTTAATTCTTGGGATGAATTATGCCTGTACAATGGAGAATCAAAAACGACCCTAAAAAATTCGATTGTTGGAACACGAAAGAGCAGTTCAAAAAGAAAATCTTTAATAAACCATCGGAATTCACTGTAAAATTACATGCCAAGAAGTTAACATCGAAATATCTATTATATTTTCCATCATAAAGGATGTTATCTCGGAAAGTTTTATGAATCCCTGTTTATAAAAGACAAAAAATGTTACAATTATGATGAATCTTCTGTAACCAAAATCCTGCAGTATGGATTATAATGAAATTAATCGTCTCACAACCCGTTCGTGCGAAATGACTGGACTATCATTGAAACCCCACTGGGACCTCAAATGGCCTGCGGTGCAAGGTCAACGCAAAAAACAGACCCCTTCTTCCTTATAATAGTATCTTCCTCCTTGCATATATTTATCCACGAAGTCGTAAACCAAGTCTCCCCTCCGCAGAGAAGAGTTCATTAGATGACCCTCAATTCGCCCGAGGTCTGTCACCAACGCGTACATATACCGCGAAATCTATATTTTTTCTACTGCTTCGAGGGGTCATCACAATAGGAACAATTATTACATTCCTTGAGGGCAGCAATAAAAGGGGAAGAAGGGAAGAGGGGAGAGGGTAAGATATTACTTTACGACTTCGTGGATATGCAAGTGCGTTCTTAGCCTTACGGGAAGAACCAAAACTTGGTGCTCATTCGGAGGACGATTCCATCTCCAACATTTTTTAATTCATTTTTGTTATTTGCCTGACGAAACAGTTCGAAAACTGGAACTTTGAAACATTATTTTAATTTTAATTGTTAATATACGTACAAAAGGTGCATTGTGGTCTATATGTGTAATTAGTTTTTACCTTCACGTTCAAACAGTTTAATTAGTTTATATGTAAAACTTCCATATTCCCCTATGATCTTCTCCCTATAGTTCATAATTACTAAAAATATATCTTCTTATCTCTTCATCTTAATAAGAACAATTTACGACTTCAAACAAAGATAGACAAATTTTCGGAAAGTTTATTAGCGCCATTCCTATTTCAAGCATATTTAAAACTATCTACAATGGGATTTACATGCTTATGATTATAATAAACAAGTACAGAATGTTGCGTTACATTAAAACAAACAAGTACAATAACTAGCAGGTAAGACATCAAATTTTTCACTCAAATGTTTAAACAGTAGTGTCCTTTGATGAATTGGATTTATAACCAATCTTTCTTGATCTATTTAAACATTATTAAATTTACAATGACAGATGCAATGTAGTACAGCATATTGTCCTTGTTTGTTACAATGTAACGCAACATTCTGTGCTTGTTTGTTAAAATCATAAGCATATAAATCCCATTGTAAATAGTTTTAAAAATTAGGCTTGAAAAAGGAATGGCGTAAATAAACTTTCCGAAAATTTGTCTGTCTTTGTTGGAAGTCGTAATTTTTTCTTATTAAGATGGGGAGGTAAGAAGATGGATTTTTAGTTTAATTAATTACAGAAGTAGTGAAACAATTCGTGCTTCTGTTATTTAATCACTTAACCAAAAATTGTGGTTAATAGAAATTCTTTCTATTGTTCCGTTTCTTTATTAAAATTCGTTGATATTACTTTGCATTTAAAAAGATTAGCTAGTAATATTAATAATTGCAGAAGTGGAAATTTGGTTATCTATGCACTTCTTACTTACAGTGGAAATGAAAAATCTTTTTTTATAATTCTAACAAATTCTATATTTTTCAAATTCTAAGGTTTTCACTAAAATTATTTTGTATGACCGTTCGCTTTTCTTCTCACTTGCTATGTTATTTCTGCAGGTGCTGTCGCGGACGGCGACACCACCAATTACCTGTGTAGTAATTGACATCCATTGCTTGAATAATATACATCATGAAAAAAAAAAAAAGAAAATAAAAGAAATCGTTAAGATTCAATATTAGGTATTTTCACAATGAAGTAAAAGTTAGCTTAAATAAAGTAATAGTTAAAAGTTATTTATTAAACTAGGACTATAATAAGTAATTATAAAAAATAAATACAACATCTTTATCTTTTCAAAAAACCATGCGATATATTTCGCAGATATATTTTATCTGCTTCTTCGGGCGGTAGAATTCTTCCTTAACAAAGGTTTAAATGATAGAATAATAACAATATATGGTAATTACAATGTTAATAATATAGGGTCATACATGTCAAATCATATACATATTGATAATCATAATTATTACAGTTAATTTTGTTGTCTGATCTTTTTAACAAAAGGTTTAAATGATGGAATAATGATTACAATGTGAACAATATATGTCAGATCATATACCTATTAATAATTTATAATTATAGTTAATTTTGTTGTCTGATCTTTTCAACAAAACCAAGTAATCATAAGTATGATAAAGCAGAATAATAACATTAAATTCTTGGTTAAGAGTGAAAACAATAAAATTTTGTAACTTTTTACAATAAATAGTATATTACTGGAATTTTTTAATATTTATACAATTTTTCCTGAATTTATCTAATGTAATTGGGCTTACTTCAACACCTTTTTGCTTGTTAAAGCATTTGAAGCTTCTTATTACGCAAGCTTCGAGCATAAACCTTAGTTCTGTATTATGCATATTTCTGAAAATATATAAAAGATATAATATATAGATATATAAGATAAAATATTTCTGCGAAATATAGCGATGTTTTTTGAAAAGATGAAGATGTTGTATTTATTTATTATAATTACATTTCTGGAGTAATGTTTAAACAATTAATTATAAACTTCTCTTAAAATCATCAACACAATCTTCAAAAGTGTAAGCTTTGTAGAACAATTAATTTTTGAATTTTTGTTGATCGAAGAAGGACAGAGAATAAACAGGCTGTTTTTGCTCCGTAGCTCTTTATTTGTGGTTAAATATATATCAAATCCAAAAAGAATCTTAGTTGTAAAAATTTTATCTTTGAAATTTCAATTGATTTGAGGAATTACAATTATTTACATCAGAAACCTCTAAAACAGCATTGTGGTCAACTCTACTTGTGGATAGAAAGATGATAGTATAAATGTTTATTCTTAATATCGAAAAAAATTTCAAAACTTCCATAAAACATTTTCCTATTAAAGGTTTCCAGGAAATTCTTTATAAATATCTGCTTAATTTTAAAATTTAAAATGAATTATTATTTCAAAATTAACGTATTCAAGTTTGAAAACAATAAAAAAATTTAAAATATAAAATAATATTTTTTTAGTAACTTTTATTTTTCTTAAGATACTACGCTCATTCTGATCATCTGAAGGAAATAACTAAAAAATCTTCCGTTAAAAACATTAATAATCATTCTTCGTGTTTTGTTACTATTCCTTGTGATTCTTAATATCCTGGTAATCAACAGTCTTATTGGTTTTCGTCATCCTTTTGCAAGAGAGGCTTTTTTTCTTTAAACCAATTCTCAGTTCTATTTATTGTCTCTAAATATTGTTTTGATTCTGTTACTATTAGAAAAATAGTTTATTCAATGCTGTAATTGAAATCCTGTCAACTTTTCAGTTGGATTTCATTTTATTCAAAATTTTTGAAAACTTGAACATTCTTTCATTTTAACTAACCTTATTTAGATTATAGAAATAATAGAAAATACCAGGAAACATTGAATAACCTTTCTTATTTTTTTTGCTAATAAAAAAATATATAAATATAAAAGAGAAAAAAAAGGAGAACATACAGATATTTTAATTTATTATTATCATACATTTATACTTCTACCAGAAAACAGAGACCAGAAAACATTAAAAGTATATTTGTATGATAATAATAAAGTATTTGTATATTCTCCTTTATTGTTTTCTTTTATAGTTATCTATGTTTTTTATTAGCAGAAAACAGAAGAAAGGTTAATAAGAGAAAAATCCCGTTCATATCATTTGTTTTTTACATGAATTGGAAAGAGAAAGAAAAAAATAATAATAAATTGAAATTAACAAATTCTCCAAATTTTTGGACTCTGTTTTTGGACTTTTGCTTCTAGACATATAAAATATAATAAAATCAAGAGAAATAGGAAAACAGGAAACAGAAAACATAGTGATATGTTTTTCGGAAAGAGGAAATCAAAGCTTTTTATGACCGACAGAAAATATAAAATATGTATTCAGACATTCAATGGAAAATGAGTATACGGAAATTCTCATCATAAACTATAAGCAGAAAGGAAACGAATATTTCGTTTAAATAATTTGCTTCTAGTAATCCTTAATATAATAACACTCCTTTAATTCGCACGATATTTCGTCCGTTGTTTGCGAAGCACTTCTTCAGGTGGTACCAGAGGAAAAGGAACTATTCTTCTTCCTTTTCATTAGGATGAAGAGGAAGAAATTAGTTTCTTGTTCTCTGGTACCACCTGAAGAAGTTTTTCGAAAAGAACGGACGAAATATCGTGCGAAATAAAGAAATGTTTTTATATTAAGAATTTCTAGAAGTAAATTATTGAAAAGATTTATTAAAGCAACTTATATAAAGAATATTTTTTGAATTAGCTTTAATTGTTTGAAAATGCCAGTGAATAAAAGAAATCAAGTATTCAAATGTTTTCTTATTTTGATAAATTGAAATAATTTGTTAACTTAATCGTCACAAAATTAATATTGACGAAGAAAATAAATGTATCTCAAAGAATTTGGAGTTCCAAATTTTCCATGGAGTAATTTGGGGGTTAAGTGAAAGAGACAGTGGACTGAGGGTTGTAAAAGCCGGCAGTGTTCGGGGCTTTGTCTTTTGAATCTTCTGTGAAAATGAGAACCGGGTCTTATTTCCGAGGACTCGCTTTTGTTGACTTCACAATCTCAAACCAGTTCAGATCATTAGAAATATTACATTGTAAGAGAAGATATTTAAATCGTTGTATTGATTGGAACCAGCCGTGCTGGCGGGGCCGCGCGGTCTCGGCGGCGGTCTGCCGTTGTGGCCAATGCGCCAGTATCTGGGTTCGAATCCCGGCATTGGCTTGGATGTTTCGATTTCCTTTCCTGTGTTGTCCAGCCTCTTCTTCACTTTCTGTTCGGTCTGACGTCATTCCTTAATGGCGTCCTGGGGGCAGGCAACGGGAAACCACCCCCAGGACTATAGAACCTATAACTTCTGCGCTTCCAAAGGCCGAGAAGTGAAGTATCCATCTGTTTACAAATAGACTCAATGGTTCCAATCCATCCATCCTTAGTTTTCTGTCTGAAGACAGGTCCAGTTCTATGGAGGTCACGTGGATCGCCCAGAAACACCTGAGGAAAGATACTGGGAGTGGTTTCCCGTTGCCTGCCCCAGGACGCCATTAAGGAATGACGTCAGACCGAAGAGAAAGTGAAGAAGAGGCTAACAACACAGGAAAGGAAATTGAAACATCCAAGCCAATGCCGGGTTTCGAACTCAGATACTGGCACACTGGCCGCAACGGCAGACCGCCGCCGAGATCGCTCGGCCACGCCAGCACGGCTGGTTCCAATCAATACAACGATTTAAATATCTTCTCTTACAATGTAATTGTTATTGAATTATTTATTTTAAGAGGAAATCACTTTTCGGAGGGTGTCAAAGAGAAATGTTCTAGGTTAATTTTTCTTGTTTTTAAAATTGAGGAGTTAGAAATAGCTTAACGAAGGGAGATGATTCTACAAGATCTAAGTAAGACACACTTAACTAATATTTCATCACTTATTAAATTATCTGTGGAATTATCGGTGCAAAGAAAGATTGTTACATTTATTAAATTTACAAGTCTTAAACATATGATCTGTTATTATATGGTAAGATTTATTAACTGCTTTAATGATGTGTTTGCTGAGGCTAAGCTAATATTAATGTTATTGACCTTAATGGGAAATTAAAATAATAATCTCTTGTTTTCAATAGACGTACATAAGTTATTTATATCTCTCAAGTTATAAAGTTGTGAAATTAATAAAAGTGAAATGACTCCAGTTATATTCTAATATCTATGGTTTCGCTAGAGTTACATAAAATCATTTTTTAAAATAATATTTTACGGCGATTTACTTTCGAGATATTGAAAAGTTGACAACTACGCTAAATTGTGGTTTGTTCGTTTTTTTTTTCAAATTCTGTACACACTATTTTGAGCATCCAAAAACTTTTGTTACTTTAAATAAAAATTTTGTAAATTAAAAATAAGTAGAAAATTAAGTTGTAATATCTCTCTCTCTCTCTCTCTCGATATATATATATATATATATATATATATATATATATATATATTATATAAATTTTCATTTACAATGTTTTATTATTCAACATTTTTATCTGTTCACGTTTTTTCGTGAAGAGAATATTTATGTGTTATGGTCTCTTATATTTATACAGTCTACACACAATGTATAACTTTAATTATATTTATATTTAGAATATTTATATTTTACTATTCAATAGAATTTATTATTCGGTTGTTTTATTATAACCACAAGAACTAAATTTAATATGTAGAAAGATTATTAAGAAACGAAAACCAAGACTTCTGATAAATAAAGAAAACACGCCTTTCTGAGTC
>JAFIDM010000001.1:235272-283731 GCA_023159025.1 Thereuonema tuberculata
AGTTGAGGAGGATGTGGACTAGTCCTCATCATAGGATTGGCTCCACCATCTATAATCGTGTTCTTTATGAAGCCAGGCCGTGGGAAGGTGGAGACCAAATTGTTTTCAGTGCCACAACTTCAACAGCTCCCATTTGCCAAGACGATCCTCCTTCTCCACAGCTTCTCCGGATGCGACACCACCTCGCCATCAATGGGAAGAACAAGTGGGAATTACTAAGCTGTTCACAACTAAACCTGACCTGACACAACAAATCTCAGATATTTTCATTGATTCCTCAAAATTATCTGAGGTATTACACAGGCTGGCAAGAAGCTGTTTCTGGAGATTTACCAAGCGCCAGCCCACGAACAAAACCTCAACAAACTCCGGTACTCGGCTTTTTTGAGAACATCGACGAAGCCGAAATCTGGTACGGCCACTCTTCCTCCTACCAGAGGAGCTCCGAAGCAGCACTCGTTCAGAGTGTACTTACAGGTATATCTATTTACATATCGTTGTCAAATACTGTTTTGTTTTCATTACAAATATCTATTTGAGCTAAATACTTACGTTCGTCTAATTAATTTCTTACAGCTACAACAATTGCTCGGCAATCCCCTACCATCCACCCAATGAGGTTGGGCCAGGGGAGGAGGCAATGGCATCCTACAGCCGGTGACAACCAACAATCCTGTGGCATATGATTCCATTCTCAACACCATATTTTGCCGATGCACGACTGAGTGTGTGGTGCGCTGCGGGTGCTGGAAAGCAGACATTGCCTGCTCCAATTGTGCGGCGGATGCTTTGGCTCATACACTAACGGAAACCCCATCGAAGACACCGTCGACGATGACGATAGTTGCGATAATTAGGACTTCGACAATTAATGTGAATTTCGTATTGAGGAATATATGTGCCATTTTTAACAACAACGCAAACATTTTTTTCCAAATTGTGCATTTTCCCCCCCTCCGTATCTCCTTAAGTATACATCCCAGCGAAAAAGTGTGTAGGGGGTCATTCCATATCAAATCATCCAGAAATTTTAGGAAATGTCACCCACCCTCACAGAAAACTTTGAAATTTTGTATAATTGAAGTTTACCTAGAACATTTCCAAAATTTAAATGTTGCAGGTTAAGTAATTTTTCAGTAATGGTCTCCAGAAGTTACATGGATCCAGGAACTCAGGTGTTCCATGGACGAGCTCCTTGATAATTTAAAAATGCAATAGTTCCTACAGTTTTTGCAGTAGAACCTTGATTTTTTTTTCAAATTAAAGAGGAATGTTTATATTTTTATGTTCATGCTTCTTTTATTGAGTGATCATAAGTTTGCTTTTAGAAAAAAAAATTAAATATTTTTTTTCAAATAAATTCGATACCTGGGCATTGTATTTTTTTTAAGGTATTGCTCCATCATAGATTCCTTTGAAAATTTTACAGTATTATTATAAATCCTTCTTTATGTCACACAAAAAAAATCAGTTTGTAGAAATGATGGGAAGTGTAGAAAAAACGCTGTATTAAAAAAAAAAATTAAATTGATAATTTCTGACAATCATGTCACCTGTAAAATGAGCACCATAAAAAATATATATGAACAGAAGCGTCTTGTTTTAAGTAATTTAGGTGAAATGTATTCTCTCTATAAAAAGAAGTATCCTGAAGACAAAGTAGGATTTTCAAAATTTGAATCTCTTCGACCAAAACAGTGTATACTCGTAGGATCATCAGGAACACCTACCGTATGTGTCACCACTTACAGTCAAAATGTTAATTGCTTCTAAATTCTATTTCTATTAAAGTAACATACCATGATCTAATGAAAACAGTAACACGATATAAATAACCGAGCCTGTATGCTCCTTCTGTGCAAAAAATGCCCCCCCTCCCCTTCCCAGTTCTTTACTTCAAACACACTTAAAAAATGAAATAGAAGACTATGATCCTGATGTGATGGTTCAGTACAGTCAATGGGTATCAACTCGGCCGTCCTAAGGTAAAAGGAAGTAACTGAAAATTTTCTGATTTTTCGTTTTCTGCATTTTCTACGTAAGGAAGTATCTACACATCTTCCAAAGCAATTTGGTAATGATCTGCTGTTAAGTATATCCCCTATTTCGATGATCAAAGGTAGCAACTGACTCACAATATGCTTATATCTACGGTCAAAGGCAGCAAATAATCAGTTTTCAAATTGCTAGTTGCTTCCTTTTACCTTAGCACGGCCCAACTGATAGAATGACTTTAAATGTTCAAATCACCACTCTATCAGAATTCTGCGACACACTAATTAAGAAAATTGAAACACTTACTCCACACTCTTTTATTGCTCAATCACAGTCTGATTATCTGAAAATGAAGAAAGAAACACTTGATGAAGGATCAGTGTTAATTTTAATGGATTTCAGTGAAAATCTCCATTTTGTTGTTCAAGATGAAGTACAGGGGTACCATTGGAACAATGGTAGCTGCACTCTTCACACTGTTGTTATGTATTACAAAAAAGATCAACAGTTGCAAGCAAAAATTTTTTGTATCATTTCTGATGATCTAGAACATGATGTGGCCCTTGTGTATCAGACTCAGAAGACTGTATTGAATTTTTTGAAGTTTGAATTTCCTGAAATTCCACTTGCTTATGCTGAATATTTCTCTGACGCATGTGCTGCACAATATAAAAATTGTAAGAATTTCAGAAATATCTGCTACCATGAACACGATTTCAATATAAAGTGCAGCTGGTCTTTTTTTTGCAACCAGCCATGGCAAATCTCCCTGCGATGGTATTGGTGGCACTGTCAAAAGACTTGTCACAAAAACAAATTTGCAAAGACTAAATAAAGATCAAATACTTACTGCATCGCAGGTATTTGAATTCTGTCGGGAAAACCTACATGGCATTTCAGTTCTCTGTTTCAAAAGATGAAATGGTTCAAGTCAGAAATTTTCTTTCCCACGCTTTGAAAGTGCAAAAACTGTTCCTGGAACACGATCTATGCATCACATTATACCACTATCACCAACCAAGATTGGAGCAAAAAGGCTAAGCTATGATACTGATTTTAGTATCATTCATGATTTCTCTGCACTTCCGCCACTGATGCCATTATGCTCTGTGTAGCCCAACTGCTATGTTGCATTTGTATATGACTCTTCTTGGTATCTGGGGATTGTTGAGAAAGTGAATGGTGTAGAAGGAGATGTTACAGTAAGGTTCATGCATCCTCATGGACCATCCCCGTCCTTCTATTGGCCTGATAATGATGTTTGCGATGTCCCATTCTCACATATTCTATGTGAAGGTGATATCACTACAGCAACAGGCCATACTTATTCTCTAAACAAAAAGTCTTCTAGATTGGTGGAAGAAAAGTGGTCCTCATCCAAAAAAATATTAAATGTGAAGCATTAAAGCATCTTGTCATATATATATTTCCAAATGAACTTGAATGCAGATACATATCTTATATAATGTACGAGTATATTTTATAGTTTGTAGTTTTGTTTTATATTGCAATTTTTTTTTACATTTGTATATTTTTATGCTCACTTATGTTGTTAATGTTTCTTGAGTAGTTAACAGTATTTCTATTATTGTGATATTTTGGGAATGTTAATGGCTGAATGAAAATGTTTTCAAAATTCAAGATGAATTTTTTTTTTATGAGTACCATTCATTTCTCAAAATTGATTTTTTTTTGTGAAGCAAATTTACTATTTGCAGATCAGTTTCTAATTTTTTTCAATGATTTTCAGAGGGGAGGGCAAGTGTTCAAATTTTTTTTTTTTAATTTTACGAAAAAAATTAATCAACAAAATTTTATTTGGCCAATTCTTTCACGAATTTTTTTTTGAGAGTACTATTCATTTCTCAAGCCTGATTTTTTTTTTTTGTGAGGAAACTTTACTATTTGTAAATCACTTTGTAATTTTTTGAATAATTTTCAGAGGGGGGCAAGTGTCCAAATTTTTTTTTAGAAATTTAACCAAAAAAAAATTAATCTATATAATTTTTTATGGTCAATTCTTTCATGATTTTTTTTTTGTAAGAACAATTCATTTCTCAAAACTGATTTTTTTTTGTGATGAAACTTTACTATTTGTAAATCACTTTCTAATTTTTTCAAGGATTTACAGATGGGGGCAAGTGTCCAAATTTTTTTTTAGAAATTTACCAAAAAAAACATTAAACTACAAAATTTTATTTGGCCAATTCTTTCACAATTTTTTTTTTTTGAGAGTACCATTCATTTCTCAAAACTGATTTTTTTTGTGAGGAAACTTTACTATTTGTAAATCACTTTGTAATTTCAATAATTTTCAGATGGGGGCAAGTGTCCAAATTTTTTTTTAGAAATTTAACCAAAAAAAAATTAATCTACAAAATTTTATATGGTCAATTCTTTCACGATTTATTTTTGGTAAGAACAATTCATTTCTCAAAACTGATTTTTTTGTGATGAAACTTTACTATTTGTAAATCACTTTCTAATTTTTTTCAAGGATTTTCAGATGGGGGCAAGTATCCAAATTTTTTTTTAGAAATTTAACAAAAAAAACATTAAACTACAAAATTTTTTTTGGCCAATTCTTTCACGATTTTTTTTTGGTAAGAACAATTCATTTCTACAAAATGATTTTTTTTGTGACAAAACTTTACTATTTGTAAATCACTTCCTAATTTTTTCAAAGATTTTCAGAGTAGAGCAAGTGTCCAAATTTTTTTTTTAAATTAACCAAAAAAAAAACAAAAAAAATTATAAAACAATTAAAAAAAAATTTATACGGCCAATTCTTTTATGTTTTCATAAACTACATGTCACAACGCATATTCAGGGAAAAAATTGTCATCCTACTTGTTTCCATTTAAAAACTGCAGCCAATTTTCAAATTTTCACAATTCGCTTTGAAGTACCAAATTGCATCAAACTTTCTGCTATTATTACCAACGGAATGTATATAAAGCAATAAAAATTGGCAAAAGTTCATGAAATTAAGTATAATAGCAGTACACAAAATCTCAGTTCTCAACTAGGTAGTGGGTGACATGGCCTGGATGACTTGACATGGAATAACCCTAGGACTTTTTTTGTAGAGTTTTATGTAGATTAATTTAGTTTCTGGACATTTTTTGCTATAGGCAACAGGTTTAGAGTTATTCACGGAAAAGTGAAAAAAGGGACTTTTAAACACCCACTCACCCCTTAGCTCCACCTCCACCCATCAGTACTTTTAATATGTTGTTCAGGATACCTTCCCCTACAACTGTGCCAATATTGGCTTTTACACGAATTATTTCCCCTATTTTTCCTTCGTTGCCTGGACTATAGGAGAACAAAAATATATTTCTTTTCTAAATAATGTTGTCAATTACTGTCCTCCGAATGAGAGATGGCCGCCCTGTTTTTGTGAGATCTGCGCATGTATGATCGATTAATCTGGTCAGGCACTTCCGTCTGATTTTATGACGGATTTTATTCATCTTCATCTTCATCGTAATTCATTGCTGTATTGTTTCTATTTTTCACACTGTCCAAAATATCCGATTCAGTTAGTGTTTCCGAGGTCTCATCTTCAAAATCAAGTGAAAGATAATCATCAATTAGCACATCATCGTTAATTTCTTCTTTTTCCCTGAGCTATATCCAAATTACTTTCATTTCCTCTAAGGGAATATTAATAATCAAAACATTTCAAGGAGAAAAAAAAATAGATACCACGAAAAAGTTCGTTAAATAGAAAAAGCACTTCGCTATTTGGAGGTTATTTTAGGAAGAAATTAGCAAAATGTTCTTGGTTCCAAAGAAAAGTTCGCAAAATAGAGAAATTCACAAAATAGAGGTTCGTTAAATAGAGGTCCGACTGTATTTCATTTTGTAAATTCGGATTTTGTTTTGTTACTTTGTTGTATTGGAAAACTAATTTTTAATTTATTTTAATTTCTTTTTTTTAATAGTTCAGTTTGGAAAACTGTACCGAAGAGTTCTAAAAAATTCTTCACGTTTCTGAAAGTAATCATTTCTCTATTTAGGAACTTCACCAGGAACAGGTGATAAAACCCTTGACTGAGGCCTGTGGGGACTGAGTTCATGGATTTGTCGATACTGAATTCTCCTCCATTCCTCTGTCATGTGTTTTATCTCTGCCCTTATTTTAATTGTTCACCATGGATGGAGGGCAAACACATAAGAGAGTGATTAAATTCTTAGATTTAATATCCAGAAAAACCCAACTTATTTAATTTTAAACTAAATTAATTTAAACATGTGCAGTGGATAATAAATTATGGCTTGGATTATAAATTTCAATCGATTGTACAGAACGCGCCAATTATTTCGATCAAACAAATATTTATTGTTTATGACTAACATTAAAACATGATTAAAAACACTTTATCTTACAAAATCTTACAGATTGCTGTTTACAATCTGTTGTTTGAAATATTCAAAATAAAAATCCTTTCAAATTAATAGGAAAAAAGGAGGATTTTCTCTCTTTTTTTCGTAAAATAAAAAAAAAACCCTTTTTTTTGGCAGCTAGCTATTCAAGAGCGAACTTAACTGCCAGACTGATATTCTCTAGATGGTTTTTTTTTTTTTATTATTTAATACTTGAATTTAAAATAACTGGATGAACGAAGAGTTATTCTCTGTGGAATTTCTTTAGTTGTTGGAGTTTTAATTTATAAAATACATTAAAATTATTAAATAAAATTCCAATATATACATACAATCTATTCCCATAAAATTTCTTAAATATTTTTATAATTTCTTTTTACGATAGTAGGGGAGATCCGTGTATTATGGACCCCCTAAGCAAGAATGCTCATAAAACTTAAATTATTAAAATAAAAAGATTTAATTTGTTGGCTGCTGATAACAATTGTATAGCTACATGGTTCAAACTTGGTAAAGTACTCTGGTAACTAGTAATAATTGCAGGAAATATTTTTTTTATTTTCTTGTCGGTGGGTCGTATTACACAAACATTTGTGTAATATAGACCGAGTAAACGAAAAACAAAACATAACAAGAAATTAATTAAAATAATTTTTACAAACAAGTCTTCATTATAATGCACTAAACAGTATTCATACTTTAGGCATGTGAAGTTTCACGATTTTATTTGGATTGGTTTATGAGATATGGAGATTTTAAAATTTGCCCCTTTATACCCTCCTTAAGGGTCGAATTTTGAAAAATTTAAATCATAAAAATTGAATGAATTGAATTACATTAAGCAAGCCCAAATTTGTGCTTTTCGTTTAAAATATGAAATAAATAAGCTTCAGACTCATAATAATATGCTTAGTAACCAGTGGTCCATATTATACTAAGCGCACGTTTCATATTACACGCATGGACGGAGTAACATTGTTTCCAATCACAAATCGCTATGCAAAATGGCATGCATAAAACACATGTCTGGATTGTGAAGAAAATAAGTACTTTTGCTACTATTAACATGAAAATTATATTAAAATTACCTAACAGCAGAAAGTAAAACATTCATTCTTACATACCTGTTACATCCATGATCATATAAAACGGAAAACACAATTTAATACTCGTCACACTCGTCATACTCACCTCATACTTTGCATAACAATAATATTCATTAAAGGCAACGGGATGGTTCTGCCATGGAGTGGTGAACATATAAATTTCAACATGGTCCGTATTACACGATGGTCTATAATACACGGATCTCTCCTACATCTGAAAGTTATTAAATGTTGCTTTTTCAATATTAGGGTATTTTTCTGTCTTTAAGATATTATAATTATATAAATTCTTACTGTGGCTCTGGAGAAGAATGTTAAAAGTGAAATGGTCGGATAGAGTAAAGAATGAGGACGTTTTAACAAGAATAGGTGAAAAAAGGAAATTGTTAGCAACCATACGCAAGAGAAAAGCATCTTGGTTAGGACATGAGCTACGAAGAAATTGTCTACAACAGTGGTCGGCAACCTTTTGTTGTAAGAGGGCCAAATATGTTATGTAGGGATTACTGCGGGCCGCACTTGGGCCAAAAAGGAAAATCTTATTTTAACAACCAAAAAAAAAAAACAAAAAAAACAAAAACGGAAAATCTTATTTTAACAAGTAGATAAAAAAAAAATGTTCCAACACGCCTCGCGGCCCGCATCAAAACGCTTCGCGGGCCGCGGGTTGCCGACCGCTGGTCTACAACAAAGAATAATAGAGGGAAAATTATAAGGAAAGACACGAAGAGGAAGAAGAAGGATTGGAATGCTGGAGGATGTTAAAAGGGGAAGAAAGTACGAACAATTGAAGAAAGATGCGCAGGATAGAAGAAAATGAAGAACGTCCAATTGAAACCTGTAGTAAAGACAGTTACACCTGAGAGAGAGAGAAATTCTTTCGAGTTTCTGAAACTAAAGGTTTGCCCAATTTTAACATTTCTAAACATATCTTACGATTATTGGTGTTTTCTATATTATTAAGATGATTTATGATGATGATCTGTTTTGAAAACTTCCATTTTGTCGTTTCCAAGGGTAGTAATTTTTGTAATTTATTTTAGTTGTATTCATTTTTTTTAATGTATTCTTCATTTCTTTCCATTCTCAGAAATTATAACATTTTATTATCCAATTCAATTTTTATAATTTGCTAAATTATTGGGTAGGAGAAAAATAAGTTTTTATAAAGTGGCGAATTAGGAGAGCCAATCACTCTAGTGGTTGATGAAATTTAAAATGACAATGAGTTTCAGAAAAACAAGAAGAACATAATTGGCAGTGATATGTAAAATATTAAATATTTGATCAAAGTAACCCATGACAACAAAAGAATGAAAATGTACATGAAACAATTTGATTCAATATTAATCCTAAAATACGTAATTTTTATTATTTATATAAAATATAAATAAACTCTTTTTAAAATTAACTTTAATTTTTAATTTTACATGATTGAAACCCAACGACATCATTTTCTTTTTTTATAATTTATGTTAGTATTAGTAAATGATTTGTTTTATTAAACTATTATACCTTACCAAAGAAACCCTTAAAAACAGAAGAATGGAATTTTAGATCATCAAATTTGATTCAATATTACTGTTTAAGTACATATTTTCTTATCTGATTTTGATAGGTCTCGAAAAAGAATTTCTACATATATGAAACCAATAGTTACGACTTCAACTACATCATTCGGATCTACATAATGCATTTTATTATATTTTATATACTCATGGGATAAAGTAATAAAATATTTCATAATCTTAAGGTTCTGCAGTCTGGTGGGTCAATGATTCAATTCAATTTTTTTAATGCACTTCAATTATATGTTTCAGCTTGGGAGGACTTTTAATATTTGAATTCACAGAACGTTTAACAATCTTATCTATTCTTCCTTGCCTAATAGTCTTATATGTACAAAAATCAAAAAAAAATTTCGTTGCAAAAATGAGACATTATCTTTAAAATTTCAAGTGATTTGAGATATTACAAACATTTAGATTAAACCCGTAATAGCATATTGTGACCAACTCTACTTATCAATAGAAAGATGATTTTATAATTTGTAGGTATTAAGATGTGTTCCTACAAATCTTAACATTTTCCTACGAAAGGTTTTCATAAAATTCTTAATAATTACTTTCAATTTTTTAAAATTAAAATTCAATTATTTCAAATAATTTAAATTAATAATTACTTTCAATTTTTTAAAATTAAAATTCAATTATTTCAAATAATTTAAATTAATAATTACTTTCAAATTTTTAAAATTAAAATTTAATTATTTCAAATAATTTAATTTATTTTAATAATTACTTTCAATTTTTAACATATTCAATTATGCAAATATAATCAACAATAAAGCAATTTATAATATAAAATAATCAACATTTTTAACTTTTATTTTCTCTATCTTATCTATTACTTAATTCTCATAATATCAAAAAATGACAAATAAACCTTTCGTTGAACATTAATAATCATTCTGCTTATTTTGTTGTTACTGGTCTGTCGATCCCAAGAGGTTCTTAATATTCTGGTAATCACTGGTTTTCGTCATTCCTTGTGCATTATATGCTTTCTCTTTATATCAACCCTCTCAAATCTATTATAAACTCTCTAAATTACATGTTGTCTTGACACTGTTATTATTAGAAAAGTAAGGCCTTAATTGAAATCCTGCCAATTTTTCATTTTCTATTTTCAAAATATGTTAATACAATGAAACTTAATAGAATTAATAGAAGATACCAGAAAAATTACAGGTATCCAATAATTCTATGATATTGAAGTTGAAATTGATTATTTTTATCTCTCCTACATTTCTTTTCTTCTATAATATTTGAAATAAGAAATTGAAATATTTTCCCTACATTTCTTTTCTTTTATATATTTCGTTTTCTTTATTTTGGAAACATAAAAATATTATCCGGAGAAAAAGAAGTTTTCTCTTAATGAGCAGATATTTCCAGATGCGAATATAAAATATCTCTGTCGCGCATCTACCGCGGTAAGTTTATTTCTCAAAGGTAAACCACCTTGAGAATTGTGAATAGTATTTGTTTATAATATTTTAATAATAAAGTTTGATATTCAGTCATCCGATGTCAAGCTTAGTTTTAGTTGAAAAGCCCTAAATTTATGGAAGTTATCCAAATCACAACTTTAAGGTCACGTCCCACTTCTAAGCTCCTCCCCCTAAAACCCCGTGAACAGATATCGACTTTGTTGTTACTTATTTGTATTATATCAATGCCCTAAAAGCTGTAAAAAGTTTATGGCAAAAGCTGTAAAAACAACGTCAGGAAAAGGGTTTGAAGATTGGAAAAACGTCAAAAAGTTGAAATTTCTGTTGGTCGCCATTTTGGAACGGGTGATCCGATTTGCTTGAAATACAATATCAGCCGAGTCCTTTAAGGGTTAGTCCTGTAGCACACATAAAAGTTTTAGCTCAAAAGCTCAAAATTTACGGCAGTTATCCATGTCACAACTTTCAGATTACGCCCCACTTCAATGGCCCTAAAAACCCGTGAACAGATTTCGAATTTTTTATATTTTTTATTTAGGGTTCAATCAATGCCTTGAAAGCTGTGAAAAATTTGTGGCAAAAGCTCTAAAAACAATGTGACTATAAGGTTTTGTAAATAGAAAAAAATCGTCAAAAAGTAGAAATAATATACTTAGTTTATATAATAATAATGTAGTTGCCGATCCGGCGTGGTCGAGCGGTATAGACGGCGCTCTGCCGTGCGGACGTTGCGTCGGAACCTGTGTTCGAATCCCGGCATCGGCATGGCTGTTTTCTTTCTTCTTCTATGTTTCGTCCATTTCTATTTGGGACTTACTATCTCACGGTTATTCTGACTTGATCTGTATCTTGTCCCCTCTCCTGAATTCCCTAGTGCTCGTGGCCATTTCTTAGTTGGCCATTTCTTTCTATTGTTCCATTTCTAAATTAAAATTTAATTGATTTTGCTTTGCATTATAAAAGTGTCTATTATTATAAAACTTATTATTAATTTCACAATTGGAAATTTGCTTACATATAAATCTTGCTTCTTCCATACATTAGAAGTGAAAAATCTTTTTTAGGATTCAAACAATTCCTATTTTCCTGTTTTAGAAAATATTGTCATACCGAACTGACAGAAAAGACAGTACTTGATAGTACTGATTAAGGCCAGCCGTTGTAACCGTGTTGCGATTATTTCTTATTTGACGCATTAAATGTGCTTTTTAAACTCTTTTATCTTTAAAATAAAAACTAGGACTTTAATATTTAATTGAGGAGTTCTCTTATAAGCACTTACAGAGTCATCAAAGATATAAGATTTTTATGACAAATAATTTTTGAATTATGTTCATCATAGATGGATAGAGAATAAACAGATTAGGAAACAATTAAGTTGCGGTATTAATAAACATTTAGATCAAAACCCTACTGTGGCAAACTATTCTGATGGGTAGAGAGAGATGAAACTCTGTGTATTTATTCTAATTGTCGAGAAGAAAAGTTATTTTAAAACATCCATGAAACTTTTTTCTGTTACAGGGTTTCAGATTCTTTAGATGTACTCTATTTAATCTTAAAACCTGAAGTTAATTACAGTATTATTTCATTTTTCCCATATTCTATTATGAAAATATAATCAACAATAGAACAATTTAAAATATGAAATAATAACTTTTTAACTTTTATGTTTCATTTTTCTTAAAATAATACGTTCATCCTGATCGTATCAACAAAGTAACTTAAAGTAACTTTCGTAAAGCCTTGTTAATTATACTGCATTTTTTGTTATCAATGGACTGATAACAAAAATGAAATTTAGTTGAAATCAAGTGAATATGAATGGGGCAGATTAAGATAAAAGTAATAAGAAATTGAAATAATTTTTTTTTTATTTATATAAAAGCAATCATAGTCTAAAAGCTCAACATTTTCGAGCTTAGAGCTTTAAACTATGGTTCCTTTTATTTTTGTCAACGCTTCAAATGTCTTTGTGAACTTTCCACATGTTATTTTTCTTCCTCTTTTTAAAGTCACTTAAACCAAAACTGTTATCTTGATAATTGACAGATTTTTAAATTTGTTTTTTGATTTATTTTCTATTTGGTTCTTGATAACCTTAAAAGAAATAATGACCTGGAAAAAAAATAGGATATGATAAGAGAAATAAGAAAACAGGAAACATAAAACATAGTGATATGATTTTCGGAAAGAGGATTTTTATGACCGACAGAAAATATAAAATATGTATTGAGACCTCAATGGGAAAATGAGTATACGGATATTCTCATCGCAAAGTTTATAAAACAAAGGAAATGAATATTTTTTTGTTTGAAAAATACTAGTCAAAAAAAGAAAAATCAAGCATTGAAGAAATCAAAATTTCTTTCTTATTCACATAATGTTACCTTAATCATTACAAAATTAATATATTTGAAAAAAAAAATATATCTCCAATTTAAATCATAACGAAATCTGGAGGAAGAAGATTTGAGATTCTTGTCCTCAATTTAATCTGAAGAAGTTTTCTATTGAAGAAAACGAAATATCGTGAATAAAGACAGGAATTATACGAAGAATTTTAGTTGTATATCTCCATATTCTTGGAGATATTTTTAGTTTTGATGATTTCTTAATTTTTTAGTAGTGATCTGGTGGTTAAGTGAAAGAGGATTTTGTAGACTGAGAGCGAAGTCGAGGATTTGGTTTTTTTTTTGAGAATGTGGAGTCAACAAAAGCTATTCCTCGGAAATAAGACCAGGTTCTCATTTAAAGCAGGATTGATAAAACATAAGAAAACAAATCCTCGACTTCGCTCTAAAAGACTATTAGGCAAGGAAGAGTAAATAAGATTGTTAAACGTTCTGTGAATTCAAATATTAAAAGTCCTCCCAAGCTGAAATATTTAATTGAAGTGCTTATAAGAGAAGTCCCTAACTGAACTATTAAAAAAATTGAATTGAACCATTGACTCACCAGACTGCAGAACCTTAAGATTATGAGATATTTGATTACTTTATCCCATGAGTATATAAAATATAATAAAATGCATTATGTAGATCCAAATGATGTAGTTTAAGTCGTAACTATCGCTATCATATATGTACAAATTCTTTTTCGAGACCTATCAAAATCAACCTAATAAAAATTACGTATTTTAGGATTAATATTAAATCAAATTGTTTCATATACATTTTCATTCTTTTGTTGTCATGGGTTACTTTGATCAAATATTTAATATTTTACATATCACTGCCAATTATGTTCTTCTTGTTTTTCTGAAACTCATTGTCATTTTAAATTTCATCAACCACTAGAGTGATTGGCTCTCCTAATTCGCCACTTTATAAAAACTTATTTTTCTCCTACCCAATAATTTAGCAAATTATAAAAATTGAATTGGAAAATAAAATGTTATAATTTCTGAGAATGGAAAGAAATGAAGAATACATTAAAAAAAATGAATACAACTAAAATAAATTACAAAAATTACTACCCTTGGAAACGACAAAATGGAAGTTTTCAAAACAGATCATCATCATAAATCATCTTAATAATATAGAAAACACCAAAATATCGTAAGATATCCTTAGAAATGTTAAAATTGGGCAAGCCTTTAGATTCAGAAGCTCGAAAGAATTTCTCTCTCTCTCAGGTGTAACTTTACGACAGGTTTCAATTGGACGCTCTCCATTTTCTTCTATCCTGTGCATCTTTCTTCAATTGTTCATACTTTCTTCCCCTCTTCACAGCATCCAGCATTCCAATCCTTCCTCTTCCTTTTCGTCTCTTTTCTTTCACTTTTCCCTGTATTATTCTTTGTTGTAGACAATTTCTTCGTAGCTCATGTCCTAACCAAGATGCTTTTCTCTTGCGTATGGTTGTTAACAATTTTCTTTTTTCACCTATTCTTGTTAAAACGTCCTCATTCTTTACTCTATCCGAGTCACAGTAAGAATTTATATAATTATAATATCTTAAAGACAGAAAAATACTTAATATTGAAAAAGCAACATTTAATAAATTTCAGATGGGGAGATCCGTGTATTATAGACCATCGTGTAATACGGACCATTTTGAAATTTATCTGTTCACCACTCCATGGCAGAACCATCCCATTGCCTTTAGTGAATATTATTGTTATCCAAAGCATGAGGTGAGTATGACGAGTATGACGAGTTTTAAATTGTTTTCCGTTTTATATGATCATGGATGTAACAGGTATGTTAGAATGAATGTATTACTTTCTGCTGCTAGGTAATTTTAATATAATTTTCACGTTAATAGTAAGAAATGTACTTATTTTCTTCACAATCCAGACATGTATTTTATGCGCGCGCCATTTTGCATAGCGATATGTGATTGGAAACAATGTTACTCCGTCCATGCGTGTAATATGAACCGTGCACTATTGTGTAATATAGACCACTGGTTGCTATGTATATTACTATGAGTCTGAAGCTTATTTTATTTAATATATTAAACGAACAGCACACATTAGGGCTTGCATATGTAATTCAATTCGTTCAATTTTTATGATACAAATTTTTTAAAATTCGACCCATTAGGGGGTATAGAGGGGCAAATTTTAAAATCACCATATCTCATAAACCAATCCAAATAAAATCGTGAAACTTCACATGCCTAAAGGATAACTACTGTTTAGTGCATTATAATGAAAGCTTGTTTTTTAAAAAATATTTTAATTAATTTCTTATGTTTTGTTTTTGGTTTACTCGGTCCATATTACACAAACGTATGTGTAATATAGATCACCGATACGAAGATAAAAAAATTATTTCCTGCAATTATTAATAGTTACCAGAGTACTTTACCAAGTTTGAACCATGTAGCTATACTATTGTTATGAGCAGCCAACAAATTTAATGTTTTTATTCTAATAATTTAAGTTTTATGAGCATTCTTGCTTAGGGGGTCCATAATACACGGATCTCCCCTATTATCATAAAAAGAAATTATAAAAATATTTAAAAAATTTTATTCGAATACATTGTATGTATACATTGGAATTTTACTCAATACTTTTAATGTATTTATAAATTAAAATTCCAACAACTGAAGAAGTTCCACAGAGAATAACTCTTCGTTCATCCAGTTATTTTAAATTCAAGTATTAAATAATAAAAAGAACATCTAGACAATATCCGTCCGGCAGTTAAGTTCCTTCTTGAATAGCTAGCTGCCAAAAAAAAAAGGGTTTAAGGGAGAAAATCCTCCTTTTTTCTATTAATTTAAAGGGATTTTTATTTTGAATATTTTAAACAATAGATTGTAAATAGCAAACAATTTTCTAAGATAAAGTGTTTTTACTCATGTTTTAATGTTAGTCATAAGCAATAAATATTTGTTTGATCGAAATAATTGACCTGTTCAGCATAATCGATTGAAATTTATAATCAAGCCACAATTTATTATCCACTGCACATGTTTAAATTAATTTAGTTTAAAATTTAATAAATTGGGGTTTTCTTGAAATTAAATCTAAGAATTTAATCACTCTCTTATTATGTGTTTGCCATCCATCCACAGTGAACAAATAAAATAAGGGAAGAGATAAAATACATGACAGAGGAATGGAGGAGAATTCCGCATCGACAAATCCATGAACTCAGTCCCCACAGGCCTCAGTCAAGGGTTTTATCACCTGTTCCTGGTTAAGTTCCTAAGTAGAGAAATGATTACTTTCAGAAACGTGAAGAATTTTTTAGAACTCTTCGGTATAGTTTTCCAAACTGAACTATTAAAAAAAAGAAATTAAAATAAATTAAAAATTAGTAACAAAACAAAATCCGAATTTACAAAATGAAGTATCTTGATTTCTGAGCAAAAAAGCAGCCATAATATTTGGTTTTTATTTTATTTTTAATTTTTATCTGCGAATGGAAAGCATTCAGGAATTCCTTAAGACTGATGAGTACAAGTAAAGAAATTACAAATATTGGACTCACTCGAAACAACTACAATGAAAAATTCATAATAGGTACAAACATTGAATCAAATTGTTTCATTTACATTTACATTATTCCGTTGTCATGGGTTACTTTGATCGTATATTTAATATTTCACTCATCACTGCCAGTTATGTCTTTCAAATACATTATCATTCGAAGGATTTTTTTTTTTTTATTTTTTTTTTTTCAAATGTCGTTATCCACTGAAGAGATTGACTCTCTTAATTGGCAACATTATTTAAAAAAAAAATACTGTTCTTCTATATAATAATTTAATAAAGTAAAAATTGAACCGGAAAATAAAATGTTATAATTTCTGAGAATGGAAAGATGTGAAATCTACATTAAAACAAATGAATTCAACTAAAGAAATTACAAAAATTGCCATCCTCCGAAACAACAAAATGGAAGGTTTCAAAACAGATCATCATCATAAATCATCTTAATAATTTTCGAAAACACTTATAACAGTAAGATACGTTTAAAAATGTTAAAAATTCGGCAACTCTTTGGTCTTTGGGCTTGAAAAGAATTTCATAAAAAAAAAATTTTAACTGACAATATCTTAGTTACACAAAAATCCTGAATTTTGGAAAAAAAAAAAGTGTCTAATAATTGAAAGATGCACAATGGTATAACGAAATTTAAAAAAAAATTTAACAAATTTTATGCCAAAAGATTCTGTGTATACATTGGAATTTTAATTAATAATTTGAACTTATTTATAAATGAAATATGAATTATAAAATTTTTATATAATAATTACAAGTTTTAGTTAAAAAGAAAAAACTATTCACATCAGCGAGTCCGATCAAAGTTAGGAAATTTTCATTTGTGAATTAATGCAATTTTTCGGTAGCCTACCAAATAATCCATAGTGAAGCAAATCAAATAATGAAATTTAATAACCAAAAATTATTAAATATTTAAAAAAAATTCTAGTAGACACAAAGTATTATTAATAGATTGACAATGAAAAATATGCATAGTTATAGTTTCTATAATATTTGTATCCTTTCTTGTCTGTGTGTCTGTAATGCAACGTTCTAAAGTAAATGGACCTTAAATTTCTACAATGCTTTAGGGCCGGCGTTAGGTGGTGGCGAGCGGGGGGTCAAAGGTCCCGCGCTTGTGGGGGCCCCATGCCTGGTTAGAAGAAAGAGGTTTATCGATGAAAATAAATGCATTTTTAATATTTTAAAATTAAGAAATTACGTTCAGTTAATGAATTTGATATTTCTTTAAAAATCTATATATTTATATGTGTTTTTATGTGTATTTGTATGTGTGTTTCAAACCCAGTATGATATGACGGGTCATGGGCCGGTGTCGCGTAACGTCAAGGGCAAAATGTCGCAAAATTCATCTTGCCCGAGGCCCAGCACCCTCCTAGCGCCGCCGCTGAATGTTTATTTAGTGGTAGAAGTAAAATTATCTACATTTTTGTAGACTTTGCATCTTCAAACGATGCCATCAAAATATCTCTCTAAGGAGATTTCGGGGAATTTAAAATGATTTACTCCATTGCGTAAAAAGAAATCAGTACTGTTTTGTTTTTTTTGCCTTTCCTTTTGATGCGCGCGAAACCTTCAGTACGAATGGACCGTTTAAGTGCGTCGTCACTACCTACGTCACAGTACAAAGAGGTTGTTGCTAGACTCGGTTGCTATGGTTTTAGCGTTGAAATTAGTTACAACGAAGCGGTGTTTATCTTGGATTTTCTTTTAAGAAAGACCCCAAAAATAATAAATAAATTATCAGAACGCATTTGTAAGACTTGAAGAAAGCCCGGTCAAGGTGCTTTCCTTATTTTTGTATATTTTAGAAGAAATATTAAGAGAAAAAAAGCTGTATTTATGCATATTTTTGAGGTTTGGACTGCCATAGATCCGTATCGAGAGCTTGTGATTGGTTAATTCAGAAGCCACTCTCCAATAGCAAAGGACATCTGAAGTACTGAAACTCATTTCAGAAGTACGATTGTAGAAGAATACATGATTTTATATTCGCTAACATTTATAAAGTTATTTATTCTTCTTCAATCCTATATCTGAAAGCAGCTATATCTGAAACTAGATCATTTCATTTTATAATGAAAATAATAGGTTTATTCATGTTTTACTAGTAGCGTTAATATTTTTGATAGATATTTCGGAAATTTAACAATAAAAATTATACAGTAAAAAGCCGATTGTCTGTGGCTCAGATTTGCTTGGGGTCGGATGTGGTTAACCGTGGTCAATTGCAATGCATTTTATTTAAGTGAACCATCACTCATTTTATGCTCTTCTACGTTGAAGAAATGGTCGCTTTCACAAAGAAGTTTCCCCTTTGTTTTGGAATTTGAAGACAATTCAGGATGTATAACACACTGGAAACCATGCCTGATTATTATGTCCTTCTTGAGAATCGATACCGTTATAAATAACTTTGAAAAAGATTTATCGAAGTCGCAGGATAGCAATAACCTATATGTTCGTAAAGGAAATATGGCTGCCGTGTTCCCAAAAGTTGGGACTGCAGTAGCCGCCATGGCGCTGTAGTCGAAATCTGCCATCTGTACACGGTCTCTATTGGATCCGTAAAATAGCAGAAGTCAAAAGAGCGGATTTTTAAATAACATTGTATCAAAATTAAGCATTATTATATCTATCCATTTATGTTTTTACATACTACAACAATATTTATTTTTAAGTTTTATGCATTTTGTAATATTTAACTCAATAAAACACAATTTTGATTAACCGTTTTTCAATTATCTGCGCCATAGCTTTTACCCAATTGGTGAGTATTTTGTTTAATACGTTGATATCTATTGAATATCCCCTTTCACGTTAAATTTAAGTGTAATTTTAATCATCTGGAAATAAATCATCGCGAGCTTATTGCCCATCATCGATAGCACTCAGAATAAAAATTGTCGAGGAGTGTTTTTTTTTTTCCACGATTATTAATACATTACTCAAACAATGCTTACAATCCGAAGTGAAGCGAAAACTTTTAACTATATTTTCAACATTAAAAGTCTGGGAATATAAAGTTATAACCTTTGAGATTTAGCTTTTTTTCTTTTTTTTTTGTCATTATTTTTTAGGCTCAGTGCGTTGATCAACTCCCAATTTCGTATTATCTTTCACTCTCAGTAGGTCCGCGGAACACCCTACGTGTAATTTCATCCTTGGAGGATCTATCCTACAAATCTTATAATTTTCGGAATACTTGTAAGTGCCATAGACAGCAGAGATAGAGAAGAAGCACAAATTGAGAAAAGTAAGGAGGCATCAATGCCGCCGACGAGATTCGAAGCCAGTTTCCGACACATTTGCCTGATGGGAGGCCGCCGCATTTAATCCCCTAGGCCATGCCGGAACCGCGGGATTTAGCACATAGATTATCAATTTATAATCAAAAAGATAACATCGTAAGTTTGTTAGTAGATGTTATCTGAAATAACCATTATTAAATATTACTTTTTATGATCATAGTATATCTACCACAGGATTTTTCTAATGGATAGCAGGTTTGGTCTTAGACCTTTAAAATGAATAGTAACGACAAAAAGGGTCTTCGAAAGAAATTTTCATAGAATTAAACATGTCCGTCCGTCCTTTCTATCATCAAAGAAACTAATAAAAAAATACTTTCTTCGGAAGTTGAAATTAAATATTTTGGTTTACCTTAGAACAGACATAAAGAGAGAAAGATATCTAATAATTCTAATCATTACAAAAAAATAAGATTCCTTTAAATCGTAACTAATTAAATCGCAACTAATTATTTTATAAAGTTGTAATTTTAATGGTGGAAAAATCCTGCTGAATTTTATCTCCAATTAAACACTTTGGAGAACCAAGAGCTAGTCTACTTAAGACACGATTGTAACTTAAAAATTTAAGCACCATATACATAAATACATAACTGAAATTTTTATTTGAAATGGTAGATTATCACAACTTCGCAGAATAAATACTGTGGGATTTTTTATAGTATGGATATTCAAAGTTTGAGAGCTTGTTTATTTTGCTTAATTCATGTAGTTCCATTGTATACGGCTTTTAATGAAAGATGTTAAAATATCCTATGATGTCAAATCTATTCTTAAATTTCTCCAGGTTATTCTTTCAATAGTTCATTGTCGGGGCAATTTGTTTTGGTTTTCTAAATTAAAATAATATACATAATAGTAATCTACTCATTTAAAGATTTAGTCATAATTATTACAGTCAGAATAACTCTATACCAGGAAAGCTTTTAACTATAGTTATTTTTAATTCCTAGAATCACTTGCTATTATTAATGAAAACCTAAACAATTTTTTTTCTCTGAAACTTTCTTGAAGATAAGACTTATAGAAAAGTTCATGATTTTAATCATTATTACTTAAGAAATAAGATTGGAAGGCCAAGGAGATGTAAACGAATGTCTTCAAAAACTAACGAACAAAGGTAAGTGAAATCAACTTATTAGTCAAGAGTAACATTTCTGTATGGTAAAAACATACAAAAAAGAGCCTTGATCTGATCTTTCCCATTTGTCAAACTGAATTTCATGATTCTGTAGTAGATTAATCAATGGTGTTCGTTGGATGATTCAGAATGAAACATCAACATTGAAAAGGTCATTACAAGTCGCAAAGTCCAAATCATCAGATGTCCAGAAAGGAAGAGAGATATTTGAGACTTTTGGCGAAGCTCCAATTCAAGATGACCACGAGGATGTGCAACTGCCGAATGACTAAGCTAATATGGTGGTACCATATTTCTACTTAAATATCTCGTCTTGCATCGTATTATATCCATCGCCACAGCCAAACCTAACGTAATCAGCATAGTGTACATCTTCATGTTTGAATACGGCCTTAAAACAGTCCAATAAGAGCGACAGAAATAACAATGACGATATTCCATTATCGCCAGTTTCTAAGTTTACGAGAAAACTATCGCTCTTCTAAATAAATGGAGACGAAAAGGAATTAAAACGCGACGACGGATTAGTAAAACACCATAGTAATTGTTCGCTAATGCACAATGTCACCCTTCTCATTATTGGAATGTTTTGCCGCGATATTCAAACATGAAGAAGTACAATATGCTGATTACGTTACGTTTGGCTGTTAAGGTGGATATAATACTACGAAAGAAGTGACATTTAAGAAGAAATATGCGACCATCTTATGAGCTTAGTTATTCGGAAGAGAGGTATTGTAATTTAAACAAAGCAAACAAAGAGCAATCAAAATTCAATGAAACACCTTCATAGCATATACACATGAAATCAAAGAATTGATAAAAATAAATAATGTATGTAATGTCCAACAAGCTTTTGTGGAAGTACCAATCTCCTTTACATAATTTCCGAATGTTTTGTATTAAGCCAGAGTTGTCCGTTTGATTTAGAGTTGAAGAAGTTTCGCACCACAAACCTACGCTGCCATTCTGCTGGCAGGAGGATATACTACCAGGGTTTCCTGACCAACGGGACTAAACTGAAGTGAAATGGTAATCGCCACACTCTCCTGCCTTTAATCCTCCAGAAATAAAATCGGCAGCAATTCTACAGAGGTTGAATAGGTCCTTGGACCTGTATGGAGAAGAATTCAATGAGAAAAATTCCTGCACCTCCGCTTCACTCAATCGTCTAACGATTTGGCTACCTAATATTTATTCCTTAATTGGCATTCAAACATTTCTGAGTTAAAATGTCAGATAAAATGTGTTGTTACTTAACATATCTCTATTTTTTTTTTAATTTCGCGTTTAAGATTGACTTTTTCTGTTATGATTTGTTTTTGAAGTTACACACTTTAACTTGCCTTCTCAAACCAACTAACAACAAAAAAAAAATAAGTAATTGAAAAATAAAAAGCGTCTTTGCCAATTCGATCTTTTTTTTTGCTGAAAATAATTCGTATCTTATACCTTACCTTTTGATGAAGTTGAATATTTAATCTTTTATGTACAATCTTTTAACAAAAGCCATATTTGATGAAAAAAGGTAAGTTTATGTTTCATGGCTCCATCTGAACTTACAACTACTGTAATATTCTCAAGTTTCTTAAGAAAGCACAGCATTTAATTGTATGAAATCAGTTAAAGGTATTTCATCCAACAAAATCTTAATTCTTTGACCGAGTTTCAATAAATACTTACAATAATGTAAACTGGTGTTTTACATCAGTGCTTCTCAACATTTTTTTTTTTTTTTTGCTTCATGGTACGTTTGTAACGGAAATTCAGAGATACTATTTCATTGGTTTCATTACTATAATTAATTCTTTTGGAATACCAGATATTTTTAATAGTGTTTAAGATCAAATTAATTATATCATTGTGTAGGAACTCATTCATGGAAGGTTCAATAAAGATTCTCTAGGACTTGACCTTTTCACTTTAAAAGAGAAAATAAGCAAGCAGAATATTGTATTTCTTTGAGGCAACACTGCGCTTCCTATGTATTGTTCATACTAGTCACACTACGGAGATCTTGTTGTTTACTGTGACTTCTGCTGGCTGATGATCGCCAACTAGCGTGAAACAACTGTTCCAGGATGTCACTTCTAATTAATTTGGTCTCAGCCATTGTTATTGTTTTAATGTTATTGTGCTGAATTCATTTTATCTAATTTACTGTTGTAAAAAACTAGTTTTCTGTTTTTTTGAATTTGCATCTTATAGGTATCACACTAAAAGAAGATACGGTAAAAACGGGAATAGGGGGATCACTTTTAATAGAAAATGAAGAAAGTTTAAAACTTTTCAAAGAAATGCCGACATCATCAAGAAGACATGTGTTAATTGCTAAGAATTTTTTGAGAATTAAGAGAAAACTGAAGGTTTGGAAAGAAAGCTCTCTATACTTTTTTCACTATTTTGTTTTTATTTTCTATGTTTACTGTTTACAATATTCAATACTTGAATTTACAGAAATTTTAATGTAAATAAAAATGATAGCCTTAAATAGTGATGGATTCACCAGCAGTAAATTTCAAGATATACACGTTATGAATCTTCAGCTTTTGTTATCCGAACCTATATTTATTTTGATCAGATTATATCTCTAATTAATAATATTAAAGTCCTGTACAAATTGTGTAACTTGTATAACTTCAATCATGATAAAAAAAAATTCATTATTCATTAGATGTGTTACAAAAACGCAAAATCGTAATGAATGGAAACTATTTATTATAAACTTGTTTTTTTTTTTAATCCTATATTTCCATTTTCACTCTGAGCACTAAATTTACTTGGAAATTAGGCATTTACTCCACAAGAAACTTTAAATAAAAATTTAATAAAAATTTATTTTTATTTAAATATATATTTTTTATTTAAATATGTCTCTAGAACACTGTACTAGATTTATTTTTATTTATATGTCTCTAGCAATCACTGACTGTTAAGACACTGGGCGAGTCCAGCTGATGACGGGTAGGAACCCAGAAACTGTTGTTCTGGATTCCCGGTGTCGAAAAATTCAAAAACAGATCAGTGATTGCTTTAGTTATGTGCGAGTTTGCTTTTTATTGTATTGTCCTTATTATTTTCCCACGTTAAAACTTGTTGTTAAAAATTTATTTGTTTTTGTATTTCATAATAATGGTTTTCATGTTTATTTTAAAGATATTCTGAATTTCATCGCTTGATTTTGAAGATAAGGAGAATTCATCAGATCGATGTGATAAGACAGGATCTGGATCTCAGTTTTTGCTTCTTAATCTCTACTTTTTTTCCCAAATTACCAGAACTTTTTTACCATTGCAAAAGCAGTTATATAAAGAAAGTTAAATAAAGTAAAGAAAAGTATAGCGTTGGGGGGGGGGGGATTAGTTAGATTCGCTGAAAATTCGCCTTTTTTGAATTGTGGAAGATGGACTCAGTTTATTTATTTATTAATTACCGAATTTCTTGCATATATTTGAAAGATTTAAAAGCTTGCTGTAACATTGTTTAATAATTGGAATATATAATTGTTTTTTCTCGGAGAATAATATAAATTCGGACAGTAATACAATCTTTCTTTATGAAACTAGTGAAGCTGAGCATCAACTTAATAAATAAGAATTTGTCTTTTTATATGGGTTATAATAAACCAGAGGTTGTTTACCTGTTACGGAGAGTTTCTTTTTTTTTTTTTTTCCAGAGGAGCAATCAGGCGTCATACGTCATCGAATAGTGAAGAAAAATGGCAATAAATAGTTCAGATATATAATGAATATATTTTATGTATGAATATTTTATGTATTACTTTTGCGGTTGATAAACATTTTCTTCTTTTAAATGATTCTAACTTCAGCACCAAACAATCAGTAATGAAATAGTAAATAAAATGATTGCATAGATAATTAGAAAAATAAATTTGCACTTTCAGTACATCTTACTTAAATGTTTTTGAAATACTACTGATAACAACTATTGATTGTTAATTTCAATTATTGAGTTTAATGAGACTAGATTAATTAGATTAATTGAAAGTGGGTGGCATGACTGCCGAGTACGACGACCTGAAAGATCTTTTATAATGAGATTAACTTATTCATTAAAATAGAAAAAAAATATTAAAGGATAAAGTTTTTGATTTGTTGATATAAGAAGGTTTGAATTAATATTATAGATTGTCTGATGGATGAATGTGAGGGAAACAGAAGAAGAATAAAAGAAGTTACTGCTGTAAATGATTCCAAACAGCAATATTTAGACGAAGAAAACCAGGGAGAAAACCAAGAATCAAAAGATAATGAGAATTTTCCACAGGAAATTCCGTCCCTGCTGCTGAACTGCACCGGAGAAATAGAACAGACCTTTGTGGTTGATGAATGCATCAAGCAATTGAAGTCAATGATTTCACAAAACAAAGAAGAACTGTTTCTTCTCCTGCGCAACAGTAGGAGCCTCGTTTACGAGACCTCTACTCATAAAAGAAAGAAAGAAGAAGCTAAAAGTAGAGAAAACCTCAGTAGGGATCAGATCATTCAAATGAAGAAACAGATTGAAGATAAACAGAGAAAGATAGAGTTAATACAAAAAGAGAATAATGGATTAGGAGGCGAGTGACGAGAATTCTACTCAGAAAAAAAAAGATAGAAGAAGTTAAAAGTAGAGAAAATCTCAGTAGGGATCAGATGATTAAATTAAAGAAACAGATTGATAAACCCAGAAAGATTGAGTTAATACAAGAAGAGAATGAAGTATTAGAAGGTAATTAATTACCAAGTAAACAAAAGTAATTCCGACATTTCTCAAAATAATAAAAATATGGAAATAGAAATTCAGAAATTGAAGGAAAAGAAACAGTCATCAAAACTCAATCATTGATATGTTTATTATTTCAGATACAAATAAACTGATAGAAACTCTATAATTCTTGTTTAAATCTAACAACAACTTATTATTATGTCATAGGCTGTTTACTGGAGGTGTTAATAAATTGATGTAACCAGTATTTTATAAACGAATCAAGTTCACTACATTTAAAATTGAAAACAAATTTTAAAAATATATAGTTATATCAATGATTACTAAAAAAGTTTCTAAAACTATAATAAAATATTAACTATTACGTTTACTGCAAAAGTTATTACTGTAAAAGTTAAGAATGAGCAATTCTTAATAAAATATTATTCAATTATTAATTGATAGATAACAGTAAATAAGCTTTAAAAATTATTTATTTAAATAAAAATACTATTAATAAACATTAACTAGTGATATAAATACTGTTTAGTATGAGAAAATTAATTTCGAGTTCGGTTCGGGATTGCTTACATTATTGAGTTTAATTCCAGATCTAATGTGATGTAATGTTTACTTCCGTCTTCATTATTAATTAATGTTATTGAATTTTTGAGCGTAGTTTAAATGGTCTACATTTTTTGATATTGTGTTAATTGTAAAAACGATTAAAAATTTAATTTTTCATTGTGTTAAAAGCCATCATCAACCACAGATTTTTCATCTTCTTTGTCTTTAATGTTTTTTTTTTTTATATATATTTTTGTGTTTGAATTTCGATTATTCATTCATACCGGAACTATTAAAGGATAGTTTAAATTAAATCAAAGAAAAGACCTGATATATTTTTTAGCGAAATTATGTAGATAGGGATCGAAAATTATATATGAAGTGTTAATTAGTCGAACAGTCTCTACAAAGTAAGGGTTTAACTTCTAGCGCCGGTAATTGCCATGTTCATTGCAAAATAACTGATAATTTAAAAGATAAGCTATTAGCTAAATACATGGGTAGATTTTTAAATTTAATTTACTTCATTGAAGTCGTTTTGGAATAATAACTGTTAGTTGAGTTTGGTTCTACAGTTTATTAATTTACAGTTGTCCCCAAAAGTAATTTTTTAAGAGATTGTCTTCTGTATTTTTTTTTCTGGTTTATTCAATGGTGAATTTAACATGGGGAAAGCTACAACCCCGGCTCCTTTTGCTCAGGACCCCCCTTCAGATTATTATATACCGGTACCCATATTTCACAAAATTGTTTTTTTGGAAGTAAACAGTAAATTAATTAATTCGCGGATACGAGAATAATATAATTTAGATGCAAATATTAGAAAATTCAACAAATCATTAATTAGATTTCATTGGGCCCCTTTATATCCTTGCTCATCAAGGGACCCTCGACCCTTGAATCCACCACTGGTTTACTAAAACCTCCCAGAATGTCACCATTGTGTGTTTTTATATCAGTAAGAGCGTGCTTGATTAATGACATCATTATAGAAGTAAAAATAAAATGCTTATCCCAAAACACAAACTGTTTTGCTGTTTCTTTGTTTTTTCATATTTTTTTTACTTAGTGTACTTGTTTTTGATATATAACATTTTACAAAAGATGTTGTAATAAAGAAAGAATTAAGTAAAAAAAAAAATATATAAATGTTAAACCACAGAAATCTTTTTAAGAAATATGTAATAAAATATAAACTTTCTAATAATTTTTTTTAAAGTTGACACTGTAATATAAATTAGTATATTTGAATAACATGCAAAAGTAACTGAAGACATAACTTTATAGAAAGGATAAACAATTGAAACAGTTTTTCTAAACCAATTCCTATTCATTAATGATTCTGATGATAATAGAAAAATTAGTCTGTTTATTAAATTAGAAATGAGTTTCTTTATTAAGATAATTGCTTCGTAAATGATTACTTAAAATAATACAGTGAAACCTCCACTAACGGACACTCCCGAATAGCGGACACCCCCCAATAGCGGACAATTTTGCAATCCCCAATCCCTTAATATAGATGTTTCCATGTATTGACCTCCGATTAGCGGACACTCCCAATAACGGACAACATTCTACAGAAAATGAACGATCTTGTGTTGTTTTTCAAAAGAATCAAGCTACAGTAATACAGAGGAAATTCTGAAATTATGGATCACGATCTCCAACGAAAACTCCAAACACGTTCGAAAACGAGACAAGTGCGACCGACTCTGTTGTCTTCGATTGGTTTTGCGCTGCACGAGCAAAAAACATTCCCATTAGTGGGCCATTATTGCAAGAAAAAGCGTTGGAAGCAAAGGGACTCTGAAGGCCTTCCAAAGTTAAACGATTTAAATATTCATATTGAGAAACATGTTTTCAATGCAAAAAAGAAAAGTTAACTGATTACTTTAGTTAATAAAATTAATTATCTAATCCGTTTGTCTTAGTTAAAATAATGACAAAATTAATGCTGTAATTAGTTTGTCATTATTTTGAGTAAGACTAAAGGATTAGCCTTCATTTAAAAAGGAAAATAGTAAACAGCTTGCAACTGTTCATATTTTCTACAGGGCAATGTTAATTGTAGAAATTTAAGATTGTACGTAATTTTTCATTAAATAACATGCTAAAAATTGAAATAAAGATAGTCCTCCCAATAGCGGACACCTCCCAATAACCGACGAAACTTCCGGTCCCGTGACTGTCCGCTATTCGGAGGTTTCACTGTACTTTCAATTCCTATTTTGTTTCTTTTTTTTATTTGTGCTGCGGGACTAATGCAGAACGCATACTGTGATTGCAAAGCATACCAAACAAGTATAGCCAAGAGCAGTAAAATTTTAAAATCTTTTAATGACATAAAATTTTGAGATTTCAAAATTACAATACTTTTAAGTTTCGCTGAAATTCACCAATTCACGTTTCACAATTATGATAGATTCTTCTATACAGTTCCAAGTTCACACTCGATAATTCTTCCAAAAATTAATTCCGTTCACACACTCTGTGATAGAATATTATTTCCTTAATTATAATATTTTCTACTGTTGCACAATTCACTACTTGTACTTCTAATATAGTTTAACTATCTCTATTAACTTTACTTTCACAAAATAAAGTTCTCATCTAATAAATTATAGCATATATTGCTAGGCCCTATATTTGAATCACCTGTATAAAATCTATCACTTAAATAAATACCATTACTTTTCACTTGTATGATTAATCTACGACCTTCGTAATTAACAGCTTTGGTTTTCCCTAGAATGAAATTAAATTTATTCTCAGCAATAAATTCTTTCACTTCACTTATAATAAATGGCTTTTAAACTATTACTTTACACCTTTGTGATTTATTCACATCCAAGGTTCTCAATAATTACAGCTTACTTCCGCTTGTAATAAAATAATGACTAATTTAATCCACCTGTGTGATCAGTTTAATATAATTTGACCTCATTGACAAAGTTATTTCTTTTAATTCCTATTGACAAACTGCCTCTAAGTTATTATTCTTCTCTGTGGAAACTCTTCAATAAATTCCATCCAACATGGAATTAGAATAAATCAACTTACAGTTTGACGTCTTCATTGACTTTACACCTTGTGGATAATAGGTCCGTACTGTTGTCTTGATTGAAGCACTGTTTAAATTTCGATGAACACACTAGTTAATGTTGGAACTCCATCCTCCGTCGTTGAACACTTTGAATATGGCGCTTGGCTTGGAATCAGGCGCTTTCTCTTTCCCGTAATCCTCTGGGATATAGCGGTGTCTCCGTTGACGGTAAATAAATTCCAGGGTGAAGAATAGCTTTTCACTTTATACGAAATATTAAAGTCCAAATCCTTTCTCACTAATAATTCCCGCTTAGGTTGAAGTGTCTAATTTCTTCAATTAACTTTAATCTTGAACTTAGTAATTCTTTCTTCCTTCCGGGCTTCAGGATAATATTTCCTTCGATGATAGGATTGGATTCCAGGTTTTAGTTTCTTCTAAGTTTCCGATATCGCTCCTGACTTCGAGTTCCCTCCGTAGCATTGGGACTTCTTACTTTCCGTACGCTTAGAATATTTATCCTGACTTCTATTCTTCTTAGCTTTACTTCTAATAGTATTTCGAGTCTTCTTATCTTCGGGTTGTCTATAGTTGACCTCTCCCTTAGCATTCGTCTATTGAGCATTGCATCTCACAATGGACTCTTCCAGTTCTCTTACTTCTAATTGCGTGCACGCTCCTTACTATCTTCGCACTGAACGTAAATTCACTTCTTAAATATCGGATTAAGTAATCTCTTGAATGAAATGTAATAATGCAATAAATGACGATGAGTTATTGCAGATCGTGATGACAACGCAACGGTGAAGATAACAGCTTTGGTAAAAATGAAGATGGAATGTAATCGAAAAAGATAACAGCTGCAGAAATTCATCAGCTCTTTCGAATCCTGCAACTGTTGTGAATTTTATTATTTAGAAGACTCATAAATAAAAGCTGACATATAGGAATATACCGTATAGTGATATGAATGTGTAATGTTATTTTTGTTTATTCATGTATTGAAGTGTTTCAGCTTTTATCTTCCAGTATGAGTCTTCACGAATTAATGAGGTGTGATCTACGAAAGATTACGTTTCGGATGTTAATATTACCTAATAATCCTATATTATTATTATTGATTTAATAAGGTAGGAGATTACTATTTTTACCTTGATTACTATTATTAAGCTGCATTTATACAAGAGATATTATTTTTGGCAGAATTAATATGGTACACGTTACTCCGTGAATCAAGAGGTCACCAAAAAATTAACCCTACATTCCTTACATCAACTGGTAACCAATCATATATTATGCTAGTGATAAACAGTTGATAAAAAAGAACTTTTATAGGTTAAATGAACATTATTAGTAAGAACTAATATTTATTTTTCAAGAGCAAGAACTGAATTCTGTAAGATTCATCAACAAGCTGTGAATGAAGTGAAATATTGTACGACTTTAAATATATACTCTAAACAAAATATTTTATTTACTTGAAGGAATTATTTATATTTTGGTCGAATTCTCTGTTACTACAAATTATGATGAAAATATAAATACAATGCTCACAAAATTTCGGGGATATTGCGAAAGGAATTTAATACAGCCACATGACTCACATTTGAGTTTATTTATTAAAGAGCATCATCAGAGAAGCAAATGGCACGAAAATGGAAGTTGTCTGAATTTACAAATATGATGCAAAATATTAATTTGCAATTTTTCCCCACAACCTGAGGAAACATGCTGGCGCTGCTGGTTATCTCCACTTTCTTGGATCAACAGCAAGTGGCAGAATCGTTGAGTGTCACCTGAAAATGTCCCTGTGATGTTATTTACCTGAATCTGAAGCGTAGAGAGTCATAGGGCGTCTTGAAGCTAGTTAAACACAGATCACAGTGGCAGCAGCGATTGGAACTTACCAAAGTGTGATTAGCAGACTCTGGAATCGCTTCAGAGAGACTGCCGCAGTACAAGAAGACCAGCGCAGCCCCCCCCCCCAAATTGCATTGCAAGAGATGATCGTTACATGACGCTCATAGAACCAAGGAATATGCGAAGCAATGCGTCAGGAACATAGATTGTGAACAAGATATTTTGCTTCTGTCAATAGCCATAGGTCGCAGCTCACTCCAATGCTTTTTTACAACTTCAGAAAGGGTTGATCGCCTCCAACTATTCCGTAGTCTTCCTCTCTTCCTGAAGCATTGTGGATTCCGCATCAAAGCGGTCTTACTTTAACGTTTCATTATCATTGTTCCGAAGTGTATGCGAAACCATTGAATTTACGACTCTTATCTCTAAGTTCGAGAGCTTTCGAAGCCTTAGAAGCTTCCTTGTCAATGTGTGACTACAATCATTGTAGCCACAGATTGACAAGGAAGCCGCTAAGGCTTCGAAGCTCACAAATTTTAGAAATGTATTTTTAATTTTTATTACTTTAATTTTTAAATCAACTTGTGTGTTGGTCGTTTCTTTCATTCAGGCTCAACTTTAGGCTGACGTTAAAATATTTTAAGCCAATCTCTTAAGTTAATGTCTGTCTGTTTAGTCAGCACCCACAAGCTGAGATTAAAGATGATTTTGGGTCACCATAATTTACAGATGTATCTCAGACAACGATTGATAAAAACTTGGAGTTTCACTTGGAGTTTATTTTAAATTTCCACGTTGACTAACCAAGTATCACATCCATAAATGAGAACAGATTGAACACATGCTTAAACATTTGGACTTTACCGTTTCTATGGAGTCGAGTAAAAAACCAAATTTTCTTGAGTTTGAAGAAAGCTCCGCAGCCTTTTGGTATTCTTAAGTTCATATCCTGGACAGCACCCCCATCCACAGAAACATATTCATCAAGATAGGTAAAACTATTCACATTTTTAATAAAATCATTTTCCTGTGTAATGATACTTTCTGATTTGCTATTGCTCCTCATTTCAACTGTTTTATTAGTATTAATATTAAGACCTATCTTTTTAGATTCAGGATTTAGATCTTTTACTTTTTCTTGCACATCACACCATCTGTGAGATAGTAAGCAAATGTCATCTGCAAATTCCAAGTTTTGCAAGATAGTAGTCATTTTCATGACATACCTCTCGCCTTTCTGACCATAACATTTTTCAGAACTTTATCGAGAACCACAAGAAATAGAATAGGTGACAGAAGACACCTTTGACGAATCCTTGATACAGTAAGGTAAGGTTCACTCAGCTGTCTATCGTGAGGACTCTAGAATGAAAGTCAATATAGCATTTTTTAATAAGTTTGACAAATTTCATCGAAGTCCTCTTTTAATCGTTAATCTCCAAAGACATTCTCTATTCACGAATTCAAAGAAATCAATAAACACCATATACAAGGGGATTGGAATTCCATTGATTGTTCGATTGTAATACATAGTGTCTTGATATGATCAATACATCATTTTTGTCCCAATCCGTGATGTATTGTATTGATATGATCAATACATCACGGATTGGGACAAAAACCCGCTTGTCCATTTCTAATTTTATTTTCAAGATGTTCCAATATTCTTTCAAGCATTTCGATCAGCGTTTCAGCATTCTCATTGCGATGAGACAGACCATGTCTCCCCATAATATGTATAATGTCTTCATTACACATATTGATATACAATACTCATGTCATACTTATTTTCACTTCTGTTCAACTTATGGCATAAATATTCTTCAAGTTATTATTATATTCAAATATCAATTCCATGTTATATTTAATACAAATTTTCTTCAACTCGAAAATATTTGTATTTAAATCACGAATAACCATTTTATATTCCTTGTTTTGTTGAACTTCTTTAATTTTAATAGTATCATAATCCTTCAACATCATATAATGAAGTTTCCATTATAACTATTTTTCATCAAAATGGATTTCATGTCTTCTAATCCTAACTTATTTTCATCTTCATTACTAGTTGCTCTTTTTTAATAAATCTATTATTTTAATAAAATTTTCAACTATATTATTCTTAATACGAAATCAAAGATCTGAATGAAAATTCAAAACATGGTCACTCTGATTTTTCTTCCTATAATGCTTCAGTAATAGATTGTTATCTTTTTTTATTAAACATACGTCCAAAAAATTTTAATTTTCCAACCATCTCTTTTTTCATTTTAATTTAATATCTTTATTCTTTTCATTAATACCTTTCAAAAAAATAATGGAAACTGCCTTAATGTACATACCAAATAATCAATACATCACCCGCATATCTTAAATAATCGAAATGAAATTTAGTATTCACGTATACGAAAGAGATAATATTAATAAAATCTTTAATTTCTCTATCTCGCGCAATTTCCTGTGAGAATGGAAAATAGAAATAATTTTTACAATGAAACATCCGCAACAGGAATCGAACCTGCAACCTTCTGATTCGAAGTCAGACATCTTATCCATTAGGCCATGGGAACTACAACTCTATTTATATTGGTTTTTGACTTATCTGTCCTAACCTTTCCCCCCATCAGTAAGGAATGTATTCAATCTTTTTTTTTGAATCTTAAGATTGTTTATTCATTCCCCATGCGTCAGTTTATTTGTAATTCGAAAATGACAATTAGAATTATAATTGCCGAAACGTTGCAATATTTTAAATATTCTTACTTAACCAAATTCTATGTGATATTGAAAAACAAGCGCATGGGACACGGGAGATGTTGGAATATAGAAAAGAGAGACAGAAGCACTATTTCATTAGGTAGAATACTGAAAAATTACTATTTGTAACTCAAAAACCACTGGAAAAAAAAAAAAAAACAATTGAAAAGTATCAATTGGAATAAAACAAAGAGTCAAGAAAGAAAGAAGTTTTTTCAGTATTAGTTCTGAATAATGTGAATAATTAATAATAATAAGTGAATAATTCTTCTAAAATACATGATGTTATAGCATCAGTTCTTGGTTTTCTTTTGAGTTAGCAACCCAAATATCAAATATCGTCTGATGACGAAGTTGCGTAGTTGCTTCTAAACTTGAGAAATAAATGTAGGCTTCGGGTGTCGCAAATCATCGCAAAATTTGTATTTTTTTTGCGTTCCTAATAGTCTACGAGTTCACCTTCAATAAAAACATAATAATAGGTCAGTATAATTTAGGATTACGTATTAAAAATTGAATTATATCTCGATGAAGCATTTTTTTTACTTACTGAGATACGCTCTTTTTTTTAAAAAAAATCTTGTAGACCTATAAAAGAGTAATCAATAAAACAAAAATATGCAAACTTATCAAGACAAGCAAAGGATTAAAAAAGCACCAAACAATCACCACTACCGAACACATACACAAAGTATCCGTCAAGCAAACATTAAGGAGTAAAGGATGCGGTAAAGGATGAGATGGCTGGATCTATGACCTGTTTACTAAAGTTTTTTTCTAAGAATTTTTGACTGCTTAGAAAAAATTATACTATTATCTTTTCAAAGAGATGTTCTAGTATTGAAACAAGCTATTTATTTTATAATAATGTGTATTGACTAAATTTAGTATTGTCTTGCTAGGTTATTCAAATTGCACAAAGTGCACCCAGCGAAACACTAAAACCTACACCTCATATTTCACAATGCACATCACTATGCGATATTGTTTTTTTATTTAATAAAACTATATTTGCGTTGTAGGTCATCATTAAACATATACTTTGGCATCTCTTACATTTATTTCTCAACAGAATCTATTGATTACAGTAGAACGAAAGAAAGTTTTTTTTTTTGGTTATTCTGATATGCGCTTGCGACAACAATATATTGTTGTACGTACTGCAACTAAATTATATAATCTTTATCTCTTTTACTGATCTTTTTTCATATAATTAAACAGTAGCAGTGTAAGGTGGTTATAATTAAAGGTGATCTAGTTAGAGCATCCTGCGGCTGCAATCAATAGTCGGAGAGACGTCAAAAGTTGTATATATACTATTCAAAGGATGCGCTCAACGATTTTTTTAAAAAAATAACACCTAAAAAATAGGTTTTAACTCCAAACCAGGAGATAGTTCTTAGTAGAATCCTGCAGTTCAATATTGGAAAAGAGAATTTGGGCTTCATAGAAACATTAACTAATTTGGAAAGACAAATTAGATTTATTACAGATAAAGCGGAACGTACAAATTTAAGAAAGGGGATAGGACGAATAATGCATAAATTAAAATTTAAAAAGAGATCCCCGTCCACCTTAAATCCTATTGAATTACTGGCATTACAAGATTTAAAAAGTGTGAGCACGTCGGTTATATATACTGAAGCGGATAAGGGGGGGGGGGGCAACAGTAATTCTTAACAAGGATGACTACTATAAGATGTGTGAGCTTTTCATTCATAATACAAAAGGTTTTAGTCCATTAGGTATTTCTGAATCCACGGCTGTAAAAGAAATTAATGCCAAATTAAATAAAGTATATTTGCAAGGGTTGATATCCGAAAACACTATGAAAGAGACTATGCGAATTAATATATCATTACCTGCACTTAACGGGTTACCCAGGGTGCATAAAGAAAAACAAAATTCGTTTTTTAAAATAAGGCCGATTATTAACTGTAGGTCAAAAGCCATTATGAATCTATCATAAATTATGGAAACTAAATTAAAACGATTAAAATATCAATCCCCTTATAGTATTCCTAACCGTGAACCTATATTAGATTATTTAAGAACACACATCCTATCCAAAATTCACAAATGATATCTTTAGATGTTACAAACTTATATACTTCGTTAACACCGACGCTCATCATGAAATCAATTCAACATATTGTTGATATGAATTAAATTATACATGATGACCGTTTCTTTTTTAATATACAAGAAATTGGACAATTATTGGCCGTTCTTTTTCAAATGCAGGTCTTATTCTTTAATGGACGTGTCTACTCACAAACATCCGAGGTATTTATGGGTCTTCCATCCTCTGCATAATGGCGGAAAGTGTCATGCAATATATTGAATACCAGGCAGCCTCTTTGGACAACGTTGTCAATAATGTGCACTACATGTGCAGGTATGTTGACGACTCATTTTTGATCGTTAACAAACATTACATAGACAACGTCCTTATGGATTTCAATAGCATAAACCCGAACATTCAATTCACACTGGAAAAAGAAAATAAGGGCATTATCCCATTCTTTGATATCCTGATCGAAACACAACAAATGACATATAAAACCAGCGTGTTTCGTAAGCCAACAGACGCGTTAGTTACTATTAACTATCGGAGCTCGGTACCTAGTTGCTACAAACGTAATGCGATTCATATGGCTATGGAAAGAGCGGTTAAAATTCGCTCAAATTCAGACATTTTACATGAAGCAATTAAATACATCATGAAAGTATTTCAAAATATTGGTTTCCCCATAGATATTCTAAATAGATACATAAAAAGGTTTTTAAATAAAATGCGCTATAAAGGAAGACAATATATCTCTCCCATTGTAGATGGCAATGCTACAAATGTTAGCAATAATAATCACACTAAAAAACATTTTGTGTTAATTAATTATATAAGACCATTCACACAAATAAGAAAGATGTAATTTATAAATCAAGACATAATAACAGTGACATGTTTCGAAAATTCATCGTCAGACTGTAAATAAACATAAAACGGAAAAACATAGGCTTATAACAGCCTTACAATACAGAACATCGTAAGTAATTAACAATCATTTACATAATAAATAAATAAATAAATAAACATTTTTTGTCTATAACATATGACGACAACTTGTTTAAAAGATTAAGACCAATACTGGGAAAAGCCAATATAGGTTTAGCCTGCAAACCAAAGAATACCATTAGAAATATATTAGGGAATAATAAGTCTAAGAATAAAAGTAGCTTATTAAAAAAGCAAGACACAATATACGGTATACGTTGTAAAAATCAGAATGGAAATCACAACAATGGCTGCCTATATATTGGGCAGTCCAAACGATGTCTGAAAAAACGCATAAATGAACACGTTTCCGCAGTAAAAAACAAAAACATGGCATATTATACGGCTTCACATTGTCAAAAAACACTTCATGAACTGGACATCAAAAACCCTATTGTTTTTGGCAGCGAACGGGATCCATACCTACGAAAATTCTACGAATCTGGTTTAATAAAGCTTAAAAAGAGCTATAATCAGGACCTCTCCATCACCAATATCCTGGAATACGGAATTTAAAAAACCCCATATCGTAAACACTCAAGAACAACAACAACACAATAACAACAACAATAACAATAAAAAAAAAAGGACTCAGCAGACTTCTACTTCCGCAAAGCTTTTACATCCGCTTAACACTAGGGGCAATATATGCTCAACAGAAATTCCCTTCCCCTTTACCCAGAATTCCAAACGGATGATCATTCTCACAGACGAACCCGATTACGGAGGATCAAAACTTTTTTAATGCACTTGAGGAAGAATCACATCAACGTTGATGGTTTGAAACGTAGTGATAGTTTTTAATTTTTAAATTATCTTAATTGTAAAGTGTTTTAATAGTTGAATTTTTAATTTAATTAAAAAAAATAGTTGCAAAATCGTCCGCTAGAGGACCTTTTTGCTACAACAATAAAAAATTATAGAACATTAAAACATGCAATGCTATAACAACAAACCAGGTACCCATTCCACCGAGGGCTGGGTAGACCCGAGGACCTGTTTGGAGGTGAAAGGACCGTGGAAAAATCCCCGCCCTCTGCCGAGGCCGGGAATCGAACCCTTCACCTCCAACCCGCAGCCAAGCGTCCTGGCCATTCGACTACCAGGCCCACATGCAGCCGACATCGGGCTATAAATAATCAGGGTATGAACTGAGAATGTGGTATTAGCAACAGCCGCGATGACGACGACTTTACAAAAAACGTGCGTTGATGGTTAAGTTTTATTACGAAAGTCGTAGTAATGCTTTAGCTGCGATTCGTGATTCATTGGGCGAAAAAAGTACGCCGTGGAACGATATCACCATTAGGTGCGAGAAAAATTATAAAAAAAATTGAAGAAATCGGATCTCTAAGTGTGCAACGTGGCAGATGACGGAAGTGCATTGCTGATCACGTAATTGAAGACGTTGCTACATCAATGTTCAGCAGTAGTTGGAAAATGCTGCAGGCTCAGGAAGTGCCCGTGGAGCATCACGACAATAAGACCTTTCCAGCAGCACAGTTAAAAAGATCTTGAGAAACTTAATACATTTGTTACATACAAGATCAGTCACAGACAAGAACTGCTTCCAGGCGATATGGAGAAACGTCTCACTATCTGGAGAGGATGGACGTTGATACATCGTGGGTATGGAACATCCTTTGGAGCGACGAAGCACACTTTTATTTCAATGGCACCCAAAATTGCCGTGTATGGGCCAAGAAAAATTCACACGTTTTCCAAGAAATGCATCTGCATTTGCCCAAGCTTATAGTCTAGTGTGGATTCACATCCAACTTTATCCTGGGTCCTTACTTTTTAGAAGAAATGACTGCTAATGGTCCTCATACATGTTCCGTGACTGTGGCTAGATACCGTAATATGCTCCAGAACTTTGTGATACCCCAGCTGCAGAAAAGACAGTGTCTTGATTCAACCTTTTTTATGCAAGGTGGTGCATCTCCTCATATTCGAAGGTTTGTGCAAACTTTCTAGCGTCAACCCTTTACCAATGATCGAGTAATTAGTCGCATGTTGTCTGGCCACCACATTCTCCTGATATAACTTCATGCGATTTTTGTTGTGGGTATATCTTGATAACGTCCAACGTGTTGAGCGGATCTCCGGACGACGACTCAGTCTCCCGCAGACCATAATACGACATCGCTTAAACTATCTTAACTGCACAGACTGTGCTCGTCTACGATCTCCTGGCATGTCTACAATGTTCAATACTAAATTGGCTTACGGTGCATTGCTGAAAACAGCCGATCACTCATGCTACAGCTTAGCATCTGCTAAAAGAGTTCGGATTGTCCAATGCCACTACTCGCTTCCTAATTCTTTCACGGCGCAGAGCTTTTGATTATCACATTAACTGTACTCTTCCAGTACCACCTGCAAATATGATGCTTCCCATTTACTTTCTTAGAGATATTCATTTTTCATTTTCTATTAGTGTATATTCTAAAGTTGTTTTTTTATCGTACATTCTTTTTTCTCTTACGAGACACATTAATCATTTTCGCATCCTGCCAACTTTTACATATGACTCATATTTACTTGCAGGAAGTTTTAGTTTCTCAATTCCTTTAAGTAAATTACTTTTCTTGATTAGTTTCATTTTATCCCATGAAATATGACCAAGACATGCATGCCATAATTGGCAGTTGGAATGATGATCTTCATTGAAATAATTTTCAACAGTTTCAACCTCGTACAGATTGTTTCTTTCTTCTCCTACGATTCTTGTTCTTTCCGCTTTGTCTTGAACGGTATATTCATTTTCTTTAATATATTTTGTATATCAGTTTGAAGCCATAGGTCCAGATGATATTAGAATTACGCTCATATCTGGTACATAATGGGTGATTGTAGTCTCATCTTTTGAGTTCGATTAACTGGTAGATATAATTATAGACACTTCAATGTCAATATATCTTCATCCTCTGCTTTAATGGGTTTGTGTTGAAGCTCCGTTTCCGTCTTTGAGTTTGTCGATTTCTCTATAGTTGGTCAAAATGTCAGGTTGCATATATTATGTGTGAAGCATTATCTAGGTGTCATTGTACTTGTGGTTTAACTTACTACGGTGGTCAATATTATTCGGAATACAACTATTCCCAAAAATGAGTCTTAAGATGATTTCTCTTTGGATTTCATAAGATTATCTTACGGTTTCTTGAATTTGTCATCTCGGCAAATTCTTGCTAGATGTCCGTCCTTACCACAATTATAGCATTTTGGGCCTTTTTTACTACGGCTTTTACAACTTTATTTTCAGTTGGTATTTTTATATTATGGTATGTTTTCTTGAATCCATCTTCGTCTGCTCTCTTCATGTTTGACTTAAGGTTATACTCTTTGAGGATTCATCACAAATTCGAAGATAAACTCATTGCTGTTTTGAATTTCTATGATAATTTGTGCGCATGAGTCATAGTTGGAATTAAGACCGGATAACAGGATCCAACCTACTTCCTACGTCACTGCCTAAATCATGGAGTTCACGTTACAAAATCTGCAATTCAAGAAATTTTTTGGCTAATTGAACAGCGTTGCCAAAATCACTAATTGTATATTGTTTAGTCTTGTGATCTTGAGGTATTCTTTGACATTCAATCTTTCCTCTACTTCCTTACATAATGCAGTGGGATCATTGGTTTCCGCCACCAACATTCTGAACCTTTCTGCTATCGAAATAAGGATCCGATGGCTCTTCCCGACTTTTTCAATACTCTTTACTTCAGTCATAGTCACGTAATCAGAGTCATAGGCATGTTAGCAGTTTCAATCCTTCACGCAACAGCACAGCACTGATATTCAGTTTCCATCCTATGTAATTATTTCCGTTGATTTGCTATTTTTGACTTCCGCAAATTACTTAATTTGACCAAGTGAATTAATAATTAACTTTTTCTTCATGGAAATAACTTCTTGGCACGGTGGAAGAGTGATGGGCCCATAACCAATAGGCGTTAATGCAATAATATTTAATTTGTGAAATATATTTAACTGCAATTCTCTTCAAAAAAATGATGGATAACTGAAGCAGATTCGACTTAAGGAAATTAAGTTTTACTACGATGAATAATGAGAACTAAGTACATCAGTCGAAACATCTTGAAAATAATTCTAAAATATACTCAGGAATAAATTATATCGTACATTTGTACCCAGGAATTAAATAACTTCAGTAGAATTACACTGGTATGTATATTCAAAAACTGCAATTAACGCTAAACTGTTCTTGTACTTGCACCTGTTATTCATAAATTTACAAAAATGTCATCATTTTCTTTCGGAAAATTCTTGTGGAACCAGGATCTGCAACATGAACAAAAGAAGTCATTCTTACAGTATCTTTGTGGCTGGATTAAATTCACTGTTATTATCAGCACAACTTTATTGAATCAGGAACCTCATCTCTATTCAAAATCATTCACTTCAGAAATTTATATTAGTGTTTTACAGCATAAACATATCTCCTATTCTAGATGGACTCGTTATGTCGTATCTCATCTATTGATATTCCAAACAAATATCCTTGGCTAATATAAATATTCGATCACACATGTCGTCTACTTAAAAGATGTTTAAATGGCATTACTTTTCACTGAAACTGGTCGTAAATGTGAATTTTCAAATATCAAAATTCTCGAAAAAGCCGAAAATGACTTTTTAAAAAAAACCATGAGTCCATTATTATATCTGAATCGACTCACGCATACAGTGATCAGATTTCCATACAGAAAATATATCAATTCGGGCACCCCATTCGAGTGATAGACTTATCTGATTTTTGATTAATTTTTAATTTTAAATTTTATTTTTTTAATTTTTTTCTTTTTTCTTAAATTTAAGTGAATAATATCATCTTGTACCTTATAATTCTAATATTATTATTGAAACACAAACTCTTAATCTCTTTTTTAATTTTTAATTTTTACATCAATAGGAATTCGAAAATAATTCTTATATTTGATTATTTTGTTTTCATTTGCAGGCTTAGTGTTTATGGGGTTAGTTTTCAAGCTTTTAATGTTTCAAATAGGAATTGATAATATAGTTCAAAAAGTCATTCCGGTATTCATTAATTTTTGAATGCCTTTTAAATTATTTATTAAGAGTTCCCATTTTTTTTTATCTTCTGAATATGCAGTAATTCTTTTAAGGTTGTTTTTTATAACTACTTTTTTGATATGTAAATTTATATTAGAGAAGAAATTTACTGTATGATTACTTTTAACTAGTTGCGACTCGTGAAATAATCACGGAAATAAAACAAATTCCACATTTTTGAAAAACACAAGATTGAAAAAGATGCTCCAAGCTCATTTTTTAAAAGCCATGAATTCCGCAACAGCCCACATATAATTTGAATGACTAAGCCAAATTTTGTTAAAATAAAAGAAAATAAAAAATTGATTTACCAGTTTCAACAATAATAATAACAATAACGAATGTCCAACATCCAATACCAATACTCCTGTCTGGGCAGCAATGACGGCACGTGTTTCGTCACTGTCCCCTACTTTGTTGAGCCGAAATTACGTAAAAATCGAGGTTTTACAAACTCTCTGATAAATTTTGACGCATGAACTTCATGCATTTCATTGTAAACTTCGTTTCTGTGGGAAAGAAAATCTCAATACGCTGATAATAATTGTGTAATGGCGCTCTGTATCAGTGAAGTGGGACAAATATTAGAGACGCCATGTTTAAACATGGCGTGACATGCCTGACGTGTTCCCACGCTGCACTGTGATTGGTTATTTCAAATTACAAATTTACTAATTTACAAATTTACAAATAAGATCCGTGCAACTTTCGCCTATTAATAGGATGATTGACTTTTCTTAAAATTCATATGTTATATTATTGTTACTACTAATAAAGTTTATGTCTAGATAATTTAGTCTATGATCTTCTTCTCTCTCATATGTAAATTTTGTGTGATTATTCAAAGAATTTATATTAATAAAAAGTTTCATAAAATCAGTGCATTTCCAAATAATTAAGATATCATCCGCATATCGGAAATAACTAAATTTGGTACCTTTCCAGTTTCTTTTTAAAATTTGTTTCAAAACATTCATATAAATATTAAAAAGGAACCCTGAAAGCTTCCCATAGAAAAACCCAGAGTTTGTTTATAAAATTTATCATTAAACTTAAAGAAGCTATTATTACATCAAATGTTTTGATGATTTAAGATATCGTTATTAATTTCTAGTTTTTGTTAGATTGACAACAAAGATTCTTGAACAGATACTTTGGTAAACATAGAGAGGACATCCAAGGAATATAGTTTACCGTGTTGATTATTGATATTATTCCTTTTCTAATCTTTAATTTTGTTAATTAAACTATAGGTATTAGATAAAATTGTTTCATCGTTATGTATAGGAATATTTTTAAGAATTTTATTTAAGAAACTTCTAATAGAATGAAGTGGCGATCCATAAGAATGTATTATAGGCCCAACTGGCATATCTTCATTACATATCTTTATTCTGGGTTGGAGAGTATAAAGGTGTAATCATCATTTCATTAACAATTTCTTTGTATTGTTGAAAGTCAGAGGATTTCAATCTCTCTAATTTTTGGACCTAATTTTTAATTTTTTTTATTTAATTTATATATGTAGGATCATTATTTATCATCATAAATTCTTCAGAAGATAATAGTGCTTCAGGTTTTTCATCATAAGTTTCTTTGTTGAGGATTACAATTTTGTTTTCTTTATCCCGATCCTATCATTGAAAAATGATATCAAATGCAAAAATGAACAGGATAGGTATTTTATTGAGTCATGCTTTAAAAATTCTAAAATTTGTTTTAATACGTATAAATCATTAAAAGTTAATGATATTTCTTTAAATTTATTTAAGAAATATATGGAAATTAAGAATATTTAAACTTTATATGATTTAATTCTTTCAAAATTCAGATTGTTCTTTTAACAATATATTTGTTTAATATATATTGTTCTTATTCAATGTCATTCCGTAATAACAAAAAATTGTTATCAAATTCGATGTTTATATTGTTATCATACTCAATGTTATTCTGTGATGTAATACAATTGTTACCATTTTCGATATTATTTTATGTTTTGTGATTTAAGGAGAGGAATCTTATTGGTTTCGCTCCATAATGTATCCCTGAAGAAGAAAACAGCATCTCTTTTTGAAATATAGTGAATTATTTTAGGAGGAAAAGTTTGGGGTTTTATTAATTTCACATTTACATAATTTGATGTAAGTATACTATTCTGTTTTTGTTTATTGAGAGATGATTTTAAATGTTTTCCAATTGGTTCAACGCAATGTTGATGCAGTTGTCACCCCTCCGGACATTGGTTTTGCCTCACAGAATTCAGAAGATTTCATTGGTTCAATATCTACGAGGTTCCCTAGCCCCTTTACACCTTTTATTTACATGTCTTTTGTAGGTATTGTAACATTGAGGAAGTTAATCATTACGGTTTAACGAACCATGCCTGTAACCAATTTACTTTGCATTAAATTTGTTTAAAAGAAAATTTTTAAGGTTGAGTATTCAGCCCTCATTCAACAACGGCATTACTTTTTGTGCACCATTTAAATTTAATGATAATACGTAGATAGAATTCATTTTCTCTATTTTATTCTATTGGAGAAAAATTAATCTTTGTGCAACATATTTCCTCTGGGATCACTCTCTTGATACGGCAATTTCTGTTTAACAAAACTAAGTAGCACATCGTGATATCTTACTATCAATAATACTTCAGCATATTTGTGTTGAATAATATTTTTCTTCAATTTGAAAGCCTCTGTTTCGTCTCTCCAATATAAAGACAATTGTCATTGCTAGAGCAGGGGATGGAGTATACGACTCCCTTTTGTTCCAAACTATTTTTATTATTGTTGTTGTGGGAAATGAAATTGCAACGCTTAGCGATAGTGTTTTTGCTGGCTGATGTGAGCGCTATATTATGTGGTTGAAGAATTTTGTTGAGTGCATTAAAGAGATCAGGAACAGATATGAATTTGCGGGATGGTTTTGATGTTATATTATCATTCAAATAATGCATTAGCGAATAATTTGCGATCTGTTCATAGATGAAGGTAGAAGGATATCCAGTGAGTGTAAATAATGTTTTGATCCAATTAATTTCGTTAGTGAAAGCGGAAAAAATTATTAGACAAATTGAAAGCTCGATTGACGGCCATCCTTATGTTGTTACTTTTAAATGGTGTTGGGCAAAAGGATTGAAAATCTAATGTAACGGGCCGGGATGTGGGTTTACAGTAAACTGAGGTGTAAAAACGTTCATCAGCGCGTTTTATCAGGATGTCCAGAAAGGGAATAGTGCTATGCTTTTCATTCTCTCTTTCTATTTTAAATTTTATATTTGGATGAATTGAACCAATGATGGATTTAATCTTTTCGCGAATAGAGGAGAGAGACATAGAGGTGTGAGGTTGCTTGAATGATAATATAACATCAAAATCACCTCGCAAATTCATATCTGTTCCATACCACCCTGATCTCTTTAATGCACTCAATAAAATTCTTCAACCACATAATATAGCGCTCACATCAGCCAGCAAAAACACTATCGCTAAGCGTTGCAATTTCATCTCCCACAACAACAATAATAAAAATATTTTGGTACAAAAGGGAGTCATATACTCCATCCCCTGCTCTAGCAATGAGAATTGTCTTTTTATTCGAGAGACGAAACAGAGGCTTTCAGCCCGAATGTATCAGCATGAATATGCAATCAAAAACGCAGATTATAACTACAACACTGCGGTACACACGCGTGACAATAACCGCAAAATTAATTTCTCCCAGGTCTCTATCATTTGCTATGAAGACAATGACTTCCTATGCAAATGCAAGGAAACCTGCCATATATTAACAAACCCTTACTGTTACAATGAGTGCTTATCTATATAAAATATCAGCAAATACGGACTTCCCCCCAAAAAAAAGTTAAAGTCAATTAACAAATCCGATAACCAATCAATAATCACTATTAGAACCCCTATTCTCACAAGTTATGCTTCCCCCTCCTCCCTTTCACACGTACAATGAACTTTCCCAATACAGAACTTCTTACTGATTGGAGCAAATTTATTCTCCCATCTAACCTTTCAATTTTACTTATTCCAACTCCATTAATTTGCCTACTATACAAACGTGTTTTTTCCTTCATTTCACTTACCGGAAGAAGGCCCTAATTACTTGGGGGGCCGAAACTAGTTGTATTTTTTATTGAATTTGTATATATTATAACTCATAACCTACGACAAAGTGCGTCGGCGTCGCTATTTTATTTTATACCCAATTGTTCAAAAACATTAAAGATAAATTAAGATAGAAAGATAAGCAGTTAACTAAACTAGAAGAAAAGTAGTTTACAAGTATTTTAGGCAGCTTAAATTATATATCTAATGGAACAAGACCAGATATCAATTAGGGAATGAACTTGTTATCAAGAAAGGCAAATAATCCTGATAAACATGATTGTGAATAAATAAAATAATAATAAAAAAAAAACTTATTAAGGATATAAGTTTAGTGTACCAAAGAAATGATCAAAAAATATTATATGCATTTAGCGATGCAAGGTGGATTGACAATTCTAATGAAGGAAAATCCACAAGTGGATTCGTCAGTATTTTGGCAAACGGAGCCATAAGTTGGAATACAAAGAAACAAGAGTTCGTAGCTCAGTTCCCTCAGGAAGCGAAATATACAGCATTGTCAAGAGCGTGCAATCAAGTACAAGAATTTAAGAACATATTACTAGAACTTTGTTTGCATAAATATATCAGGAAGCCTCCTACTATATACTGCGATAATTGTGGCAGCTATTAAGTTATCGGAAATAACTACACACAGAAGAAAAGTAGGCACATCAGACTAAAATACCAAGTTGTTAAGAAATATGTAACAACATAGGAGATTGAGTTAAAATATATAAATATTAGGAAAAACAGAGAAGATATATTTACAAAACCTTTAAAGTCGAATTGTATTTGAAGAAAATATGTCAAAACTAGGATTAAGAAAGTAAAGTGTTTACTTTAAAAAATGAATGCCAGACCCTTACACAAATAATCAGTGTGGGGAAGGTATTGTGGAAAATAAGTAAAAGTTAATTAAAAAGGTATTAATTGATTTGAACAATGAAAAGTAACGTGTGAAATAGATTAGCATGTGAATAGGGCAACGATGTTCGAAATAGCTATGAAAAGACTGAGTTGGATGAATTCTTCATAAGAATGGTGTGGTTTTATTTTACCTCTGAATTATGATTAAGGATTATAAAGACTACTTATGAACAATTTAAAGAACTGTTTATGAATAATGTAAAGAACTGTTTATGAATAATGTAAAGAACTGTTTATGAGCAATTTAAAGAACTGTTTATGAACAATGTAAAGAACTTCAATACTTCTGTATCTTTAACATCATACTAAGTACAAGAAATAATAATATACTGCAATCTTGCAGATATTTCGTCTTTATTTAACATTAAGACTTCCTCAGGGTTTGTATACCAAATACACATCAAATTTCTAAAGACAAATGAAAATTTGAAATATAACAAAAAGAGACTTAAACAATAAAGAAGCATTATACTAAATAACATCAAACCTTTGTCAAAATAAAACAATAAAAACAATTAGAAGTATAACAAATTGAAATCGGAAAGATAATTATTGCGGTCATATTTTCACTGATTGTAAAAAATATAATATTTTTCAATAATGATCTTCTAAAGACCCCTTATACCTTTTATTGAAAAATAAAATAATTAAAGAAATTGTAAAGTTCAAATAATAATAATAATAATATATTTTTTACAATCAGTAGAAATATGATCGCAATAATTATCTTTCCGATTTCAATTTATTATACTTCTAATTGCTTTTATTGTGTTATTGTGACAAAGGTTTGATGTTATTTTGTTTAATGTCTCTCTATTGTTTAAATCTCTTTTTGTTATATTTGAAATTTTCATTTGCATTTAGAATATTCATTTGTATTTGGTATATGAACCCTGAGGAAGTCTTGATGTTGAATAAAGACGAAATATCGGCAAGATTGGAGTATATTATTATTTCTTGTAATTAGTAGAATTTAAAGAACTGTTTATGAACAATGTAAAGAACTGTTTATGAACATTACTTAGAGGATTATTTGGGAAATATCTAAAGAACTATTTGTGAACTACTTTGTGAACCGTTAGTGAACGGATAAATTAACAAGAAGAATGCTTAAGTAAAGAAAGTTTGAAGTGGATTTGTATCTGAAGTATTTAAGCAGATTTAAGTATTTAAGTATTTTCTTTATTTGTTATTCTGTTTGAAAATATTATACATTGTGATTGTTGATAAAAACATTTCTGCTAATAAATTATAAAAAGTAACAAATTTTGTATAGATAAAGTTGATATACTTTTTCTTGTGATTATCATACTAAAGAAATTTGATTACGAAATATTTTTATAAAGAAGGTTTAACGTGCATTAATGTAATATGAAAAGGGAAGAAA
>JAFIDM010000001.1:288731-345181 GCA_023159025.1 Thereuonema tuberculata
ATATATATATATATATATATATGAATACAAGGTGATTCATGAAGATACGCAGAAACTTCGGGGAGCTCATTCTACATATAAAAGCAAAGAAGCAAAGTGATATAAACATAGGTCCGGAAATGCTTCGAGTTACCGCTAGCAAAAGATTTCGCCCATAATTTAGTACCCCGGGGGAAATGAAGACTTCTAGAAGTCTGGGAAGGTAAATGAAGGGGCGAAATCAGTGGTTTCATATGGTTGTTGAACTGAAAAATCGAATGAAACATGTCGCAGAACCGTAATTCCGTGTGTTTGTAAGCGTATCCCACGTGGAGCCTACAAAAGAGGGATCGCGAAACAACCGTTTATCCGTTTGACGTACAATAACGTTGGTAAAGTAGGTTAGAGAGACAAAAGCTTACAACAAAATTTATGGAACATTTGTTTCTGTGCAAAACGGTGCAAATATAGTATACAGAAAGTTATTAGATGTTCGACGCCGGATATACTTCCAACACGATGGCGCAACGCCACATTTTTTTCCACCTATTTAATCCTATACACTGGTCCTATGCACTGGCCACCCAGGTCACCAGACCATACGCCGATGGAGTTTTGCATATGGGAATGGTGAAGGAAAAGGTTTACGCAGTCAAGTAAACTATCGTGACGCGTTACTTGTCCGTATTAATGAAGCATAAACGCAGTTAAAGGACAGCCCTGCTGAACTACGAAAAGCAATTAAAGCAATCGTTAAAAGTGCAGAAAAATGCATTGAGGATAATGAAAACATTTTTGAGAATTTACTGTAATTTTATTGATTAGGTGTAGGGTAATGTTTTTCAGTTCAATTTATTTTGCACTGTTCTCTATAACAGTTCATTTAATCGAACATCTATTAACTTTCATACATTTAAATCGTAAATTTAATTTACACCGTTTTGTATTTATTTACACCGTTTTGTTCAGAAATAAATGTTCTACAAACTTTGTTGTAAACTTTAAGTAAAATAGTGTCTAACCTACTTTACCAACATTATTGTCAAACGGATTGTTTCGCGATCCCTCATTTGTAGGTTCTACGTGAGATAATCTTACAAACACAGGGAGTTACAGTTCTGCAACATTTTCATTCGATTTTTCAGATCAACAACCATGCGTAACCACTGATTTCGCCACTTAGTTTACCTTCCCAGACTTCCAGCAAGTCTTCATTTGACCCAGGATACTAAATTATGGGCGATATAATTATATTTATTGGTTAAGATCTCAGCGCAGGTCCATTTGATGGCTGCGAACTGGTGCTGAATATACCAACTGACCCTCCCCCCTATCTTGAGGGGGAGCCCTGATTATATTGATAAATTAGTTTTCAAAAAATAAACATCAATCTGAAAATTCTAAATAATTAATCTATTTTACTAAAAGCTTTTATTTCTCTGTCTGTCTGTCTGTCTTGCTGTCCGGAGCAATTTTCTGTGAGAATGGAAAAGAGAAATAATTTTTACATTGAAACATCCGCGACAGGAATCAAACCTACAACCTGTTGATCCGAAGTCAGACGTCTTATCCATTAGGCCACAGCGACTACAACTCTCTTATATTATTTTTTGACTTATCTATCCTTCCCCTTCCCCTATCAATAAGGAATGTATTCAACCTTTTTTTTGAATCTCAAGATTGTTTATTTCTTTCCCATCTGTCAGTTTATTTGTAATTCGAGAATGACAATTACAACTATAATTGCCGAAACGTTGCAATATTTTAAATATTCTTACTTAACCAAATTTTATGTGATATTGAAAAATAAGCGCGTGTACACGGCAGATGTTGGAATAAAGAAAACAGAGTCAAGAAAGAAAGAAGCACCCTTTTTTTGAGGTGGAATACTGAAAAAAATTACTATTTGTTACTGAAAAACCATCAATATTTGTTACTCAAACGCCACTGAAAAGTGACAATTAGAATAAAAATGAGATTCAAAAAAGAAAGAAGCAGTACTTCTATTAGATAGAATATTGAAAATCACTATTTGTAACTCAGAAACAATCAATATTTGGAACTCAAAAGCCACTGAAAGGGACAATTAGAATAAAAAAGGGACTCAAAAAAGAAAGAAGCACTATTTCTACTTCTTTCTACTTCTTTTTAGATAGAATACTGAAAAAACACTATTGTAACTCAAAAACGCTGAAAAGTATAAATTGGAATAAAAAAAGAGAGTCAAGAAAAAAAGAAGCACTATTTCTATTAGGTAATTACTGAAAAATCGCTATTTGTCACAAAAACCATCACTATTTTTAATTCAAAAACCCCTGAAAAGTATCAATAGGAAAAAAAAGAGAGTCAAGAAAGAAAGATGCATTATTTCTATTAGGTAGAATACTGCTCAGAAGTTAGACGTCTTAGCCATTAGACCATGACGAATACATTCTAATCTCTATGAAAAATAAAAATATATCATAGAAATGTGATTAACACGCTGGTTCTAAAAGCAGTCGAGAGAATATAGACATCAAAAATTAAATTTAAAAAAAAAATAAAAAATTTTAGTTTTAGTTTCCTTGATGTAATTTGTGTGTGTGTGTGTGTGTGTGTGTTTTTAATAAATAAAAAGTTGTTTTCCATTACATAAGCGAGGCTTCCATAACGAATCGACGGTTAGTCGACAAGTTTAAAAATAAAATATAAATAAGAGTTGGATTTCTAATCGTTTATGTTATGTTTTGTTTTTCCTACAGTGAATCAATTCAATGTAAATACCTTATCCTCAACTACGAATTTTAATAATAATAATAAATCTTTTCTTTCAATTAGTTTATAACAGTGAATTTCTTCTATCATTCCTTCACAAAATCGAAATGAAATTGAGAATCACAATAGCGCTTAGCAGAACACATAGTCATAAATTTTCTTCTCAAAACCCGTTTAATGCGAAAAGTTCCTGTTTCTTCTCTCCGAAAATCTGGAATGTGTTTACATGGTTCCTCATCTCCGATCTGTTTTCTGGCCTCCTTTTTGTATTTTTTCTACTGTCTTTTCGTTTATTAAGTTTTACTTTTGTTTCTATTCAGGAAGTTTTTTTCGGTCACCTGACTTTCTTCTTGATCGAGAAGGTAGGGTGGCAATCCGCAAAGTTATCTGGTTGTGGCTTCTCATTAGATCAAATTGTCAACACTATAAGAAATACTAAATAAGATTCATATCATTAATATTCATTATAAATAACAAATAAGCAATTAAAGTAATTTAAGATATAGTAGAGTACTAAAACTATGTTTCCATCAAGCAAAGATAAGATCGTGTCACGGACAATTTTGTGACTCGATTTATTCCGTTTTCAGAAAGCTAATTAAATGCTTTCCCCACATCCAAGTCAGAAGATTAGAAGGATCTCATTGTTATAAAAGCTGTGCCGCTGACTCTCAGGAATATGTGTTTACGATGAGCAGTGTGAATTGAAATCATTGAAGAAAATAAGGAAGTTTTTGTCAAGTTCTACCACCACCAGCATTAGACAATCCGAACTCTACGTCTGAGCTTTCTGAGAACATTTCTCAAATGAATCCTAACTCTATCCTCACATACAGGATGCTGTAGAAGCATCCGTTCACTCCCTCAACATATTTTTACGGTTTATTTTGAATATTTTATTATTTACATTTCCGTGACAAGTTTTTATCCTCAGTTCACATTTTATTTTTTATAACTCTTTCAACTTCCTGTTTTGACAATTTTATCACCCCTTCTACTATTGGTTAAATTTTTATGTGTAATGATATGTCGTCATATGGTCAGATATTTTGTCAGAATAAGTTTAGAGAAATGAGAATGAAAACACGGACATCAACTTTTGGGAGTTCTTACTTTTTCATCACCATCTCAATTGCTGTTGCTCTTTATATTGGTTCGGTTGCATTGTGATTAACGATAAGGTCGAACTAAAATTTTGTATCTTTTGAGAAATATTGAAAGCGTCTGTTGTTTCCCTTAGTTGAATGGAAAAAGAAAGTCAATTCATGTCATTGTGAGCAGTTCGCAAAAGACTGGGAGATGGAGGAATCATAGACTGGTTGTGTAGCTGGAAAGTACTGAGGCTAACATCAAGATTTTCGGAAACGGCAGAGAACAGAAGTCATATCCAGAATGAACGACTGGATACAGATACTTTCTCGAATCCAGCCTTGTGTTCGGAGCTGGCAAGCTCGGTTCAGCATTGTGTACTTCATTATCCCGCTGATGTGTCTGGATGCACGGTGACACTAATGTTTTTTGTTCAGTTCTTTTAAAAACTAGAGATAAGTGAAAATGTGCTTCTTCGCAAAATTCGAAAACCAAATTAAGAGATAAAGTGTGCGACGGTAATTCTGCTGTTCCTCTGTAAGTACTCTTTTTTTGTAATATTAATTATAGTTCAGAGAGACTGAGAAAAATTCTTCTTCCGAACTCATTGATAATAAAGAACTTCAAAAAACTGTCATTACGACAATAGCATTATTTGAAACTTTTTCTTTATATCTATGTTTGATACATTGTGTGTATTTATTCACTAATCGTGATGTTTGCATTTATTTTGCTTTATATATAAAGTCGGACCCCGATTTAAGGAATTCATCGCGACTGAAAATTTTATTTATTAGATCGGGGTTATTCGTAATAGCGGGGTCCAAAATAAAAAAAAAAATTCTGCACTTAACTTATGGATCAACCCTAATAAGCAACTACGCAAAAACATCCATAATTAGAAATTTTAAACTTTTTATTCAGCAGCTAATAATACAGCGAATAATTACGCAGTAATTAATTTGAAATTTTAAAGTGTATACTGAGAATGTTTGACTATTTCCTTGATTCCTGACTCGAAAAAGTTCTTTTTCGACTTTATGGAGAGAAGAAAATACAGCGTCATTTACATGCTGCTGCATTAGGTATGTTTAGGTATGTTTACCCAAATAACCCTTTTTTCGGCTGTTGAAATAATTCGTTAATTCAGGGTTGTTGATTCGCTAAATAGGAGTTTTTGCCTTCATTTTAATCAGGGAAAAAGAAAAATCGTTAAATCGCGAAATTCGATAAATAGGGGTTCGTTAAATCGGGGTTCGACGATATATATATTTATCGGACATTTCTCTAATACTTTTGCGCTTCGTTATTTACTCTTTGGGCCCAGCACTATTGACAGCATAATTGTTTACATCTTTTCTTTTGGTTGTATAGTTTGTTTTATAAATTTTTTTTGCAAAATAATAGGAAGCAAAGTATTTATTATTATTACTGTTCACGAAAAACTACATGAAAATTATTGGTAACAGATCTGGATGGTTAAAATGGCGTGTTTTGACGGTAGCGTGTTCGGTTTTGTTATCCCTGAGAAGCCAGGACCCAGGTATGTTGCCCAGCCATAGTTTGTTTCTTAGAGAGCGGTGAGCAGACCCGATTTGTTTAGATTTTAGCAGTTATCTTTATCTAATATTTTTGAATATTTATTCCCTTTAGCTTGTTCTTTCCTATTTTTTATTTCATCTACTTAATATTTAGTGTTCAAGAAATGAAGCCTACGCACCTGTATCCTGAATGACTTTTAATTAAAAATGTAGATACAAAATAAAAAACACGACCATGGTTTCAGTTCAAAAAGGATGAACTATTATCAAGTGAATGTTACAACATTTGGGAAACCTTTATATAAACTTAAATAATGGTCGTGTTTTTTATTTTGTATCTACATTTTTAATTAAAAGTCACTCAGTATACAGGTGCGTAGGCTTCATTTCTTGAACACTAAATTATTTCAGCGCAAGTAAAATGATCTTGAATTTGATACTTAATATTTGCATTTAGCATCCTGGATGGTCGAGAGGAGTGCGGAGCTGGTGCTCGGAAAGCCGTAGTTTGTCCAGGTGCTAGTTCTTTTATGGGGTTGAGATTCAGGCAATGGGATGTAGGTGAATTGGAGCGTATGACTCTGGTTTTTCTTTGCTTCAGTGTGGAATTTGAATATCGAAGAACCTTTAATTTGATTGCAGCTGGAGGAAGACAGTTTGGTCGATATAATCAGAAGATGAGATGCAGATTTTTAGTAGTAGATCAGTTTTATTATTCTCCTTTATATTTATCGCGTGAATTTCTATTTCGTTTGCCTGTTTTTGGTTTATTGCATTTTTCAGTATGTATTATCGTGTAGACAGCAAGGAGGGAGAGCGCATCGATGGTTCCGGAGTCTGTTGGAATTATGGCGTCGGTTTGTTTTAGGTTGTTGTTACATGTTTTTATTGCAAGTATGTTTTGAGACTGTGTTTAAAATAGTGTTTACTTTTAGGCTTGTTTATTGGAGATGTTGTTTAGTTGAAGTGGTCCCCAGATCGGCCATTTTGGAATTCGGACTGTCATCGGATCCCCACTGCAATCATGTGTCGGTCAGTGTGTGAATTGCTAGTGGGCAACCTTCATTCTTTTCTTTGGAATTAATATCTAAATTCTGAGAATTTATTTGCCGTTGTAAATATCGGGTCGTTATTTTCATCTTATAGTTCGGTTCAAAAAATATCTCCTGTAAGAGTTCTGACTCAATTTTAGTTTATGTTAAGTTCATTAATTAATTATTAATTCATGCTTCAGCACTTGAGCCTTGATGGAAACTGCTGTAGATTAACATATTTATGAACTTTTGAAGTGGTTTTATAGATCATGGGAAAAAGACCTTTCTCCAAAGAATCAAGGGATGATTTTGGGACTCAAAGCTGACGGAATCTCGAATAGGAAAGTTGCTAGAAAATTATGAATTCACCACAAAACTGTGGGAAATATTTAGAAGAAACAAACTGAAACTGGAAAGTCAAGTTTGAGGTAAACTGTTGTCGGAAGAAAATCTCCAGTCCCAGATTGTGCAGGGCAATGAAAATGATGGCAAAGCAAGACAAAAAACTGAGTTCAAGGCAGATTGTTTTTAAGATTGAGCAGGAGTTTGAGACCTCTATTTCCCATCAAACAGTGCTAATACGCTTTTCTGATCTCAACCTTAAGGAAAACCATACAAAGGAAGCCCTCCTAACAAAAATGCATTTTGAAGAAAGAAAAAGGTTTCTCGATCTGTATCAACACTGGACATCCGAGAACTGGCAGAGAGTGAGTTTCTCGGATGAAAAGAAATTTAATGTGTAAATATTTTTGAACAAGTAGAGCAGAGTTAATTGAGAAAATTGTTCACATCTGATACCATGAAATCGAGCCTCATACATGTAAAGAACTTTTCGAGTCAATGACACATCGAGTTCAAGCCCTTAAAAAGGCACGAAGTACACACACAATATATTTAGGCAAGTTGATTAATGTAATGTGTTCTGCACAACTTACTTTCACTTAAAAAAAAGTTCAATAAACCAATGATATATAGCCTCTTAGTTATTGTTTTGACATACATTAAGTAAAATTGTAGGTGGGAATATTTTTTTGGACCGAACTGTATAACATGTGCTTATGTTAGAATCATGGACAATGGGTTTCAGTTTCCCATTTCTTTAACCATGATGATTTGTTTGCTCTAGGCTGGCCAAAATAACATTCCGTGAGCGTGTTTAAAATGTCTTTACTGGTTGTTTTGCATTAGCAGCAGCTTTCCGGGATGAAATTTTGTGTTTATAATTAGTATATTAGTCTATCCGTATTTAGTGTGTTTGGGAGTTCTGCTATTTCCATCGATATTCCGAATATAGGTCGATTTTCCCCTTCTTAGTCGCAAGTAAACATTGCTTTGAAATTGTCTGTTGGTTGGAGTTGTATTTGGTGTGTTGGAATTTTTCAATTAGTCAAGGTTGTTCTTTCAAAATTTAACACGACTGTTTTGGCTTTCAGCTAAGCCGACTTTCGCAATTTGAGTGGGGAGAGAATGTGTCACGTTTTATCTTGATTATTTTATTTTTTCCATTCATTCCGTGACACGTTTTTATACTCAGTTCACTTTCTATTTTTTTTATTAATTTCGATTTCTGCTTTATTAATTTTGAATTAGAAATTTTTTTCTCGAAAACATATTTTAATTTTCTTTTCAAATTTATCAATTATATTTATCTTTCCTTTAATCATTCTTGTCATCTTGTTTTTCGTTTTCTTTAATTAATTTGCTTCTTGTTCCTTCTTATGTTTTTTTATCCTTCATTTCACTGAAAAACATTTTTTTAGTTGAATGTTCCCCTGGATCATTAATCTTTCAATAAACTCTTCCTAGGTCACATTTGCTTGATATAGATATATTTATCTTACATTTGTCTTATATTTTTGCGTTTCGTTATTTACTCTTTGACAGCGCTATTGACAGAGTAACAATCTTTCGTGACAATTATTGTTGGCTGCTTGGTTTAACTGGCGCGTTTTGACGATAGTATGTTCGGTTGTGTTATCCAAAGACACAGGGGGGTTGCCCAGCCATAGTTTGTTTCATAGAGAGCGGTGAACAGACCCGATTAGTTTGGCTTTTAGCAGTTATCTTTTATCCAATACTTTTGATTATTTATTCCCTTTAGATTGGTTCTTTCTTATTTTTATTTCAATTACTTAATATTTGTATTTAGCATCCTGGATGGTCGAGAGGAGTACGAGGCTGGTGCTCGGATAGCCGTAGTTTGCGCAGGTGGTTCTTTTGTGGGGTTGATATTCAGGCAATGGGATGTAGTTGAATTGGGGTGTATGACTCTGGTTTTTCTTTGCTTCATTGTGGAAATTGAATTTCGAAAATCTTTTAATTGTATTGCAGGAGGAGGGAGACAGTGCGGTTGATGTAATCAGATAGTCAGGTGGAGATGATTGAGTACTTTAATGCAGATTTTTAGTAGTAGATTAGTTTATTATTCTCGTTTATATTTATAGTGTGGATTTCTATTTTGATTGCATGATTTTGTGTTATTGCATTTTTCTGTATTTATTACGGTGTAGATAGCAGGGAGGGAGAAGCACAACGATGGTTCAAGAGTGTATTGGAGTTTTGGCGTCAGTGTTTCTAAGGTCGTTGTTACAACTTTTCATTTGCCGTTGTGTTTGAAGTAGTGTTTACTTTTGGCCTTGTTTATTTGAGATTTTGTTGTTTAGTTGATGTGGTCCCCAGATCGGCTATTTTAGAATTCGGAATGGCATCGGATCCCCACTTCATCATGTGTCGGTCAGTGTGTGAATTTCTAGTGGGCTACCTTCATTCTCTTCTCTCGAATTAATATGCAAATTCTGAAATCTCTTAGAAAATTTTGTTTCTCGAAAACATATGTTAATTTTCTTTTCTAATTTATCAATCATATTTTTCTTGCTTTTAATTATTCTTGTCATCTTGTTTCTCGGTTTCTTTAATTAATTTATTCTCCTTCTTGTTTCTTCTTATGTTTTTTTTATCGTTCATTTTACAGAAAACATTCTTTTAGTATAAGTTTCATTTTCCCCTGGACGATTAATCTTTGAATTAACTCTTGCTAAATCACATATTAGTCTCTGTCAGCTGTTCTACTATTGGTTAATTTTTAATGTGTATTGATACGTGGTCCCATGGTTAGATATTTTGTCAGAATAAATATAGAGAGATGAGAATGAAAACATGGGCATCAACTTTTGGTATTCTTACTGCTGAATAAACCATCTCTCAATTACTGTTGGTCTTTATATTGATTCGGTCGCATTGTGACTATTGATAAAGTCGAACTAAAATTTTGTATCTTTTGTGAAATATTGATTGTCAGTAGAATGGGAAAAGACAGTCAATTCACCTCATGGTGAGCAGTTCGCGAAAGACTAGGAGACGAAGGAATCACAGACTTGTCGTGTATCTGGATAGTACCAAGGCGAACATCAAGATTTTCGAAAGAACAGCAGTGATGTCCAGAATGAACGACTGCATACAGAGTGTTGCGGACACTTTCCTGAATCCAGACTTGTGTTCGGAGCTGGGAAGCTCGGATCAGCAGTGAGTGTGCTTCATTATCCCGCTGATGTGCCTGGATGCACGGTGATACTAATTTGAATATTTTGTTTCAGTACTGTTAAGAACTAGAGATAAATGAAAATGTGCTTCGTGTTTCTTCGCAAAATTGGAATCCCAAATTAAGAGACAAAGTGTGAGACTTTAGACTGATAGGACAAGGAGAAAGGACAAGGAGACCAGTATCTACAGAGCAGATTTTTGGTCTCCCAGACAAACAACAAACCACAAACAAAGAAAAAAAAGAGGGGAAAAAACCGACAGGAAGGAAAATTTATAAAAAAAAAAAAAAAAGGATATCACACTCCGCACAACTCACAAGGAGGAGTATGAAACGGTCGGCAGGGACCCACCCCGAACAGCTCCAAGGACCGCCAAAGGCCCTATCCAAGGAGCCGGGTACAGTTCGGGTCCCACCCTCCCCATTGACCCCCCAAATGGGCCGTGCGGAATTTGGAGAAAACAAAAAAAAGCATAAAAAATTCCTCCCAATAATTCTTATAAACACCAAAGACAAAAAAAAAATTCCTTCATAATTACAAACTCAAACAAACTATTCAAATGTCCCCAGTTTAAAACAGAACAGAAGGAGAAGGCTTCGCGCTCGGCGGCCACTACCGAGCGACTGAAAAAAAAATCATTAGTGTTAGCCAGATCCCCAAATGTAAAATTCTGTATCTGTATAAAAATAAAGACAAAGAAACAAGACATACAACAAATTAAACACTTATCATTACTCCATAAGTTAAAAAGTATACAAATACCCAAATGTTAAAATATATCCAAAATTATTTAAAAATACGAAATTAAAAAATAGGATGTTAAAGTTAAGATTAAAGATATTTACAATGTAAAAAAAAGAAGACAAAAAAAATTCCCAGTGCAAAAAAGAACCAAATAAGTTAAACGGGGCAATTCAAACGATGAACAAAATTTAAAAATAACTGATAACAGTCCCTTATCCTGTCGCAAGGACAGGGGAATGGGATACCCCTCTTAGCAAACAACATTTTAAAGTGGTTTCTAAGTCTCGAACGACCAGGATCCGGACAACGCCATAAGACGTGGTCCGGATCTTCGTCCTCAGAGAGAAAACAAAGTCCGCACTGGGATGTGTCTCCCAGGTTAAATCTAAAAAGGTAAGAGTTAAAAGCCCCGTGCCCGGTTAAAAATTGGTTAACGATGAAGTCCGAAAAGAGTGCTCCGTCATTAACTCTGTTGATAAATCTAAAAAGTGGCCTACCCTTACAAGAATTGTTCCACTGTCCCTGCCAAATGGAAATTTGATCTTGATATCTAATACGGTGAGAGAAAGACAGCGGCAAAGGACAGGGAAAGGAGATATCTTCCAACGAGGAGGCTCGCTTGGCCTCTCTGTCAGCCTCTTCATTACCACATATGCCAATGTGAGCCTTAACCCAAAATAACTGTATCGCAACACTGTTATTTAAAAGTTCCCTGATATTTACATGAGTATCTCTGATCATTTTGTTAGAATAAGAGCAATTAGAAATTGCTCTCAGGGCAGCTTGAGAATCAGAGATAATTGCGATACTTCGGTGTTTCTTGCACCAAAGGTCAAGACACACATTGACGGCATAAGAGATAGCTCCTGACTCCGCCTGAAAAACAGATGAATCATCAGGAAGACGTTGCCGATAAATATCTAAAGTTTTATTATAAGTATCTTTGAAGACGACAGAGAAACCAACGTGGCCCTCACCCTTAGAACCATCAGTGAAAATTTTTATATTAAATGAGAGTTCATTGTCTCCCCACATTTTAATAGGTAATGGGTTAATGAAAGCAGGGTGAACCCAAAAAGAAGGAGTTACTCTCTGTTCATAATTTTCACTGTGAATTCGATTATAATGAAAAAATAACTGTTGTGCTTGAATCCACATGGGAACAATACCACATAGGACGTATAAGGCTTCAGTCGAAACCGTCCTATATGTTCGGGCTATAGCTATTAAAAATGGTCTCACAATAGTATCTAAATTTCTCTTAAGGATAGATTTATTAGCAGAGTCGCCCCAAACTTCGGCCGCATAGAGGATTTTTGGCTTAATGCCCGAATTGAAGATTAATTTCCTAATCTTCGAAGCCATCCCTCCATTTTTAGGTGCAATGAACATGAGCCTGTGAGCATTAACGGCAATCTTTTTCCTAATAGCACATAAATGATCCGTCCAGGTAAGATTCGAGCTAAGTGTTACCCCTAAGTATTTCAAATTATCAAAAAATTTAATTTTGCTATTTGAAACCTTTAAGAGGGGTCTCTTGGTAACATTTCTGCATGGACAGAACAGAGCTGCCGTTTTATTTTTGTTAATTGAGAGTTTATTATCATGTGCCCACAGGCTCAAGATTGGCCAGAAAGAATCCCATAAAATTTCAATTTTTCTAATGGAAGGGGCACTTATGACAACTACCGTGTCATCGGCAAAAGACTGTAAGTCGATGGCACTCTCTGGATCATTATCTCTCTGCCACGAGGTAAATCGAGAGAAAAGATCTTCCATGATAGTGAGCCACAGGGTAGGCCCCAAATTACTACCCTGTGGACAGCCCTTAAAAACATAACTGGAAGAGGAACCCAAAATAACTCTCCTGTTAGAGAAAAAGGAAGAGATAATGTAGTATAAATTTCTAGGGCATTTTATTCTCCTTAAAAAATTCAAAACCATCGGGTGCCAAGCATTATTAAATGCATTGGTGATATCTATATAAACCACAGCAACATGGTGTCCTAGTGATTTATGCCGACGGACAAAAGACAGTAGAGATCTAACTGCCATAATAGTACTGTGGTTTCTACGAAATCCAAATTGTTTATCAGACAGACAGCCTTTAATTTCCATAAAGTGATACAGTCTATTATTAATAAACTTATCGAAAATTTTGCCGATGACAGGCAAAAGGCAGATGGGTCTCATACGACCGTCCCCTTTGGGGATTAAAACAACTTTAGCCACTTTCCATACTTTTGGGAAGACCCCGCATTTTAAACACTTATTAATTAGTGAGACCCATTCGTTACCGTAAACCTGAAAGATGAAGGGAAGAGCGCGGGCAGGAATCAGATCAATACCCGAAGAGGACTCTAGATTGAGACTATTAATAATATGAAAAAGTTCGTGATACTCAATATTGAAATCCTCTGTTTCACAAAGATAAGGTATCGTCTGATTATCCCTGATACCAGTGGCAACATCGTCATCTTCCTCGACAATATCGTCGGGAAAGTATTCAGTGAGAAGAGCCTGATTTGACTCATTCTCGGAGGAAGTCCAATTGGCATCATTCGTTTTGACCGTATTTGCACAAGCATAATTCTTGTTTTTATTGGTCAAAATTTTGAAAGGAAAGCTAAAGAGATTTTGGTTGGCTTCCCTTTCACAATAATCCTTCCAAGAATTCCATTTGGCGTGTCTTAAAGATTGACGATACTTTGCCCTAGCCTCCCTCCATCTTTCTTCTATAGCCAGTTTCCCATGTGGATCCTTACATCTTAGATATCTCTTCCACCATGCTCTGGCTTTGGCCCTCAATTCTCTCAGCGTTGGTGACCACCAGCGGGGCCCAACTTTGTTTTTAAAAGAGGTCTTGCGAAAAGGAATGGCCCTATCACAGGCCTCTTTACAAATATTTTGAAAAATAAGTGTAGCATTTTCGCAATCCATGGTATTAATAGAATTAATCACGTAATTCAATTTACTAGAGAGGAAATCAGTAAAGACTTTCCAATTAGCAGCCTTTAGGCAGTAAGCCCATCGCGAAGGAACCGAATCCGAATCCAGCTCAAAAGAAATAATGCGGTGGTCACTTCCACAATCTTCCTCGGAAACGTTCCAATTAGAGACTGTCAGTCCCCTCGAAAGAGTGAGATCTATCCAACTTCTGCCATTGGTAGAACAGAAAGTTGGAATAGATTCGTTGTCATTACAAATAACAACATTGTTTTTGTTAACCCAATCAATTAATTCATTACCTCTCTCATCACTGATGTTGTCACCCCATATCAAGTTGCGAGCATTAAAATCACCCAAAATTAAAACATGAGAATATAATTTCATAATGTCTTCTAACTTGAGTAACAAAGTTGTAAAATTCTCATATTTATGGGCGTAGAGACTAACAACCGCAATGGACCTAGTGTTCGTTTTAAAAACAATAACCACTAAATCTTTTGATAAAAATTGACTAATGACTAGAGGGTTGAACTTTTTGTTGTTATAGACTATACAAGAACGAGGCCTCTCTGATTCATTATTACAAAAGATAATCGAATAGTGCTGATCAAAGGACGGAATTGTATTCCCTGAACAATAGGGCTCTTGAAGACATAAAAAATCAAAATTTGGGAGCAAAATTTGCAACTCCGTCCAAGCCTGCCAGCCTTTTCCCATGTTAAACTGGCAAAACCTAATCATTGATAAGCAATAAGTTTTCTCATTGCCAGATGGGCTCGTTTATAACAAACGCAAGCTTTACTATCAGCGCGATGATTATAATCCGAAAGACCAGATCTTGTACAGTTAGAACATTTAATAATTGAGGACTGACAGTCGCTAACACGGTGATTGTCTGCGCATTTGGAACAACTTAATGGATTTTTGCAGATGGCAGCTAAATGTCCAAACTGATTGCAGTTGTAACATCTCAACACTGCTATTTCCTCTTCAAAAGGGATATTCAAATATTCAAATAAAATATATCCCCTTTCCTTAAAAAATTTAAAAATAATTGAATCAGCAGAAATGATCCAATTCTTTTTATCAGGATTGCGACAATTTCTGCTCGTAATAATTTTCAATCCTTTAACCAAAACGTCCTTCGTAATGCTTTGATAGGATTCAATGTTACTATTGATTAAGATATCTAAGACTTCATTACTTTCATAGTCCTTGGAGATGCCAGTAACTAAAATCGTTGGATTCCTATTTTTAACGGAAGTAACTTCCAAGGAATCAATTTTTCTTAGTTGATCCTGTAACTTCTGTTTTTGAACTGGATTATAACATTTTAAAATAACATCTCCATTCTTTGTTAATATCTTATTTTTCAATCCCCCATCAATAGCTTTCACGTTGACCGATTTGGCTAGGATATTATTTAGACTTTCTTTGGGTTTCTCACTTCCCAGATCATTTTTAAAAGAAACCTTGACATTGTACTCTGTGTCGACTTTATCTCTAGAGAAATTGAAATTTTGCTTCTCTTTTTTCTTAGAGTAACTTTCTTTTCTATTGTTTTTAACACAGATGCAAAGGATTGTGGCTTAAGATTCTCTTGTACCGAAAGAGTATTTTCTTTCTTTAACAAGGAGATTTCATTATTTATATAAACATTCCTTAACTCTAATTCTTTCTTTTGGAGTTCAAGCTCTTTGTTACTACATAAAATTTTTGTAAATATTTTACTTATCTCCATCAAAGAGTTGGAGACCTCTTTCTGATTGTCTTTATCAAAAGAAATTTTACCATCGGCTTCCTTAGATGTGGCATCACGAATGAAATTAATATATTCATAAAAATCGTTGATTAATTTAGAGGACCCATCTAAAGGATTATCAAAAACACATGAGGAGGAACCTGAGGACAAAGGTCTCCTCCTTTTATTAGAAAAACTAGCACCGGCAGAATCCTCAAAAATCATATTTACCTCAACATCGTCATTAGTATTCACTTTTTCATTGGCCAAACGAATACTATTTCTGGCATGTTGACGTATAAGGTCATGTTCTGCTTCAATTTGTTCATTAACTAGTTCTTCTATTTCTTTTCTTTTTTCTTCAGTAATTTTTGCCCTCAATTCCTTTTTCATTTCATCCTTCCTCGCTTGAATTTTATCTAAATTAGCCTGGAGCCATGATGAATACTGCTCTTTTAGGTTTTCCTCTTTTTCACATTTTTTGAGTTTCATCATATCATTTACTCTGCTGGCGAAAACATTCTCTCCTCCTGTAGAGCAGAGAAGTCCTCTACCAGCAGACGACACATTGCTCATTCCAAGGCCTTCGAAAAGAAGTACCAAGAGCTACCACCAGCTGGCGCTCTCACAACCGCTAGGCAACTACACGATCGGAATTTCTTTAAAATCTTTGTAATTAAACAGGTTAAGGTCTCCAAAACATTGACGGAGCAATCTAGGAATGTTTAATAAAAGAAATAATCTAACAATCCAGAAAAACAAGTCAAGATAACTACCTGGCAAGGAAAAATCCAGAGAGCAATTATCCCCTGCATGTGGCTAAAGGCACGGCCACCCTAGATCCCCAAGTGTGAGACTGTGATTCTGCTATTCTTCTGTAAGTACTCTTTTTCTGTTATATTAATTGTAGTTCAGAGAGAATGAGAATAATTCTCCTTCCGAACTCATTTATATAAAGAACTTCAAAAAACTGTTATTATCACGATAGCGTTAATGCAAGCATATTTCGTTATATCTATGTTTGATATAGTGTGTGAATTTGTTCACTATTTTTAAGAGATTTATATAAATGTTATTATTTATAGGTTCATTATCTTGATGTTTGCATTTATTTTGCTTGATATACACACATTTATCTTACATTTGTCTTATACTTTTGCGCTTCGTTATTTACTCTTTGACAGCACTATTGACAGCGTAATTGTTTACATCATGTTCATGAAAAAAATACATTTTCCGTGACAATTATTGGTGGCAGAGCTGGTTTAACTGGGGCGTTTTGACGAGAGTGTGTTCGGTTCTGGGATCTAAAGACACAGGTGGGTTGCCCAGCCATAGTTTGTTTCTTATAGAGCGGTGTGCAGACCCGATTAGTTTAGCTTTTAGCAGTTATCTTTTATCTAATATTTTTGATTATTTATTCCTTTTAGCTTGTTGTTTCTTAATTTTATTTCATCTATCTAATATTTGTATTTTCCATCATGGATCGTCTTGAGGAGTGCGAGTTGGTGTTCGGAAAGCAGTGGTTTGCGAAGGTGCTAGTTCTTTTGTGGGGTTGAGATTCAGGCAGTTGGATGTAGGTGAATTGAAGCATATGACTCTGGTTTTTCTTTGCTTCAGTGTGAATTTGAATATCGAAAAACCTTTACTTGTATTGGAGGAGGAGGGAGACAGTGTGGTTAAATATAAACAGAAAGTCAGGTGGAGATGATTGAGCCCTTTCATGAAGATTTTTTGGGAGTAGATAAGTTTATTATTCTCGTTTATATTTATCGTGTGGTGTTCTATTTCGATTGCTTGTTTTTGGGTTATTGCATTTTTCTGTATGTAATTACGGTGTAGATAGCAGGAAGGGAGAAGCGCATCGATGGTTCGGGAGTGTATTGGAGTTCTGCCGTCGGTGTGTCTAAGGTCGTTGTTATAACTTTTCGTTGCACGTTTGTTTTGAGACTGTGTTTAAAGTAGTGTTTACTTTTGGGCTTGTTTTTTGGAGATTTTGTTGTTTAGTTGAAGTGGTCCCCAGATCGGCCGTATTGGAATTAGGAATGGCATCGGATTCCCACTTCAATCATGTGTCGGTCAGTGTGTGTCGGTCAGTGGGCTACCTTCATTCTCTTCTCTCGAATGAATATGCAAATTCTGAAATTTCTTGGCCGTTGTTAATTTCGGTTTGTTATTTTCATCCTATAGCCTGTGCTTATCATAGAATCATTGACGTTAGGTTTCATTTTCATATTTCTTTCGCCATGTTGAAATGGATTTTTTTGCTCTAGGCTTGCCAAAAGAACACAGCGTGAGCGTCTTTAAACTTTCTTTACTGAATTGTTTTGCCTTAGCAGCTGCTTTACCGGATGAAATTTTGAGTTTATAGATAGTATATTATTCCCCTCCGTATTTAGTGTGTTTGGGCGTTCTGCTTTTTCCATCGATGTTTCGAAGATAGGTCGATTATCCCATTCTTTGCCACAAGTAAACATTGTTTTGGAATTGTCTTTGTTTGGAGTTGTATTTCATGTCTGGGAATTTGTCAATTAGTCAAGGTTGTTCTTTCAATATTTAACATGACTGTTTTGGCTTTCAGCTAAGCCGACTTTCGCAATTTGATTGGGGAGGGAATGTGTTACGTTTTACTTTGATAATTTTATTTTTTTCCATTGCCGCGACACGTTTTTCACCTTACTTCGTATTTTATTTGTTTTATTTATTTTCGACTTTCTGTTTTGATAATTATGTATTAAAATTTTTGTTTTATTTTGGTGTGATTGGAGCTTATGATTCTGGTTTTTCTTTGCTTCAGTGTGGAATTTGAATATCGAAAAACATTTAATTTGATTGCAGGAGGAACGAGACAGTGTGGTTGATATAATCAGAAACTCAAGTGGAGATGATTGAGTGCTTCCATGCAGATTTTTAGTAGTAGATTAGTTTATTATTCTCCTTTATATTGATCGTGTGGATTTCTATTTCGTTTGCTTGTTTTGGCTTATTGCATTTTTCAGTATGTATTCTCATGTAGATAACAAAGAAGGAGAGCGCATCGATGGTTTGCGGAGTCTCTTGGAGTTATTGCGTCGGTTTGTCTAAGGTCGTTGTAACATCTTTTTGTTGTAACAAACTCACTTCACATTTTATTTTTTTAGTTAATTTCGACTTGATAATTTTGTATTAGATTATTTCGTTTTTCGGAAGCAAATGTTAAGTTTATTTTCTATTTCAACAATCATAATTATCTTTCTTTTAATTATTCTTGTAATCTTGTTTTTCGTTTTCTTTATTTAATTTATTCTCCTTCTTGTTTTTTCTTATGTTTTTTTTATCGTTCATTTTACTGAAAAACATTCTTTTAGTTTAATGTTACCCTGGATCATTAATCTTTCAATTAACTCTTCCTACGTCACATGTCAGTCACCTGTTCTACTATTGGTTAAATTTTTATGTGTATTGAGACGTCGTCATGTGGTCAGATATTTTGTCAGAATACTATAGAGAGACGAGAATGAAAACACGGATGCAACTTTTGATAGTTCTTACTTCTTAAACGCCATCTCTCAATTGCTTTTGATCTTTATATTGGTTCGGTCGCATTGTGATTAATGACCAAGTCGAACTAAACTTTTGTATCTTTTGTGAAATATTGATTGTCAGTAGAATGGGAAAAGACAGTCAATTCACGTCATTGTGAGCGTTTCGCAAAAGACTAGGAAACGGAGGAATCACAGACTTGTTGTGTATCTGAAAAGTGCTGAGGCGAACATCAAGATTTTAGAAAAGAACAGCAGTGATGTCCAGAATGAACGACTGGATACAGAGTGTTTCGGACACTTTCCCGAATCAGTCTTGTGTTCGTAGCTGGGAAGCTCGGATCAGCAGTGTGTACTTCATTATCCCACTGATGGGTCTGGATGCACGGTGACACTAATGTGAATATTTTGTTTCAGTTCTGTTAAGAAATAAAGATAAGTGAAAATGTGCTTCGTGTTTCTTCTTAAAATTGGAATCCCAAATTAAGAGACAAAGTGTGCGACGGTGATTCTGCTATTCTTCTGTAAGTACTCTTTTTCTGTTATATTAATTGCAGTTCAGAGAGACTGAGAAAAATTTTCATTCCGTAGTCTTTGATAATAAAGCACTTCAAAAGACTGTCATTACTACGATAGCATTATTTCAAACATATTTCTTTATATCTATGTTTGATACATTGTGTGTATTTATTCACTAATTTTAAGAGATTTAGGGGAGACCGGGGCTAGTTGGCATAGATTTTGGTTTTTGATTTTTCTATTTTTTTGTGGAATATTTAGGGGGATTCTGATGAATGCGGCGGGTAGCTTATCTTTTTAGCTACAAAATTATATAGGAGCCATTAATTAAATCCGTGTTCAGGTAACCTTAAAAACACTTTTCCGAAAAGCTTGCAACTATGCCAACTAACTCCGTGTGCGGGGCAGGTTAACATACCCTCAAGGGCGAGTTGGCATAACGTGCTGTGGAGAGGGATACTTGAGCATAACACAGCAAGTTTCGAGAAAAACATTTTATGTTATCAAAAATTTTATTTTAATAATACTTGAACAAAAGAAAAACATACATTTAATGTATGACAAATTAAATTAAATTATGAACAAACAATGAATTCTTAGCTATCTATAGTTATTGTTTGATATCAAACACAAATGTAGGAGTAACTTCAACAGATGGGATCAATTTTCGCAGAAGTTTAGTTTGGTCGTACCAAATTTAGCCTTCCTCGTCTGGCCATCTCCAATTTTTCCCTATTTTTACCATTTGTCATAGCTATGCCAACTGACCCCGACCTAACTGTACCAACTAGCCCCATAGGGATTTCCAGAACAAAATGGATACGAAATAATCCCAAACGTCAGAAACAAAAGATTGTGATACATGCTTGCAACCACAGTTATCCACTATTTTACTCAATTCGATCTACATGTTCACCAGAACAAAAAAATTTCCGAAGAAAAAATTTACTCATCAGTCACAAAAACGATGAAACAAGGGTCACTTCTTTCGTGACGCTTCCAAGCAAACTAAATGCTGCACTCACACTGGATGGTGCACTTTTACATACACTTCCTACTACCAAGTTGTCAGCGCTCTAGCTACACGGTGGCAGGAAATAGAAGCTGTGTGCCAACTTGCCTCTTATGCCAACTGACCCCGGTCTCCCCTATATAAATATTTTAATTTATAGGTTCATTATCTTGATGTTTGCATTTATTTTGCTTCAGATACATTTTTTATCTTACATTTGTCTTTTACTTTTGCACTTCGTTATTTACTCTTTGACAGGACTATTGACAGCGCTATTGACAGTTTAATTGCTTACATCATGTTTACGAAAAAATACATCTTCCGTTACAATTATTGGTAGCAGAGCTGGTTGGTTTAATTGGCACATTTTGAAGATAGGGTGTTCGGTTGTGTTATTCAAAGACAGAGGTGGGTTGCCCAGCCATAGTTTGTTTTTTAGAGAACTGTGAGCAGACCTGATTAGTTTCGCTTTTTGCAGGTATCTTTTATCCAATATTTTTGATTATTTATTCCCTTTAGCTTGTTGTTTCTTATTTTTATTTCAACTACTTAATATTTGTATTAAGCATCATGGATGGTCGAGAGGAGTACGAGGCTGGTGCTCGGAAAGCCTTAGTGTGCGCAGTTGCTAGTTCTTTTGCGGGGTTGAGATTCATGCAATGGAATGTAGTTCATGCAATTCAGTACGTATTATCGTGTAGATAGCAAGGAGATAGAGCGCATCGATGGTTCCAGGGTCTGATGGAGTTATTGCGTCGGTGTGTCTAAGGTCATTGTAATATCTTTATGTTGCACGTATGTTTTGAGACCTTGTTTGAAATAGTGTTTACTTTTGGGCTTGTTTGTTGGAGATGTTGTTTAGTTGTAGTGGTCCCCAGATCGGCCATTTTGGAATTCGGATTGGCATCGGATCCCCACTCCAATCCTGTGTCTGTAAGTGTTTGAATTGCTAGTGGGCTACCTTCGTTCTTTTCTCTCGAATTAAAATCTAAATTCTGATAATTTTTTTGCCGTTGTAAATATCGGTTAGTTTCATCTTACAGTTCGGTCCAAAAAATATCTCCGGAAGAGGAGTTCTAACTCTAGGGAAGAGTTCTAACTCAATTTTAGTTTATGTTAAGTTCATTAATTAATTATTGACCTTTCATGAGTCAGCACTTGAGCCTTGATGGAAACTGCTGTAGATTAACATATTTATGAACTTTTGAAGTGGTTTTACAGATCATGGGAAATAGAAAAGACCTTGTAATGTAATGTGGTGAGCGTGAGTGGCTTGACAGCCAAGCACCGCGACCTGAAAGATCTATTGTGCTATCCCTCGGAAACAAGAACAGATATAGAGAAAGATTGAGAAAGGATGGTGTGAGAAATGCAGAGGAAAACCCCGGGAAAACCTGCCCAGCGCGGATCGCCATCATCAACGAAATCCACATGAGAACCGAACTCGGGACTCAGAGGTGAAAGGCCACTGTAGAAAAGACCTTTCTGCAAAGAATCAAGGGATGATTTTGGACTCAAAGCTGAAGGAATCTCGAATAGAAAAGTTGCTAGAAAATTATAAATTGACCACAAAACTGTGGAAAATATTTAGAAGAAACAAACTGAAACTGGAAAGTCAAGTTTGAGGTAAACTGTGGTCGGAAGAAAATCTCCAGTCTCAGATTGTGCAGGGCAATGAAAATGATGGTAAAGCAAGACTGAAAACTGAGTTCAAGGCAGATTGTTTTTAAGATTGAGCAGGAGTTCGAGACCTCTATTTCCCATCAAACAGTGCCAAGACGCTTTTCTGATCCCAACCTTAAGGAAAAACCTACAAATGAAGCCCTCCTAACAAAAATGCATTTTGAAGAAAGAAAAAGGTTTCTCGATCTGTTTCAACACTGGACATCCGAGGACTGGAAGTGAGTGAGTTTCTCGGATGAAAAGAAATTTAATGTGTAAAAAACTAAGTAAATAATTGTTGTACAAGTAGAGCAGAGTTAATGGAGAAAATTATTCACATCTGGTACCATGAAATCCAACCTGCCACATGTAAAGAACTTTTCGAGTCGATGACACATCGAGTTCAAGCCCTTAAAAAGTGGACGCACAAAATACACTAATTAACAAAAAAAAACGACGACCCTAGAAGGAGTTGTGCGATTGTAATGAAATTTTGTTTACAAAGACATTGGGACCGCCCATGCAAATGATTAAACTTTGGTGTCCAATGAATGAATAGCGAGAGCTACAGCGCATCGGAACTGCGCACTCAGCAGGTGTATATAAGAAGCGATTCTCAATCTGATGGTCAAAATTTCTGTTGCATTGCGAGTTAGGATATCTCTCAACGACTGAAAAAAATGCCTCGCCGCAGGATTCGAGCTCATTACGTGCAACTGTCAGAGTTTGAAAGAGGTCGTATCATTGGATTGAAAGAGGCAGGCTGGGCAAATCGGAGAATCGCTCGTCATATGGGTCGAAGTGATGCGGCGATTAGAAGATGCCGGCAGGAATGGGTGGACTAAGGTAGATTTCAGCGTCATGAAGGTAGCGGTCGCCCTAGGGCACAGCAGAGCGGGAGGATAGAGTGATTGTCAGATCAGCTGTCACAGCGCCTGAATCATCGTTATCAACCATCAGACGTGCGACCCTCACACGAGTGTCCACCATGACGGCTGAGAGAGCGACATCTACGCTCGAACCGACCGCTACGCCACCTGCCACTCACGTCTGCATACCGTCGAGCCAGATTACAGGTGTTCTTGGCTCGATCCGGATGGAATAATGCTGACTGGGGACGTGTAGTGTTTAGCGACGAATCCCGCATCCAACTGTGTCCTGACGATCGTCGCAGACGTGTCTGGAGACACCCAGGGCAGCGTGCCGATCCTGCTTTTACTATTGCACGCCACACAGGCCCTCAACCAGGAGTTATGGTCTGGGGTGCCATTTCTCTTGATAGCCGGACCCCTTTGGTCGTCATTTTCGGCACACCTACAGCACAGCGGTACATCGACGACATTCTGAGACCTGTTTTGCTACCCTTCCTTTTACAGTACCCTGGCCTTATTTTTTAGCAAGATAATGCCAGATCACATACGGCACGTGTTGCTATGACCTGTCTTACAGCTTGCGAAACACTTCCTTGGCCAGCCAGATCTCCTGATCTCTCTCCAATTCAGCATGTCTGGGATATGGTGGGAAAGCGACTGCATCCACCAGGAAATGTAGATGACCTAGCCCGATAATTGGAGCAATTTGGCAAGAAATACCACAGGAGACCATCAGGGAGCTTTATCATTCTATGCCACGTCTTGGGGCAGCTTGCATTCAGAGCAGAGGTGGGTCAATACCTTATTGAGCTCGTAACTTTGTTACTCTGTAACTCTGAAATAAATCATTCAATTTTACTGAAAGTTTAATCATTTTCTATTCTGTACATAATCTTCCTGTCCACGAATTTTTGTCTCCATCGGACAACTCCTTCTAGGTGCGTCGTTTTTTTGTTGTTAATTAGTGAATTAAGGCAAGTTGATTAATGTAATATGTTCTGCACAACTTACTTTCACTTAAAAAAAAAGTTCAATAAACCAATGACATATAGACTCTTAGTTGCTGTTTTGACATTCATTAAGTAAAATTGTAGTTGGGGATATTTTTTTGAACCGAACTGTATAACATGTGCTTATGTTAGAATCATGGACAATGGGTTTCAGTTTCCCATTTCTTTAATCATGTTGATTGGTTTGCTCTAGGCTGGCCAAAATCATACACCGTGTGTATATTTAAAATGTTTTTACTGATTGTTTTCCTTTAGCAGCAGCTCTCCCGGATGAAATTCTGAGTTTACAGCTAGTATATTGGTCTCTCCAATATTTGTCTCTCCAATATTGGTCTCTCGTAATTGTTGTGTTTGGACGTTCTGATATTTCCATCGAAATTCCGAAGCTAGGTCGATTTTCCCCTTCATAGCCGCAAGTAAACATTGTTTTGGAATTGTCTATTGTTTGGAGTTGTATTTGATGTTTTGGAATTTGTCAATTAGTCAAGATTGTTCTCTCAAAATTTAAAAGGACTGTTTTGGCTTTCAGCTAGTCCCACTTTCGCAATTTCAGTGGGGAGGGAATGTGTCAGGTTTTATCTTGATTATTTTATTTTTTCCATTCATTCCGTGACACGTTTTTATACTCAGGTCAAATTTTATTTTTTTTATTAATTTCGACTTTGTGTTTTGATAATTTGATTTTGTATTAGCAAACTTTTGTTTTTCGAATTTTTTTTTCTAATTTATCAATCATATTTATCTTTTTTTAATCATTCTTGTCATCTTGTTTTTCGGTTTCTTTAATTTATTTATTCTCCTTCTTGTTTCTTCTTATGTTTTTTTTATAGTTCGTTTTACTGAAAAACATTCTTTTAGTATAAGTTTAATTTTCCCGTAGATCATTAATCTTTCAATTAACTCTTCTTACGTCACATGTCATTCTCTGTCACCTGTTCTACTATTGGTTAAATTTTTATGTGTATTGATACGTGGTCGTATGGTCGGATATTTTGTCAGAATAAGTTTACAGAGACGAGAATGAAAACACCGACATCAACTTTTGAGAGTTCTTACTTCTTAATCACCATCTCTCAATTGCTGTTGGTCTTTATATTGGTTCGGTCGCATTGTGATTAATGATGAAGTCGAACTAAAATTTTGTATCTTTTCCGAAATAATTAATTTGTCTGTAGTTTCCCTGAGTAGAATGGGAAAAGACGTCGATTCACGTCGTTGTGAGCAGTTCGCAAAAGACTAGGATACGGAGGAATCACAGACTTGTTGTGTATCTGAAAAGTGCTGAGGCGAACATCAAGATTTTAGAAAAGAACAGCAGTGATGACCAGAATGAACGACTGGATACAGAGTGTTTCGGACACTTTCCCGAATCAGTCTTGTGTTCGTAGCTGGGAAGCTCGGATCAGCAGTGTGTACTTCATTATCCCACTGATGGGTCTGGATGCACGGTGACACTAATCTGAATATTTTGTTTCAGTTCTGTTAAGAACTAGAGATAAGGAAAATGTGCTTCGTGTTTCTTCGCAAAATTGGAATCCCAAATTAAGAGACAAAGTGTGCGACGGTGATTCTGCTTTTCTTCTGTAAGTACTCTTTTTCTGTTATATTAATTGTAGTTCACAGAGACTGAGAAAAATTCTCCTGCCGAACTCACTGATAATAAAGAACTTTAAAAAACTGTCATTACCACGACAGCATTATTTCAAACATATTTCTTTATATCTATGTTTGATACATTGTGTGTATTTATTCACTAATTTTAAGAGATTTGCATAAATATTTTAATTTTTAGCTTCATTATCTTGATGTTTGCATTTGTTTTGCTTTATATCCATGTATTTAAGTTACATTTTTCTTATACTTTGCGCCTCGGTATTTACTCTCTGACAGCACTATTGACAGCGTAATATTGTTTACATCATGTTCTCAAAAAAATACATCTTCCGTGACAATTATTGGTGCAGATCTGTTTGGTTTAGCTGGAGCGTTTTGACGATAGTGTGTTCCGTTGTGTTATCCAAAAACACAGGTAAGTTGCCCAGCCATAGTTTGTTTCTTAGAAAGCAGTGAGCAGACCCGATTAGTTTAGCTTTTAGTAGTTTTTTTTTATCCAATAATTTTGATTATTTATTCCCTTTACCTTGTTCTTTCTTATTTTTATTTCAACTACTTAATATTTGTATTTAGCATCATGGATGGTCGAGAGGAGTGTGAACCTGGTGCTCGGAAAACCGTAAATTGCCCAGGTGCTAGTTCTTTTGTAGGGTTGAGATTCAGGCAATGGGATGTAGGTGAATTGGAGCGTATGACTGGTTTTTCTTTGCTTCAGTGTGGAAATTGAATATCGAAAATCCTTTACTTGTATTAGAGGAGGAGGGAGATAGTGTGGTTGATATAATCAGAAAGTCAGGTAGAGATGATTGAGTTCTTTCATGCAAATTTTTAGTAGTAGATTAGTTTATTATTCTCCTTTATATTTATGGTGTGGATTTCTTTTTCGATTGCATGTTTTTGGGTTATTGCATTTTTGTGTATGTATTATGGTGTAGATAGCAGGGAGGGAGAAGTGCATCGATGGTTCGGGAGTGTATTGGAGTTGTGGCGTCAGTGTCTAAGGTCGTTGTTACAACTTTTCGTTGCACGTTTGCTTTGAGACTGTGTTTGAAGTAGTGTTTACTTTTCGGCTTGTTTGTTGGAGAGTTTGTTGTTTAGTTGTAGTGGTCCCCAGATCGGCTATTTTGGAAATCGGAATGGCATCGGATTCCCACTTCAATCAGGTGTCGGTCAGTGTGTGAATTGCTAGTGGGCTACCTTCATTCTCTTCTCTCGAATGAATATGCAAATTCTGAAATTTCTTGGTCGTTGTTAATTTCGGTTCGTTATTTTCATCCTATAGCCTGTGCTTATCTTAGAATCTTGGACTATGGGTTTCATTTTCCTATTTCTTTTGCCAAGTTGATGTAGATTTCTTTGCTCTAGGCTGATCAAAATAACACCCCGTGGGCGTATTTAAAATGTCTTTACAGGTTGTTTTTCCTTAGCAGCTGCTTTCCCGGAAGAAAATTTTAAGTTTATAGATAGTATATTATTCCCCTCCGTATTTAGTGTGTTTGGGCGTTGTGCTATTTCCATCGATGTTTTGAAGATAGGTCGATTTTCCCCTTCATATCCGCAAGTAAGCATTGTTTTGCAATTGTCTGTTGTTTGGAGTTGTATTTGATGTTTTGGAATTTGTCAATTAGTCAAGGTTGTTCTTTCAATATTTAACAGGACTGTTTTGGCTTTCAGTTAGGCCCACTTCGCGATTTGAATGGGGAGGGAATATGTCACGTTTTATTTTTTTCCCATTCCCGTGACAAGTTTTTATCCTCAGTTCACATTTTATTTTTTTAATTAATTTCGACGTTCTGTTTTGATAATTTTGGTTTAGAAAATTTTGTTTTTGGAAAACGTATGTTAAGTTTCTTTTCTAATTCATCAATCATATTTATCTTTCTTTTAATCATTCTTCTCATCTTGTTTTTCGTTTTCTTTAATTAATTTGTTCTCCTTCTTGTTTCTTCTTATGCTTTTTTTTTATTGTTCATTTTACTGAAAAACATTCTTTTAGCTTAATTTTCCCCTGGATCATTAATCTTTCAATTAACTCTTCCTACGTCGTATGTCAGTCTCTGTCACCTGTTCTACTATCGGTTAAATTTTTTGTAAGTATTGATAAGTGGTCATATGCTCAGATAGTTTGTCAGAATAAATATAGAGAGACGAGAATGAAAAAACGGATAGCAAATTTTGAGAGTTCTTACTTCTTAATCACCATTTCTCAATTACTGTTGGTCTTTATATTGGTTTTGTCGCATTGTAATTAATGATCAAGTCGAACTAAAAGTATGTATCTTTTCAGAAATATTAAATGCATCTGTTGTTTCCCTCAGTAGAATGGGGATAGACAGTCAATTCACGTCATTGTGAGCATTTCGCAAAAGACTAGGAAACGGAGGAATCACAGACTTGTTGTGTATCTGAAAAGTGCTGAGGCGAACATCAAGATTTTAGAAAAGAACAGCAGTGATGACCAGAATGAACGACTGGATACAGAGTGTTTCGGACACTTTCCCGAATCAGTCTTGTGTTCGTAGCTGGGAAGCTCGGATCAGCAGTGTGTGCCTCATTATCCCACTGATGGGTCTGGATGCACGGTGACACTAATGTGAATAATTTCTTTCAGTTCTGTTAAGAACTAGAGATAAGTGAAAATGTGCTTCGTGTTTCTTCACAAAATTGGATTCTCAAATTAAGAGACAAAGTGTGCGACGGTGATTCTGCTATTCTTCTGTAAGTACTCTTTTTCTGTTATATTAATTGTAGTTGAGAGAGACTGAGAAAAATTCTCCTTTCGAACTCGTTGATAATAAAGGACTTCAAAAAAACTGTCATTATCACGATTGCATTATTTCAAACATATGTCTTTATATCTATGTTTGATACATTGTGTTTATTTATTCATTAATTTTAAGAAATTTTATATAAATATTTTAATTTATAAGTTCATTCATTTACATCTTTTCCTTTAGTTTTATAATTTGCTTTATAGATTTTTTTTGTGAGCTAATTGGTAGCAAAGTATTTATTATTAATATTCTTCACGAAAAAATACATCTTCCGTGACAATATTATCTGAATTATATGCCGAAATTAAAATGCTGCTAATCAAAAAAATGGGATAATGATAAGCTTATTAAAATTCTTTTCTTGTAAAATAGGTATTATTTCAAGTTAGGTAATAAATTTCAATTCTGTTCCGTTTACAATCACAGTTTTGTTTTATTGGCAGTATAAGTCTTACAACGAAAACCACACATTATCTCGGTTTTTCTATTAAATTAAATCTTTAATGTTATATTACGACAGTTTAATAGCATTTTATCATGCAATCATAATATAATAAAAACAAGTGTAGCTTCACAAACATCATATTGATGCATATTTGATGGATTTTCACAAAATGCCTCATTTCCCATGTCAAACTGAGAATTTTATTTCTTTTAAAGAACTATATTGGGTAGAAATTTTATCCTTTCAAACATCTGCCAATTAGAAATTTTCATGCAATTTAGTGGAATAAATTTAGAAAAAAAAATCATATTGTCGATCCTCTGGAGAATAAAGAACATGAGTTTCGAAGGCCTATATACAAAATCTGAGATGTGAAATTTACTGCAAACCCTCACAAATGGGAAAATTGGATTCACTGGAGTAAAACATTGAAACCAACTTTGTTACCAAAACTTTGAAACCAAAAAATTTAATACAGTTGATTTTGGACTGTCAAACATAGAGGTAACACCACACAAAAAATGGTTAATTTTTTAAAACTGTCAAGCAACTAGTGTTGACCAATCATTTTGCATAAACTTGGGTATTTAATTGAAATTATTGGTAGAATTTCTTATTCCCATTTATATGTAGATGTTCTATCAATAGATATTCGATTTATATTTAATATCTACATTCCTTATTCTTACTTCACCCTCTAATAAGGGTATCTTTTATGCTGATGACGGAACTCTTTTATTCGCCAACAGCAACATTGACAAACTTCAACAATCCGTCCAACAGTCACTTCTCCATCAAGCATACTGGCTAATATCAAATGGCCTAACTTTACTTACAACCATGGCTGTTTACAGATTCTTTCAACAGAAGAATAAAATAATTAACAATAAAAACTTCTCTGTTACTTACAATGAATCCGCTTTGCAGGAGGTCTACTCTTTTAAATATCTATGCTTCTCTCTCACTCAAGACCTATCGTTGAATTTACACTCACAAGAAATTGCTTAGAAAATCTCTAAAAACCTCGGTTAGTAATTATCTACCAACTCAGGTACTCTTCACTAATCTGTACTGGCCACTAATCTATTGCAATCCTTTGTTATGGGTGATGCAGTTTGGGGCTTCCCCTCCAAATTCTATGAAAATATGATTGTTAAGGTGTAAAAATATTTTTTACGATTTGTTGATAAAAAACCAAGATACTACTCTACCCGCTGCCTTTGGACAAAATACAAAATTCTCCCCTTCTATCAAATCTGTAAAATATAGTTAACTCTACTGACTCTTAAACTATTATACAAGAAACTGTGCTCATGTGTTACATTACAAACTACTTAACTCTCTCTTATAAAATAAGAACTACTTCGGCCCTACTTATATCTAAAACTAGCTCCAACTATGAAAGAAGTGCAATCAGCTACACAGCTCCCAATCTTTGGAAGAAAGTTCCCCAAGCTATTAGGACCTGTCGTAGTCTGGCTCAGTTCAAGACAAAACTAAAGAATCACTTCTCTATAATATATAATATAATTATAATTACCAAGTAATTATATATGTATCTCAACAATTCTTCGCCTGTGAGGACACTGTCTGCCATCACCCTTAAGGCAACTGAAGGTCGTATCTGTAAAATGCTCTGTATTCAAAAGAAAAACTTCGAGACATATTGACTTGTGTAAAGCCTTTGATTTGCTCGACCATAAATTACTTTTGATTAAATTAAAAAAAAATTGGTATAATAGAAAAAATGGTAAATATTACGGAATATTATTTAGATAACAGAAATGTTTTTGTACAAATAGAAAATTTCAAGTAAAAGGAAAGAAACAAATATTGGAGTGCAACAAGGATTAAACTAAGGACAATATTAATGAAAAACTAAACTTCTTCCTTAATGTATTTAACACAAAAAAACTCGTAAATAACTTCTTCTTCCTCCTAAATATCTTTAATCAATATTTCAATTTCTTTAGCAGAAGTTTTCTTCAGGAAAAACTACAGAAAGTATAGAGCAAAACCTAAGTTTTATCTCTACACTTAAAACAGAATTAAAAATATAAATAATCATGGAATCATTCATGACCCAATCTTTCTTGACCCAACCTTTCTTGAATAACAAAAATATTAAATCTTATACAATTCTTCCTTAACAATAAAAAAATTCATACACTTGTAACAAATTATGAATTCTTAAAAGTGCAATTCTTCCTTAACAAATAAAATTTATATACGCATAACAATTTATTTACATCATTTTAATCATTCCAATTTCAATTTTTGTTTCAACATTTTATTATTTTTTATAATTTTTTCAAAAAACCAAATGAAATAGGATTCATTTTTAGCGCTTTAATTTTGCTAATACAATGTTAAATGAATAAAGCCCGATTCCAAAACGAATCTCTCGGATTCATCTTGGAATAAATAGATAATACCAATAATTGGATCCGGGTTATGTGCCAACTTTATCATATGATACGCCCAGTCCGACAGTTCTGGTTTATTGTCTCTATAAGCATTAGTATGTTCCCTTAACCGTTCTTGAAAGGTTCTTCCAGAGCTTCATATCTATAAACCCCCACAGTCCCTACATTCCAATGTGTAAATTACTCCCATTTTGTATAATTTGTTGATCTTTTATTGTTTTCTGTTTTTGAATAATACGTTCGCTTTGTAATATACTATTTAAATTTTGTTTTCTTCTAACACTTTTTTTACGTAACTATCAATTAAAAACCCAATAGGAATACGAATTAATTTGTAATTAGTAATTTTATTTGTGTTTATTTTCTTCACTTTCTTAATTTTTTCCTTACGAAAAAATTTATAAATACTTCATTTAATTTTCCCTTTCCATAAACTCTTATCTTGAATATCTTCCTAATCAGGGACATAAGTTTCTTTGTTTTGTTTCCTGCACATTGTTATGTGAGCCTGGCTACGTCTCCTCTAAGGATGCTGATGTGGCCCTCAAGGCGACGTCTCCAAGGGTGGATATATTTTTGTGACCGTGCAGTGGGAGATATGTTGTGTTGTTTGATTCCAACTGCCTGAATGATTCCCTGTGCAGCGAAGTCAAGTGTTGTGTGTATGTCTTCTAATGTTTGGATATTGTGAAGATGTTGTGGGATAGTGTGTGTGTTGAGATGCTGTATGATTGTGGAGAAATGTTTTGATGTGTGTACTTTGGGGAGTGGAGGCCTTAGTATGGGGTCAACACTATGTATTGTGCGAGTGCAATGTAGAAATGATGATGGGCTGCACGTAATATCATTAGTTGTATTGTTGGGGCATGTGTACTGAGGGTAGAGATTGTTTCAGTGTTTTCCATAATGGTAATGCCTTCTGGTAGGGCTGTGGTGTGGTGTTCTGTGATTGGATTCAGCGACTTTTTCCCTAATTTATGCAAGTATGCATGGGGGAAATAAGATTGTTTATTACTATGGAACGTTGCTGATTCCCTACCCACTGTTCGCTAAGCCCTAACGATGGATAATATTTGGTGAATTGCGTGGTGTAGTGACTGTCTGTATTCTCTGAGATGATTCCCTAACTGTGTAACGGTGTAGAAGTCGCGGATAAGATCCTGGCTCATCAGCGATGACCATAGGATTCGGAAGCGTGGTTTCCAGTCTTGATGGTCGCCTGCTCTGACACAAACAAAACACTTCCGACTGTTCGGGCGGGATAGTGTTGCCCAGACATTGTGGTAGCCATACTACAGGATGGGGTGCCACTTTCTCCACTACCGCATGCGGGAGACTGTAGTATATTTTTCGAACGGAGGTCTCTGCCTAACCTCTGAACGCGGGTGACTTTATCCTGCGCCAGACCCCATGCAGCATAATCTATATTGGAACGAGTTGTTATCGTAGATGGTTGGATCCTTTAGCCTATCTTAAAAGCTAGTGTGGTTTCCTCCTCCCCGCAAGGAGATAGGGTCCATGAGGGCTGATTATTATTATTATTATTATTATTATTGTATTATAATATACAGTTAGTCTTTGGGTAAAAACTATAATTAAATTTATTATTTAAGTAAATAAATTAATTAGCATTAAGAAAACTAATAATCAAACTCCAAACTTCATCAAATGAAACTTCAATATTTCGTTCTTTATTTTGAGGCCTTTATCAAGATCTCTTTTTTTTTTAAATTAAATAACGAAAAAATAAATATAAAGGAAGGAGAAAAACCTTATTTCTCAATCCTATCATAACAAAATCATAACAAAATTTCTTTAACGAGACCTTACACGTGAAATTAACAATTAAAATCAAATTGTACAGTAGTACCAACATTTGAGCGTAAAATAAAAGTACACGAAAAAGATTTCCCAATCAGGCCTGTTATTAATTCCTACGGGTCTCCGCTACAAAATCTAGAAAAATACCTTAATTCAATTTTAAATAACTTGAAATTTGATAATCCTCACTTTATAATAAAAAACACCCAAGATATTATTGACACTATTAAGAAATATAGAAGTAATAATAAAAATAAGAAAGTTAGATTGTATACCCTTGATATTGAGGCAATGTACACGAGCATCCCAATCAAAGAAGCCTTAAAGATAGTTATTTCTAAGTATAATGATGATATAAAAGCAAAATTCAAAATGGATAAAGAATATTTTTTAAGATTATTGGAATTAATATGTGAAAACAGCAACTTTAGATTTAACAATAAAATGTACATACAAAATAAAGGTTTCCGATGGGTAGTCCCATCTCGGGAACTATATATATATATATATATATATGTTACACCGAATCCGTGAAATTGCCTATTGCGTGAAATCGGCAAAAAATTGCCGAATTCATGAAAAGTGCAAGCCCATTGCTTTATTCATCAAATGGGCAAGTTAGCTGCCGAATGCGTGCATTGGGCATAAATGTTCTTGCTTTTTTCAAGTATTGAGCAAAGTAGACAGTTTTGCTCCAGTGGTGTTTTTTGCAACTAACCGTTTACTTAAACAAACTAGACAGTTTTGCTCCAGTGGTGTTTTTTGCAATAACCGTTTACAAATGGTTTGTTTTGACGTTTACATTTACATATTATGATGATGTACTAATTTTATTAAAAGGTATTTTCACGATTTGCATCATGCGTAATCATCGTACGGTAATGGTCGATTTTCAATGTTATGTTCGCCTGTGCACCGGCGCACTGCACTGCGCACGCGCAAGTGCACTAGTTGTTTAGTTGCTTCGCTTGTTTGTTTGAACACAATATTCTGTATAATATGAACAATACAACTAAATTCTATAATTCAATTTCAAACAGGGTACCACGTGTTTGCAATGGAAAAGACGATCCAGAAATTTCGGTTCATTCCGCCGATCGAAGTGAAACTTATATAGGGCCTAAATCTTTAAAATAGGACTAAATAGATATGTGGAACAATAATTTTGTGACAGTAAATAAATTACTTAATTAATTAATTAAAAAACATTAAAAATAATTTGTGATCAAACAAAATAAAAATGATAATTTAAGGTATTCCATATCCTGTCCAACGCATGCATTCGGCAGTTAACTTGCCCATTTCATGAATAAAGCAACGGGCTTGCACTTTTCATGAATTCGGCAATTTTTTGCCGATTTCACGCAATAGGCAATTTCACGGATTCGGTGTAACATATATATGAATTGGGTTGAAGTAAACTATATCTCAAAAAGGACAGAAGCAAATTTCGTATATAGAAGGTCTGTTGATGAGATTATGATCTCATGATTGATGACATTATGATCATATGGGAGGGAACAAAGAGACAGTTTGCAAGTTTCTTAAATTACATTAATGGTTATCACAAAGACATAAAGCATAAAATGGAAGAAGAGATTGAAGGAAAAATAAACTTTCTGGATGTTACAATTAGGAATGAAAATTCAAGTTTTGACATTTGAACATTTTAGAAAATCTTATCAAAGTGAACATATTTTGAATTTTATGTCGAATCATCGTACATCAACAAAGAGAGCTATTATAAAAGGACACTTAAGAAGGATAACTAATTACACAGAAGAAATAAAGCTATGGAATAACAAAATTAAGAATCTGAGGAATATGCTCATCATGAATGAATACCCATCAGATTCATCGATTCAACTTTTAAAGAATTCTTCAAGGAGAGAAGATTTACCAAGAGAGATAAGGACTTAAAGAATAAAGATGAGTTTAGAAAAAGTATCACATTACCAATTGGTTTAAAGATTCATAAATATGTAAAAGAAGCTTGCAAAGAGATTGGGATAAATTTAATTTATTATAAGGATAATGTACTATTCAAAAATAATAAGAAAAAAGATCACAATTCATTACCAAACATGGGTGTAGTGTACGCTGTAGAGTGTGGAGATTGTTGGGGTATGTATATAGAAAGTACAGGGATGACAGCTAAAGAACGGGTAGATGAGCACGTCCTTGCCTACCGGAGTGGAACTAAGAAAATTTCAGAATGGGCAGATCATTGTCTGGATAATGATCATAAGTACATTTAATTTACTATGTTAAAGATGATTATAAAAGATTCGCCTTAGAGTCTTGTTTGATAAATTGCAGCATATGTTTAAGTAAGAATAAGTCTCTTAGAGTTACAAGATACCTTCAAATATATATAGGAAGTTCATTAAAGTCTATTAACGCCTGTACTCTTGGCTACTTGATTTAATAAAAATAAAAATAAAAAACTTTACGTATTAAAAATTACATTAAAATTAATTTAAAAATTCATTAAAAATCACAACCAGGTTTCCTTCCCGAGAGGGAAATTTCTCAAGTGGTAAAAAAGTCACTGCAATGAGTCCAAATAAATAGATTTAATTGTCCAAATATGCGGGGTTTAATCTTGTGTCACATGATCTGCAGGCAGGAATGCTGGGTGACTAAAGTACATCTGGTGGTGTTTTGTTGAACTGCTGATGTAAACAATTTCACATGTGTGTGTTTATAAACAATCTCCTGTTTGGTGATCGAACTGATCCGCTTATGATCCTACTTCTGGCAATCCTTGTTTTCTGGAAAGAAACTAGAAATAGAAAAAGAGAAAATGATTAAAGAATAAAAAATAAAAAATAAACTGATGATGTTCACTTTTTGAAGATTTTTTTTTTCCTCTCCTTTCCTTATATTTCTCTTTTTTCTTTTTTCTTCTTTCTTCTTTTTGGAAGATAAAGGCCATATTTTTACAATAGATATTTTGGAATAGATGAAACCGAAAGGAAATCATTGTATGCGTGATGAGAGGTAGCAATATAAATGGATTCTAAACATTTGCGTTGGAAATCTCCTTGGCATTTTCCAACTATTAAAGGATTTTTGAGGTTGATTGTGTGTTGAGCCTTTGTGGAGTGTGTATAAGTAAGGTAATCTTTGTTTCTGTTTCGTATAGCTCTACGGTGGTCGGCGACCCGGTCGGCTATTGGTCTGCAGGTCTCCCCTAGATACAGGCATTTATGGCCGTCACATCGTAGCGCATATACAACTCCTTTATACTATGGTTGGATTTTTGTTGATATTAGAAACCTTTGTATAGTATTGGATGCTGGTGAAGTAATTCTAATATTATAAGGTTTACATATTTTATTAAGTGTAGTGAATAATCTCGGATGGAATTCCGAAGAAACAAATGTTTGTTTTCCATTATTTATTCTACTGTCCAGGTTATTATAATGGCGCTGACATGCTACAAAAGTAGCATGTTGTTTTCAATAAACCAGATCGGAAAATTATTGTTGATAAGTAGGCTCTTAATGATACTTAGTTCATCATTGCGATTATTCAAGTTAGAAGACAATTGAAATGCTCTTTTTGTCAACATCATAATCAAATTTCTCTTGAAGGGTAAAGGAATATAAGAAAAATAATTCATGGTAATGCCTGAATGAGTTTTTTTACTGTATACTTTAGTATCAAATTTTCCATCTAGTTTAGTAATAAGGACGTCCAGGCATGGGATGCAAGCTTGGTTTTCATATTCAATATCAAATTTGATTTCATCATCAATTTGCTCGAAGACATCGCGGATTCCCAATATAATGTCCGATTTTGCATAACATAAAATGTCATCTACATATCTTATATATAGAGGGATATCGATTTGGCCAGCCTCCAAATTCGAAAGGGAAGAATCTTCAATATAGAACATTGCCCATTCAGCAAGTATTGGTGCAGCAGAATGACCCATAAATAGTCCAATTGATTGTCTGTACGGTCGAATCTCAAATATTAAAAAAATTGCATATTAAATAATGTTGAGATTAATGGCTTTAATTGAAGAAATTCTTCTTTTAATAAAAAATTGGAATGGTTCTTATGAATTATGTAATCAATTGCATTAAATATAAGATTTTCAAAGATTGATGTGAAAAGCGCTTTTACATCCATGGAAAAGAGTCCATATCCGTTTCCATGTTGAGATTCTTGATATTTTCTATTGCTTGAGTACTGTTTTTTATCGATTTCACATTGAGTTTTTTCATTTTATAATATAGGTGAACTGCAATTATTTCCAAAGAAGAGTTTTTGCAATTGATAATTGGTCTGATTGGGTAAAGGCCACTAGAGTCTTTCGGTTTGTGAAGTTTGGGTAGTCCATTGAATTTAGGGATGGCCAATGAATTGTCTTTTAGTTTCTCTTCCAATTGTGAGGTAATTATTCCCTCTTTGCGTAATTTTCTCACAATTTTTCTGTTAATGTTAGAAAAAAATGAAATACCTTCTGTATTATTAATAAATTGAAGCACCATTGTATTATAAGTTTCCTTTCTAATGATGACCGGGTTATTACCTTTATCTGAATTTAAAAACATTAAATCAGATTGCTTGCGTATACGTTTTAACTCGTATATTTCGAGGGGTGAAATCTCATTAATAGGCTTATTTCTGTGTACAGAACGGACTATATTACCGATTTTTGTTCGTAAAGAATCTGCTTGAATTTGATTGGGAATGTTTGAAATCACAGTTTCCATTTTTGCAATGGCTTCCTGCCATTTAAATTGCGTAGGAAGATTAAATTTTAAACCTCTCTTTAATGCTTGAAGAGCTGGTTGTGAAATAGGAACGTCACTTAAATTAAATACTCTATTGCTGATATTATAATCAACCGGCCATCTTTTTAAGCTAAGGGCCGTTAGTTTTTTAACATGGATCTACGAAATGGTTTCATATCTATTCTGATAAGCAACCGCTGCAAATTGTAGCACACAGAGATATTGTGGTCCTGTTAATATCTTTTGCAGTTGTATGGAGGTCATTTTAATTTCGTGAGTTAAATATCTGCATTTCTGGTGAGATGTTTTTATAGAGTAATTTAAAATTCTTCTTCTGACCTTATGTAGTAAAGTTGTCATTCCGGGGATCTCTTCTGGAATTTGGAAGCACAGTCTTGGAGGGCGGAGGTCCATCTTATGGCATATGATGTTAAATTTAATGGATGCTTTCGCTGCTGTGAGTTTCCTATTGGCACTAATAAATCCATTAATGTCTTGCAGGAACTTCTAAAATTTGAAACATCATTAAAATAGTAATGGCGTTTATATTCAAAATAGTAATGTTAACGAGTACTGTAAAAGGATTGCCAGAAGTAGGATTCCAGAAAACAAGGATTGCCAGAAGTAGGATCATAAGCGGATCAGTTCGATCACCAAACAGGAGATTGTTTATAAGCAAACACATGTGAAATTGTTTACATCAGCAGTTCAACAAAACACCACCAGATGTACTTTAGTCACCCAGCATTCCTGCCTGCAGATCATGTGACACAAGATTAAACCCCGCCCATTTGTACAATTAAATCTATTTATTTGGACTCATTGCAGTGACTTTTTTACCACTTGAGAAATTTCCCTCTCGGGAAGGAAACCTGGTTGTGATTTTTAATGAATTTTTAAATTAATTTTAATGTAATTTTTAATATATAAAGTTTTTTATTTTTATTTTTATTAAATCAAGTAGTCAAGTGTACAGGCGTTAATAGACTTTAATGAACTTTTACAGTTCTCGTTAACATTAATATTATGAATATATAGGAAGTCATTGATGAAAAACAAAAGATTGAAAGGCATTTTAAAACTTTTTTGACATTATTCACATGTTTATTCACGAATCTTTATTTGTTTTTGAATGTTAAATTTGTTTTTAATTATTAATTTCACATTGATTGATAAATTTGATTTTAATTGTTAATTTCACGTTATAAGGTCTCGTTAAAGAGATTTTGTTATGATTTTGTTTTGTTAGGATTGAGAAATAAGATTTTTCTCCTTCCTTTATATTTATTTTTTCGTTATTTAAGTTTTTTAAAAAAAAGAGATCTTGATCTTCGAAATAAAAGACGAAATATTGAAGTTTCATTTGATGAAGTTTGGAGTTTGATTATTAGTTTTCTTAGATGATAATGAAGATTTAGAGATGGTCGTATAATTAGCATTAAGTTTAAATTAAAGATTCCAACTTGCAACCGCTAAACAAATTTCAAAGTAATCAGGTTTTTCCACGAAATGTGATAGCAAAAGAGATAAGTCCAATTATAGCTGAATCTTAGAAAAATAACAACGAAATCTCATATTAAGAAACATATTAAGATAAACACTTTTAATTCAATTCAAATAATATAATAGAAGGATTTTAAAAGAATCTAAAGAGCTGTGACAACAAAACCCAAACGTGATCTAGAGTTTTCTAGTAAGATCGGGCCAATCGAAATTGGCTATTGCCAAATTCAAAGTCAAATTCCATAGCTTCTTTACAAAATTCATAAAAAAAAACCATTTATACAGTTGGAAAATGGAAAATGAACACCTCTAAGGGAAGCACCGTATTTGTGTGTGCTACTGGTAGAGGGCAGTACGTGCAATGATTAGAAGCGCAGTACTGTGAAAGAATTAGGATGCAAGTACTGGCCGTAGACAATCCGAATCTCTATCAGGCGTATTGTGGGTCTGTGGGAGACCGGGTAGTCGTTCCGGAGAATCGCTCAACAAGCTGGATGTGAAGTGTCCGCTGTTGCATAAATGTTGGTCCGGTGAACCGAGGAAGATGTAGATACTCGTCAGTCAGTTAGATGTAACTGCCGCATCATATAAGCGACCATCACGGATCACACGGCGACCGCACCACCGATTAGGATCAGTGTCAAACCCGGGGTGTCAGCTGAGACAATCTACAACCAAGCTGGACTACGACCATGGGTGCCGCTCACCATACTTTCCCTCACGCCCTCGCCGATGCTCAGTGCGCCTCTAGTTGGGTCATGAAAGATGCACCTAGAGGAATGAATGAGAGCGGGCGCTAGTCTCGGCGCTAGTGATGGTCAATTTCGCGGACGGCGAGGAGCAAATGAGCGGTACCTGGTAGGTGAGCAGTATCTGGCAGGTGAGCGGTACATGCCACATGAGCGTGAAATATAGTGTATACGGTAGCAACACATAGGATCAAAGCCTAGCATCATGGTGTGCGGAGTCGTAGCTTTCAATGATCGTTCGCTTCCCGTTGTCGTACAGGGAACATTGAGCAGTGCAGCGTACATCCAGAACATCATCCAACCCCTTCTGCTGCCATTCCTGCAAAATCAGGAAGATGTGCTCTATCAACAGGCCAATGCCCGCCCACCCACCGCTCGTTTGGATGGCATCTGTTCCTGTCTGCAATTTCGGTGACAACTCTTAACCAACATTGAATGTGCTTGGACCTCCATTCCTTAAGTTTACATTCGACACTATACGATCGTATCTGTGCGAGACTGCAGGCCTGTGTTACTGCTGGAGAAAGGTATACAGAGTATTGACATCGCCTTTGGACATACACTGTGACCACTGTACATAGGCGTACTATTTAGTGAGCATGGTCATCTAAGGTGTACGACTCTGAGAATTCCTGCGACAGCCCTTCTGCTGTTCGGAATATTAGCAGTAAAAAGGAGGCTGAATTCACTTATGCTATGCTTTCCAGCGAGTTTGCCATGCTCAAAAATTATGAAGAAAACCTTAAACCTCAGAATGATTATTTTGCTTAGAAGATCAAGTTAGGTTTACTAACTAAGGATCAATATATTGTCGGGAAAAAAGATAAAAAAGATAAATTACAGAGAAAATAATGAACGAAATCAACGTCAAAGTTTCTTTCAAAGATAAGTTCGAAAATTATAATAATGATACAAATTTAGGAAAAATATTGTCTCAAACTATAAAGGTTGATATGATTGATGGAGGTCTTAAAAAATAAGGTCATTACTAAAAATGGGAATATCATCCTGAAATATTTCAACAATGCTCAAAAACTTAAATTAAAAACTTAACTGAAAGGAAATGATTCGTTGCAAGTATCTTCAATTAAAAACAAGAATCCAACCATAAAATTAACAAGAAAACCCAAAGAATGTAATGATAACGAAATTTTGGAAATAATATCTTCTATTACTAAAGAAGTTATTAATAAAGAAGTTATAAAGAAAAGAGTGGTTACAGTGACAAATAAAACTTGTCGCAATCCCAGCAAAAAAAAAATGGTTTTTATCTGTTCGTTCTAATATCTTCAATTTCTTTGAAAATAGAGATTATATTCTTTTTGAGTATATTTCTGTTCCTTTCAAAGAGACATCTCTTTCTTAAGATGTTTCAAAATGAAATGTCAACAGTTTGGACATCTTGCTGCCAATTGCAAAAATGACACTACTTTTATCAAATGCAGTGGCCGATATAATAATATTGAATGCACGTCTGAAACTTACAAGTTTGAATTTAATCAAATACAAATCATCCGGCACATAGTTTTTACTGTCCATGTTATTTAAAAGTGCTATCTTCCCTAATGCTGGGCGAACACGAGGCGATATTTTGGGACAATCATGCCCAATTTGATTGCTGACAACCGTTTGCCCCAATTTGATTGTCCCAAACTGATAATACAATTGGTGCAAACGGTTGTCAGCAATAAAATTGGGCCATATTGTCCCAATAACATTGCCTATAATTGCTGTGTGTTTGCCCAGCATTAGGAAACTTATAATTTATCAATGATCAAAATCGACCAGCTTAATATATAAAGAAATTGGCAAGCACGGTGCGAACTTCAAACTTTAAAAAATGGATTCGATGTACTTTCATTCAGGAACCATACCATTCAAAAGAGGGCGCATTCCACTTTAGGTGGAAATTGTCCTATTTTATACGATAATGACCAGCACATTAAATCTCGCTGTTGTATAGCCATTAATAATAATTATTTACAACCTTTAATACTTACTCAATACCTTTCCAAAGACTCAATTTAGATAAACGCTATTAATTACAAAATAGTAATCGTCAATATTTATGCTCATAAAAACGATAATTTAAATAGTATTTTAAGCATTTTGGATAATATAATTAGGTCTTACCGTCATATTTTTTTATAGGTGACTTTAACGCAAGAAACACGATGTGGGGCTATGACTTAAATTACAACAGAGGCCTTTATCTGGCTGACTGACTGATTGATCATAATTTACAATTATCGAATGATAGTAAATTCTATTCCAACTTTCTAGTCTACTAATGGATTACACGTCTACAACTTGAATGTTTGCGCTGACGATTTAGGTAGTGACCATAGGTGGATTTCATTTCAGCTTGGTCCTGCTTTTGTTTCTGGTAGTCTATCTTATTGTCTGAAAGCTGCAAGGTGGAACGAATTTGTTAACTATTTGGTTAATAAAATAGATATTCTTAATGATACAATTATATATTAGATTTGTGAGGAAGCCGCCTCGGCTTTTCAATCCTTCTGTAAGGAGGCTTGTAATAAAGCTATTTCGTTTAAGAAAAATATGTTTAGAAATTTACAGGTGTTCCCAGATGGTGGTCTTCCGAATAGAGTGAACTTAGGACAAGGGCTACAGCATACTGAATAAATATATTAAGTGCCAGGATCCACCTAGAAAGCAAGCTATAGCAGTTAAATGGAGGGAATCTAGAGCTGTTAACCGTCGGACTCTCAGAAAGTCCAAGTTGGATTCCTGGAAAAGGTTTTTGTGTAGAAGAGTCTCGCCAAAACGGTTTTGGATTTCCCTCTAAATTTTAAGTAACAAAATTGGTAATGTTCCCGTCCTGAGAACATGCAAAAAAAATGATGACGTTTAGACTTGTTCCAATAAGGAGACTTCCAAAGCTCTGCTGCAGGAATACTTTCCTGAGGATGAAGATTCTTCTTCTTCTTTCTTGAGGAGAAAGATGTCTTCTACTTAACTTCCGGAGAACGAAGATTTCAATATTTCTCTCCAGGAACTCTTTAATGCTGTTTATTCTATTCATCTTGATTCTCGGCAGGTCCGGATATGATTCCAGTTTGTGCTCTCCCTTTTATTCTTCAGGCCCTAGGCAACACATGGGTTTTTCTTGTTAATAAATGTTTAAGAGATGGTATTTTCCCCAAGTTGTGGAAGCAGGCCAGGGTACTCCTTCTTCCTAAGGAAGATGGTCGCTATGCAGCAATTTGCATTCTGCCTGTCATCGGTAAGGTTCTTGATAAATTTCTGAATAACAGCTTCTATTATTACTTAGAAAAATATAATTATTTATAAGATAAGGAATTTGGATTTCGAAGAGGCCGCAGTACGATTATGGCTATCGACTCTGTTCGTTCCTTCCTTCAGACTCATAGACATTTGGGGCATCGCGTGGCTGCGGTCTCTATCGATGTATCAAATGCTTTAACAATGCTTGGCATTGTCAATAAGATTAGTCTTGTGCGTTTTTTTCTCTTATTTTTCTTTCTAATCTTATTGTACGCACGTTAATTTTATGCATTATCTATTTCTTGTTTTATAATTAGTCTCTTATATGCTAAGCGGGTCTTAACGGAGATTAATTCATTGGCCCTTTTTATTCTTTATTTAGGTTATGATGTTTTTTTAATTGGAGGGCCGTTTTGATATTTACTTTTGTTCTATTTATATGTTTCTTGAGTTCACTGAAATGTTAAGATACTGGACGGACCCAATTGACGAAGGTCAGGAAACCAGAAATGGTCCATGTTGGGGTTCCAGTATCTCAATTTCCAAGAACAGATCAGTGAACTCTTAGTCTTGTGCATTTTTTTCTTTTATTTTTCTTTCTAATGATAAATTTTATTTTCTAAATAAAGAGGGAAATAGTCCAACGTTCCAGAACCTAAGCGATAAGCCTAGACTACTACGAAGAAGCAAGAACAACTCAGAATGGGTCCTACAACTTTCAAAAAGAACGATAAAGACATTTCAACGAAACAAGGGACGCTGCGGAGTGTTAAACCACTCACGGATATACAGACGTTAATTTAAGAAGAAAACAAAGTAAGTGACTTTTATAACTTTGTTTATTACTAGTGAGCTGACTTCGTTTTGTGCATTGAATTGCTAATTTTTAATTCAAGTATAACTCAAGTTAAATTTAAAGAAGAAAAGTATATATTTAAAGTTTACAGATTGAACTTAATCATCTTAATGAAAGTTACCATGTAATGCCAGAATAACTGAAAGGTTGACTGCGTTACGAAGAGTTACAAGATAGATAGTTAACATTTCAAAGACAGTAAAGCGAACTTTCTAAGTATTCTAGTAAATAATTACAGAAGATATAATTGCTGATCCTGTGAAAATTATTTTCCAAGTTAGTCTTACCTACTTTTGGAACGATTGTAGGGTTACGAATTTTCCTAACTGAACTGATACTATAGAACAGTTATTAGATTCTTAGATCAGAAGCTTGAAGATAATATATTTCAAAAAGTTTTATTATATCTGAAAGATATATGTGTTTAAACGATTTTAGTTTATCGGAGATATAAACAGTATTTTTGCAAGTGTTTACCATGTTTTTGAGTGCTATTTCTTATGCTAATATTTAAATGCCACATCCTTTATTACCAGTTAACTGTCATTAACAATATAAACTTTGCTATCCACGTATATAAATTACTGAACTACTTACGTTAACAATCATCATTAACTGAATGAAAACTATAATTATCATCTGGTGATTCCATTTTTAAATGTGTCCGTAGTTCTGGTGCGGACGCTTGTTCGGTTGTGTCCCACCAGGAGCATGGCCGGAGAAGGCGGGAAGACAGTCATCGAGGGCAGTTGCTAATCAGCTTGTGACCCGCATTTGACATGGTCGGCAGAGACGAAACACAACCAGTGACCGTGCCGGACGGAATGATGGAAGGTGTAAGGAATGCTGAGACGAATAATCTGTAAGTAGAGAACTTTATAATCTTACGGAAGACTGTTATTGCGGGCAGCAGCTGTAGGCTTCTGTCGTGTGAATTCTGTTTTCGGGTGGAGAAAAGCCCGAATTCATCATTATAGTGTGTGAAGGAATGATGGGATGCTTGAAAATAAACGTTGTGTTTCTTAAACACTAACTTTCTGTGAACTCTAAAGTTTAAACACACAGGTCAAAGCCATTCACCACAAAAGTTATATCATCGAATACGAACTGGAGAAAAATAACTACAAACTGTAAATCAAAGGCTTTGATTACTATTACGGAGTTATGTTATTAAATAGCCCTTTATTATTAATTTTAAGTGAACTAAAGATAGTTGGGTGAAGTAAAGTTAAAGAAACTAATTTTATTTGTATCTAATTTCTTAAACAAAATGTTATAATAGATTGTTTGTTGTAGTTTGTAATTACCTTTCAGATTTATCTTTATTTGTTTAACTATATTATGAAGGGGATTATTTTGGAGATATACGTCTCATAAAAGTGATTAGTCCGATATTACATATGCATTTTTGATTTTTTGAATCTTTTATGCTTATATTATCTGATAAATAAATGTGTTATTTTTAGAAATGAATTTTGATCCATTCATTCACGTGTATGTATGATAAAAGTTTATTGACTTAATTAAGTTGGGTGACGACGATAAATTTGTGTTAAGAGAACAAGATGTTGGGGATTCGACGGGGTGGTTTTAATTGGGGAAGTTTCAGGTGGTTTTAACAGGTCACTCTCATTCCAGTAAAAGGATACATTCTTAAAATTCTTGTTTTGTTTGGCGCGGAAGTAGACATACGACCGTACGTGGAATTCTCTGTCAGGAAATTTTGGCAGGAAAACCTTGGGCCCAGCAGAATGCCATTTTTACCCAATGACAGTCGAATAACTTCTACGGAATAGTTTGTAAGTACAGGTTTGATCCACGGGAGTATTTGACCATTCAAATGACTCTAGGGACGGAGAAAAGTTAATTCTTATCTTTGGGATTTATTTGATCATGGGGGGGTACCCCTTACCCCGTGACAAGTACATATGTTTATCTTACTTCGTGACAATTACAAAGATGTCTTTATCCTTAGATGGAAAGCCGTATTGATCATTTTTTTATATTGTTGTTACGTAAGAAATACTACAAACACACCAATACTACAAACACACATTAAAAAAATCATGTATATAGGAAATATATAGATTCCAAGGACAGTTTGGAAGGCGTCTTAAGTCCTCCATCATCAGCAAGATTGTATTGTTGTTAGATATCCAGATTGCATTGTTGTCCTTTGAATTTGCAGTTACATCTGGCAGTCGTATTCATATCATACACTATATGGCCTAAAGTATCCGAACACCCTTCCGATGAAGTGGATCGGGCAGATCAGGAGGTTCGATGCGTCATCGCATCTACAAAAACGTTAGTGGGGGCTTGGGCGGCCATAATTCTGTGTTCTCGATAAAATGAGTAAGTGAGGCGAAGTCAGTGACTTCGAACGTGGCGTAATAATTGAATACCACCATTATAGGAAACCGGTTCGTGAAATTGCGGACAAGCTGCACATGCCGAAATCAACTGTGAGTGATGTAATTGTAAAATGGAGACGTCAAGACAGTGCAACGATTGCATGAAGTGGTAATCCGAAAAAAACTGACTGAACACAGTTGTCGAACCCTGAAGAGATTGGGGAAGCAAAATCGCAAGTCTTCGTTGGCAGTGAGGACGACGGAGTTCCAACATGCGTCGGGCATTGTCGCTAGCAGCAGGACTGTTCGCCGAGAGCTAAACTATGGCCGTGCGGCCGCTCACAAGCCTAACACCTCTGCCGCCAATGCGAAGCATTGGTTGCAATGGTGCAGATCTTATCGCCATTGGACTGTGGAAGAGTTGAAAAATGTTCTGTGAAGTGATGAATCTCGCTTAACGATCTAGCACGCATGTGGGTTTGACGGATACCCGGTGAACGCTTCTTATCCGACTACATTACGCGAGCTGTTAAGTTCGGTGGCGACAGCATAATGGTGTTGGGTTGTTTTTCGTGATTCGGCCTGAGCCCATTAGTTCCTGCGACGGGCAACATGAACTCTGCAATATATCGGGCCATTCTGGACAACGCTGTTTTCTGAACTATACGGCAACAGTTTGGGGAAAGCCGTTTCTCTTCCTGCAGGATAACTGTCCCGTATTCATATCGAAGCTTGTGCGGCCGTGTTTAGATGATTTGGATGTTCCACGACTTGACTGGCTGTCTCAGAGTCCCGATCTCAACCCCATTGAACGTCTGTGGGACGAAATAAAAACTAGATGAAGTGCCCACCCATATCGCCCACATCATCCGTGGCCGGACTCATTTCAGCTGTGAAGACAGCCTGGAAGTCTCTTCCTGCGACCACCTCAAAACCTGGTGGAAAGTCTCCCCAGACGTGTACGGGCTGTCATCGATGCAAAAGGACCGACATCATATTAATATGTGCCTCAGGAGCCTCCACGTCCCGACCACGGTGTGTCCGGATACTTTTGGCCATATAGTGTATGTATCACTCCTTAGGGGATTCACGATGATTCACCATTTCCGGTTCTCTGACAGTCTTCTGCTCATATCGACACGGTTGGTCAGTTGTCGGCCTGCAGTTTATGACACAAGAGGACGTTGGGGAACAACATACTTGCATTCGTTGGCATTGGTTGAAGTAGTCATTATAAGCTGCTTGTATCTTGTTAGAAGTTCACTTGAAAAAGATCGGCAGGTCCGATCGAAACCTGGTCGGGATATTAAGACTTTAATTTGTTTTATGTTTTTTAATTATTGTTTGTCTGGCCTTTTTTCAAACATCATCTAAAATCTTTTATTCCAAAGTATTTGGAAATACAACTATTGGACCAACTAAAAACTATCCATCTTTAATCGATAACTGTAACTTAACTTTAAAAAAAAATACATTCTTGTGGAACTTTGCATGGTCAACCAATCTTTACCTAATTCCATATTTCTGTTAGCAAACGTTCTTTACTTGTTTCTCCTGCAATTTCGAGAAAACCTGAAATTGCCGAAAATTCGGAAATGTTTGCAACACCACATAAAGGCAATCTAAATAAAGCATTTGCCTGACTAATAGTGTTTCCGTTTTTATAATAAATACTGAAATTATATGCTGACAAAATTACCCACCATCAATGTAATCTAACGTTAGCAAGTACAGGAAAGCTTTGTTAAGATTAAAAATTCACTGTAGAGGTTTAGAAATCGTAGCTAATAGGAATGATCTATCTGCTAAAAGCTTGTGAATACTTAACTACAAAACCTAACTACAAAAACAATTGCAAGTGCTTTTCTATCTAACTAACTTGTTCTAACCCCTATAACTGATTTTTCGGCTTTTGCGTTTTTAGCTCTATCAAAAATCTTTCCAATCTTTTGATCATATCCAAGCTATAATTTTTTTAGTTACGACATGTAATGGTTCAAGCTTATCAACAGCTATTGATGTAAATTTATGATAAAATAAATTAAATCTAAAAATGAATTCAATCTATAATATTATTAGGCCTGGGAGTTTAAGGCCTGAAGCTTATTAGGCTTGAAGCTTTATGGCTTCAACCTTTTTTCTTAAAATTACGCTACATTTTCAAACTTTAACTAAAACGGAGATGAAGTTAACTTTAACTCTTGAATTTTAACTTCAACTCTTTCCTACGCTGATCTGTCTCTATAAAAACAATATCAATATGTCGAAAAAAAAGAGAAGGATCTTGCATATGATGAATAATAAATAAGAAAACTTGCTATTTTTTTTAATTTTTTTGTTTTCTTCAAGATTCAACCAATAGTTTCAAGTTCATCAGCAAGCAGACGAAATTGTACAATGATGTAAGAAAATGTAAGCATGCTTATTTGTTGTCATAAATGTAGACAAGATTATAGTTGATATAATTCAAAAAAGAAGGCTTGAGAAAGCAAGATTATTCCAATCTTGCGAAATATTGCCAATAAAGAAGGAGAATTTTGAAATAAAGTTTAATGCACCTAATTTTACATATTATGAAAAAATGAAGAAGAATATTGAATTAGATTAAAAGGATTTAATGTAATTTAATTAAAATATCTTTTAATTAGATTAAAAGTATTGTTATACAATTAGACAATGCTGACTATGAAAATACAGTACTGCGCTGATGTGGGTACAGTCACGTCATAACAAGTTTAATACGTTGACCATCATTATCTGCTATCATCTGGAATCTCAGAATCGCATATTCAACTGTTGCTCAAGATGCCCCTGGAAATTCAGCACATGATCTGATATGCTTGCATTTAAATCCGCCAAGGTTGCTCCGTTATAACGATAAACCAGATTTTTTAAGATAGCTGCAAGTCAAAAATCGCATGGGGTGAGATCCGCTACGCGTGCGGGCCACATAGTACTGAAGTGCCCGCTAATGACTTGGTCATCAGTAAAATGATTGCGGGGCACCATCCCCTGCATGAACTCTGTTGAATCAAAGCACTGACGTTGTTCGAGTGATGGAATCATTGAAGTGATTAATAATAGGGGTTAATATCGACTGCCAGTATTAGAACATGGAGAAGGACCTGTGCGCCCATGCCCTTCGAAAAAAAAAACGGTCCAACAATCAATGTTGACATAAATCCACACCAAACTATCACTTTTGGGAATTGTAAAGGAATTTCCAGATATGCATTGGGATTTTTCTCTCTCGCCTAAATGCGACTCGTGTTAACTGTATCATGCAGATGGAAATGTATCATGCTCGGGTCAATTCCGGGCCGTTCAAGAATCTTAGTACGAGCTAAGAACAGCAATGGATCTCTCATTGACGCGGACAACGAGGCAGCAGTTGTTGAACATGAGAAATTTTATAAGGATATTTATCGCATAATATTCAGAATAAATATGGACCGTGGCAGCAGGTAAGGTCAACGAATGTGCAACACGCCGAACACATGCGCCCCTGGCAATTGACATCCTGTCCTCTTCCACTTTGGTCACCACATCGCCAACCACCTGTGCGGCAACAGGCCTTCGTCTTCTTTCGGTTTTAACATGAAACTATCCTATGTATTAAAATTTGACAATCATTTTTAGTAACCCATTCGCAATAATTGTAATTCGTCAACGACCTTTTAATGACCTGAACCGCAAAGCTTCAGGTGCAGAAGTCCCGTTTGGGTAAAACAATTCACTTTCCTTTTATAGGATTTTCCCCATTTCTGAGGTTTTCCTCAACTGAAAGTCCTCCTCATAATGTCTCGCCATTTGTTTCTGTCCTCTGCATCCGCTGTTGTCAGTCTATATCTTTCCAGGTTTTCCCTCAAGTTATCTCTCCAACGCTTTTTCGGTCTTCCCGTTCTGTTTCTGCCTTCTGGTTGCCAGTCCATCAGTGCCCTAGGTAATCTGTTGTCTCCCATTCTTGTCACGTGTCCGAACCATCTTAATCTTCTCTCATCTATCTTTTTTATAATGTCTGTTCTGATATTTAACTGATTTCTTATCTCGATATTCGTTTTTCTCTCCAATCTCGATGTTCTGGCCGATCTTCTCCAGTAATCCATTTCAGTTGCTAACATTTTTTTTTCATTTACCTTACTCATTGTCCACGTTTCTGCCCCATAAAGTAAAATGCTTTCAATAACTGCATTAAAGATTAATTTTTTGGTGCTATTTATTATATCTCTGCTCCACAGTATAGAATTTATTGCTGATATTGCTCTTCTTGTAGTTGCTATCCTTCTTCCAATTTCCATTTCTGTTCCTCCCTGTTCTTGCAGTTCTGATCCCAAATATTTGAAATTAGATGCATTTTTTATTACCTTTCCTTCTATTATCGGATCTTTCTTAAAGCCTGATGTTAAGTATTCTGTTTTTCCAAAATTGATGTTCATACCCCATTCTGTATATGCGTCCAACAGTTTCCTCATCATATACTCAACATCATCATCATCTTGTGCAATTACCACTTGATCATCAGCAAATAGTAGGTTAAATAAGTATTTGTTCTCATTCAGCTTTATATCCATTTTTTCACATTTCCTTTTCCAGTCCCTTAACGCAACATCCAAGTATATTTTGAATAGGGTGGGTGATATGCAACATCCCTGCAAAAGCCCTTTGCTTGTTTTGAATTCTTTAGAAACTCTGGATCCCATCTTTATTTGACACATATTGGCTTTGTACATAAGTTTCACTAGATTTATGATTGGCTTGCTTATATTAGCAGTTTCCATTGCACTCCACAGAAGCTTTCTCGGAATGCTATCATACGCTTTTTCTAGATCTATAAATATCAAATGAATATCTTTCATTTTTTCCTGGCTTTTCTGCAATAGTTGTCTGATTGTAAAAAGATGATCTATTCCTGACTTCCCTGTTGTAAAATCGCATTGTTCTTCAGATGTTATAAATTCCTCTTCCTAAAATATAATAAAATATTTTGAATATAGGTTTCATGGGTAGTATAACGTATAAGCGGTGGTTGCAGTTTTTAAAGAAATTTCTAAAACTTATTTTTTTTTTAATGTTACGCCAGTCCTATTAGATATACGTAAATGAAACTTTATACCTGTGTTATAGATGCTGATTATTTTAATCTATTTAGTTAACATTAACGAAAATAAGTAAGTTTGAATTATTAAATTTAAAAATTAGATTTAAATTTACCATTGATCACATCTGATATTAAGTTAGCTTTTATATTTTTTTTTCAGAATTGTTTCTGTCCCAATAAGAGCTTATACATAACATTACCGTGTATTCTTTTACCAAAATTATTATTAAGCTTAGTTCATTCAAAAATTCTTAACCAATTTTGTCTTGTTTTAAAACTAGACACATAATTCTTTCTTTCTTTTTTAACAAATTAGAAATTCATTATTATTGTATTATAAATAAATTTTTCTTTCTTCTTTCATCAACAGTCAACTTTGGAACACGAGCTAATCCACCTGACAACGTCAGGGTTAGGCTAGGAAATTGAAGAAGTTTTTGATTCATTACGTCTCAGAAAGAACCCTGAGATAGTAATTCGCAGGGAGAAACGGGCGAACCACAGAAGAAGAAAGAAACACCCATGCTCACGCCGGGATTCGAACCCAGATTCCGTCACATCGGCCACATGGCAGACCGCCGTCTACACCGCTCGGTCACTGCAGAACGGCTAAATTTTTCTTTAATAATTAAAAAAATTATATTTATTTCTAATTTCTTGTTTTTCCAAATTGGATTTATCCTTATAATGTATATATATATAAATATATAATTAAAGATTTTCATGACAGCTTTACTAATGTTGTTTGATTGTTTGTTATTGATTGGAATCCAAAAATCCAATCCGTAATTAAGAATCTATAAGGGATTCTTACAAGGGATTAAAAGTCTACAAGGGATTTATATAAAATTAACTTTTGTTTGAAAGGAAGCATGCCTTTTATATGATAAAAAAAATGTTAATGAATTAAATTTATTAATTATGAAATAATGATGGATGTCTCAATGAAACTTATTGTTTAGATAAATATCCAAGTATCTCTGACTCTCTACGTTATCAATCCTATCACAATTACACATCTAGTGTTAATATTAGAATTCAGATTAGAGCAGTGTTTTTTATATAAGAAGAAACATGGTTCCGTATTAACTTTTTTATTTTAATTTCTGATTAACATGTTTTATTCTTTTGGAAGTTAATATTCATTTTATTATTAAAAGACCATTTCATAACATTATTCATATCATTTTGCAAAGAATAATAAGCGTTATTTTAGTTTCTGTTACCCGACAAAAGCAAGACATCATCAGCATAAACATATATTTTTGAAAACTTTATGTAATTGCTAATATAATTCCTATATATATTAAAAAATAAGGGGTCTAAACTTGAGCCCTGGGGAATACCCCATTTCACATTAAACAATTTACTTAACAATTGATTTATTGTAATTTATTTATTTATTGTTTTTTAAATAGTTTTCCGATAAATTATAAAAAATTCCTCTAATACCCAAGCAATAAAGTTTTTTAAGAACTATATTAAGATTTATATTAACTTATATATTGCTTTGATTTATATTGCTTTTCTAAAGTCAATGAAAGCAATGTACACCACATCACCCTCATTTAAGTTATTATTAATATTTTTTTAATAATTTTACCTTACTACTATTATTTTGATAAACATATTGATTTACACTAAGTTCATACTTTTAATATAATTGTTTTAGGATTGAGTTAAAAAGAATTTTTAATATATTTGATAATAAAGAAATCGGTCTGTAGTTACTCAAATCATCAAATTTTCCTCCCTAAAAAATAGGAGCACTTATAGGTTTTTTACAAAGACTTGGATAAATACCCGTGGACAAGATATTTTTAATTAATTCAACTGAAACAAAAGAGATATTTTCCATACAATTTTTTATTACCTTAATTTTAATAATGTCACAACACAAAGAATACTGATGTTTTGATTCATTAAGTTATAATTTTTTTATATATCTTGATAATTCAATAAAAAGAGTGCAAAAGAATTCTTAATAGGGTTGTTTTCACAATCTATATTAAAATATTCAGTGAAAATTATTTTTACACTCTTTTAATTGATAAAAATGTTTTACTGAAATCTTTAAAAAGTACTTAAATCTTTAATAAAATTAACATTAATTGTTCCACATTTTACAATTTTTTAAAAAATAAAATTGTAAATAAAATATAGAAATATTTTGCATTGTGCATATTTATTCTCAACCACTACAATGCCTTTCTTTTTAATTTCTATGATTTAAGGAATTGCATTCTGACCTAACTTCCTATTTGATTTCGATTAGATAAGATTAGCTTTCTATTCATGTAGAAAGGTTTTACGACTTTCGAAAAGTATAAATTAGAAGTTTCCAGCATCAATTCATATTTCATCTGAAACTCCAGATTGAAAAACGTAAGTAATTCATAGAAAAGTTCTTTTATTTTAAGCTGAATTTAGTTGCACCTGAATAACTTATTTATGCTAAGTGTCCATTTTAATTACGATAAACACTTTTCTTGGTATTAAACATTCTGTAATTAATGGAAGTGCTACTTTCAATATTAACGGGAGTTAATGTGATTTAGATAGAAAAAAAAGAATCAAAAATAAACTGCACTTGAGAATAGGTGGTAATTATTGAGAATAGGCCTTAGTAATTTAGAAAAAAAACCCTCCAAGTGAAGCAGTTGATGTTGTAGAACAACATAACACATGATCGCTGATTTTCATGAATTTATATTATTTTTAGGTTAAGTCCAATTAGAGGATTACTGATTTCAAATTTTCACACTAGAAATGTATTGCAGCATATTCAATAAACAAACATCGCTTATCATTTACTTCTTTTTAGTTATTCAGAAATGATTGGAAATCATCTTTTTAAATAAAAAAAATCACTCGATATATCATAATATCAAACACAATTTGTATACATATTATATAAATCTTAACAGAAACTTCTTCTAAAGTTCTTAAAACATATTTATAACATATAATATATCAGCAACCGACAAGGAATAAATTTGCTACGTATCTAAGGATGACTGGATAACTTTACAATCGAAATATTGTATGTTAAATATATGTTACAAGGATTATTGGGAAGAAGTTTGTGTCAAGATTTATATACTGTACAATTTACTCGAGTTACTAAAATCAATGAGAATCTCTTTCTAAACATTGCATTGCTATAGGAAGCATGAAAATATAGAAGCAAATGTATATCTTTTTCCTAAAAGGAAAGAATATTGATAATTTGCTTTGAACCGACTAAGCTTTGTGACTCTGGTTAGTAATATATGTAATAGACTTACAACTTCGATTGAAGAATGAAATTTTAATCATTGTAACTTTGCAACCTGTTTTGGAGCTCTGATATGGACAGCAGGGTTCAACCTTCTTTCTTTTTCAGGAATATATTTCATATTCAGTTCAGAATGGTTAAAGCTCAGTAGGATTAACAAGTTATTATTGATTCCTTTTTAATAGAAATTAAGTAAATTCTGTGTAAACGTGAGTAAAGAATTCGAATGCGATCTGGAAGAGTAGAATTCAACTCCAGGCGGAAGTTACGAATTTCTCCACAATTAATTCTCCTCCAGACGGGTCCACCCAGTCCTCTATAGAGTAGGAACAGGGATTTTCCTGGGGGTTAAAGGCTGACCATCTGACCTCAGCTTCAGAAGAAGTTGGTTTGGAAATGCCGGAAGCCGTATCTCTCGCGACCCCAAATGCCAAGTAAATACAGGATATCAAAAATTGAAGTATACACTCTTTCAAACGTTATAACTCAGGAACGAAATGAGATTGAAATATAAGGTGTGTTATATTTTATTTCGTAAACTTTCTTAAGCCCGTACATGTTCAAAATGTCCACCCTCTGCCACAGTACACCGACATCGAACAGACCAACTGGATTGTGGCCAATGGAAGGTCATTCATGGAATGTTCAATCTGATCTCTTAATTCCGCCAGTGTTTGTGGGTTTGTGGCGTACACCGTGTTCTTTAAAGCTCCCCAAAGGTAGAAGTCGAGAGGGGTTAAATTGGGAGATCGAGGCGGGAACTCCGTCGCACTTCCTCTTCGTCCTATCCATCTGTGATTGAATGTGTGAACGAGGAAAGTTCTCATATCGATATGAGGTGGAGCCCTGTCTTGTTGGAAGTAAACCTCATTTTCATTCTCGAAGACATCATTAAGATGTGGAATCATGAGTTCCAACATCTGCAGGTAAGTCTGATCCGTGACAGTACGTTCGAAAATGTAAGGCCCAAGAATCCTCTGGAGGACAGAGCACATCATACCGCTATCCTTGGAAGATTGACGACCTTTTCTTAATGATGTTTGGGGTTTCGTTAGCCCAATACACACAATTATGACGATTAATTGTATCATTAAGTTGGAATGTTGCTTCATCTGACCAAACAATTAAGTCTTGAAAATCTAATTTTTTTTACAGTAAAGTAAAACAAAGAACGCACATAACTAAACAAAACACAAATTCACTGAGCTATTTTTTGATATTTGTGCTGGAAGTCGGGGACAGTATTGTTTCAAGGCTTATTGGCCTCTCTTCAGCCCGACCCGACCAGCATACCTAGCTCAGTGAAATGGGACGATATACAAAAGCGGACAAACATACAAAGCAATGTACCCTGAATTACAAAAACATCAAAATAAAATCAAGAATAAAAAGGGGTGAATAATTAATCCCCGCTAGCGTTTAGCTTAGCATTAAGGGATTAATTTATAACAAGATTGGTATTTAGACAAGAGATTTAACATGCGTTAGTATATTTTTATAGTAAAATAAAACAAAGAAAGCACATAACTAAACAAAACACAAATTCACTGAGCTATTTTTTGATATT
>JAFIDM010000001.1:355181-435000 GCA_023159025.1 Thereuonema tuberculata
GGTGGGCTTTAATTTCCTTTATTTATTGTTTACGACGATTTTATTGTGTTTATTAAACGTATTCGAAAATGATCCATTTAATGTGGGATGCCGGTGAACGAAAATGGACAAATCATGTTTCTTGAATTAGCCACGTTATAGGCCTAATTTTTAAGCTCAGAAAGACCACGATGGCAATAGAACTAAACGCCATACTAAAACATTGCACCACACATTAAAAAAAAGTCATTCACGGTATTGTATCAGTTATCTTTATAGTTGGAAAAGGGCTTTTTTATAAGTAATTTTTTTTAACCTTAAGTTAGTTGAGTTGACTGAATAGCTGAACTGGCCAAATTTTTAACCACTTAGCACATTTTAGAAGCCGAAGAAACACTGGTAAGGGAGAGGGGAGAGGGGATGGAAATCCGGGAAACGAACTTGGCCTTGCCTTCTCTCTTGCAACAGTAGCATTATCTCCTTGGCCTGACGTCATTTAATAATTGTCTTCTTGCTATCAGCCAGAAATTGCATTGTTGTGCGCCCATTGTTTAAACGATGTGTTGCAGAATATTGGTTCCCTATGCAAACGTTGGAAATTTTGCCGACTGTACATGTTCGGCAATCCTTGCATCGGCGTTGTGAGGCATGAGGTATTACTGTTGGTGGAAGGATCTTTGAGCACCAACTGTGAACCTGTAAGTGTGTATGTTTACAGTCATATTATAAACATTGGGCAAATAAATACGTACCTTACTTGTTCGCTTTTATTTCTGAACCTTAGTATACATTATAGCAAATTCGGACATACGTTCCATTATGAATACGGTTTGGTTTGCTATTCCAGACCTTCCTTTATAGTTTGTACAGGGAATTTTTAATCACATATATATTGAAAAGGCATCAAACTCAAAGCTTGGCCTTCGAGTTTCGCAGAGCAAAGATTTCAATCAATCTTCAGAAATACTTTAGGATGTTTCAGAATACTTTAACAAACATTGGGGGCAGCTTCTTAATACCAAGAACAAAACTGCATATAAACATATCTCCAAAAATCCTACGGTTTTGAAAGTTTACAGTCAACGCGTTTCAAGATATAATCCAACAAATCACCTTTGATTGTCCTCTAGAGATGCGTCATTGGTGAACATTTGTATAGTAGTGAGATAATCTATCTTCAACATGTCAATTGTGTAGTAGTGCGTTACCTGAAACGTGTTCTGTTGAACCATGGCACGATATTCATTTCGTGAGCAGACAGATATGATTTTCATGTGCGGTCGCGCGAATGGTAACGGACGCAAGGCTGAATGGTTGTATTATGTGGCGTTTCCAGACCGCAATCAGCCGAGTCATCTAACATTTGCTGCTTTTTATCGTTGTGTTGCTGAGGCAGGATCCCTAGCACCCCGAACTATGGATCGAGGAAGTTCGACAGTCGCTCGTTCGCATAACCAGGAAGAACGCATTTTACAGGTTGTTGGACAAGATCCGGGTATCAGCAAGCGGCAGGTGTCCCGAGTATGTGAATCATCTCCTCACGAGATGCTCAAGTATCCGTATCATCTGCAACGTGTGCAGGTCTTTCGCCTGCCGATTACCACCACGGGGAGAACTTTTGCCGTTGGTTTGTTGCACAAACTGCCAATCCGTTGTTTGTCTCTTCAGTCATGTTTACAGATGAGGCAACATTTGAACGAGATGAACTAACAAGTTTTATAACCAACATTTGTGGGTTTGTGAAAATCCTCATGATACAATTCAGGGTAGACACCAGCATCAGTTTAAGATTAATGTGTGGCCTGGAATTGTAGGTGACTGTGTAATAAGTCCATATGTTTTCCCAGCGCTGTCTACAGGGACACGATTCAAAACACTCTTCCAGCCTTGCTACAGGATGTGCCTTGCAAATAAGACAAAACACGTGATGTATGCATGATGGAGCTCCAGCATATTTTAGCCAAATTGTTCGAGAAGCACTGGCTAATATCTACCACGACAGATAGTTAGGTAAGGGAGGACCAGTTCCATGGCCTTCATGTTCCCCGATTTCAATCCTATAGATTTTTATCTGTGGGCCACTTCAAACAATTTATGCAGGAGACATTCCTAATGAAGAGACACTTTCTCAACGTGCCATGGAAGCCTGCGAAACCGTTCGACACCGTAGGAGTATTTGAAAGAGTGTAACAGTCCATGATCCGACGAGTGCATGGGTATATGGAAGCAGAAGGAGGACATTTTGAATATTTCTTAAGAGTTTCTGAGTTGCTGAAAGTTTCAACACTTGCTAATAACATGACAATATCTAATAGATATGTCAGTATGTTCTTTCTTTAATAACTGAAAACCCAAGGATTTTCGGATATATGTTTATATGGACTTTTGTGTTTGTTTCAGTATGAAGAACCTGCCCCAGATATAATATATTTATCAGGGTGGTACAAAATTCGTATGTAACATTCAAACCACGTGTAGGGGTATGACTATGGAATTATATATTCCTAATGAACCCATGTCCGGAAACTAAGGCGCTAGATGGTCCTAAAGTGAGCCTTTCTGAGAGAACATATTGTTTGCTACACCATCCGAAATGTTTTGCAGACAAGCCAACATCTTTTTTACAGGCGAGATATTTTGTTTGTTTTAATTGAACAAACAAAAATTGCACACCAGATCAATGTGTGGGCTTTTCCGAACATGGGTTCATTAGGAATACATTGATCCTTAGCCATGCCCCTACACATGTATATTGAATATTATATACGATTTTGCAACACCCAGTATATATATATATATATAGTCGTAATAAATCCAGCCTATTCAGAGCACTCTGTAGCTGCAACCAATCGACTGACACCAAAAATTTATATATTGGGTGGGCAAAAAATAACGTTAGGTGTTCAGAGCCCTCTAGCGAGGAATGTGTTGGACGAATTGTTACAACATTCGGTAGACATATAGAGTGGAACATGCGGTTTCGATTTCAAAAAAGAAAAAAAAAATAGTACTAACAGTCGCCAACAGGGGGAATTGTGGCGCTGTTAACACTAATATGCAAAACCGCGTTATGTGTAAAGCCATCATGATAAAAAGAAAGGCTTTGAGAATTTGCATCACTCGGCGACGACCTGCCTTTCGATGGCTCTTATCTTACGTGACAGTGCTTTATTAGTGAAGCTGTATTATCAGCGGGACGAGAATACCAGTGGGGCATTCTTCCAATGGTGCGGAAAATCCTGCACCAGATGTTGAAGTTTTACCCCTACAAAATCTGTACTGTTCAAGAATTGTGCCCTGGCGATGCGACCATCCGCATTTAGTTTGCATTAAGATTCTTAGCGCGCATGGAAGTGGATAAAGAATCGCCAAGGCGAATTTTATGGAGTGACGAGCGCACTTTTATTTGAATGGTGATATTAACACACAACTGTCGCTTTTGGGCTGCGACTAATCCACACCTGGATTTCCAGATGCCTATCCATTCGCCAAAAGTCACAGTGTGGTGCGGCGTTACGTAACCGTTTATCTTCGGTCCTTATTTTTACGAGGAAAATCATAAAAGTGGACCAGTGACCTGTTCGTCAATGCTGCATGGTATTCCGATATAAAGAAGTTTGCGATTCCACAACTACAGCAAAGAGGGTGTTTCGATTCGACCACTTTCCTGCAGGATGGTGCACCATCCCGTATCTGATGTCAGGTATAGCGGATGTTGCGGCAACATTTCTCTGACAACAGGATTATTAGTCGTACATTTCCCACAACTTGTCCACCGAGATCGCCTGATCTCAATCTTTGTGACTTTTGGCTAGGGAACTTTCTTAAAAACATTGTGTCCCCGATATCCCGACGTTCGTTGAAAGATCGAAATTCATTACAGGCGCGACAAATCCATTCCAATATGCTGTGAGCCACCGTGGAACATGTCGGGCACCGCATGAAGCTCGTGCTACATCACAATGGTGGTCGTATGGAACCTTATTTGTAATTACCAATAAACGTTGTCTATATTGTTACGAAACCTGATGTGTGCTCTCATATTTGGCAATTGCACATTCGTTACTCATACGTACTCAACCTCTGCAGCGTCACATTTTCCCCTTTTGGTGACTTTTCTTAATAATTTTTTTTTAAAAAATCGAAACCGCATATTCCACTCTGTATGTCCACCAAATGTTGTTACGATTGTCCAATACATTCCTCGCTAGAGGGCTCTGAACATCTCACATTATTGTATGCCCTCCCGATATATCTACAAATGATGTCTACAAATGATTGGAGTTGTTTCACGATTGTACTGTGAGTGTATTATTTATTATAACATCCAAAAAAAATTACAGAGACATAGAAAAACTCTCCAAGATTTTGTTCCATTTTAAAATGGTCTATGTGTGCACCGCTAATGACTTTGCAAACATCAACTCTGTAATCAAGTTTGTCCCACACTCGATGTAACATGTCCGTGTCAATTCCAGCAAATCATTGCGTATGCGAGTTCTAGTAGATCAGCCGGTAAGGGTGGCACAAACACTGTATCTTCCACAACCCCCTCCCCCCGAAAAAAACATCACAAAGGAGCGTAAGTCAGTGGAGCGTGGAGGCCATAGTAGTATTGCGTGATCTTCATTCCCAGTACGACCAACCTATCGGTTTTGCAGTGTACAGTTCATGAGTTGATTTTCATGGGCTAAGCACGAAAGTGGCCCTTACGCGCTCAAACGCTTTTTCATGCAGAGGAGAACGACCCGTTCTTTTCCCTTTACAGAGGCATCCCATAGTTGTAAATTGTTCATACCATAATCGAATGGAGTTGGCGCTGGATGGATCTTTATGGAATTTCGTTCTGAAGTGAGGCTGGATCGTTGCGATAGATTGACGTGCATGGAATTCGAGGACAACATATTCTTTTTCATTGTTCATCGCTATTTTGCAACTGCAGCGCTCTCGTGGTTGGAGGCTGAAACGTATGGCTGCCGGACAATTCAAACAAAACTTTGAGAGATGCTTGTCTTATAATAATTCGATCAGCAGATCTCTATCAATGTCGCAAATTACAAGGTCATGAAACCACTCCAACCATTTTTAGACACCTTATATATATATATATATATATATATATATATATATATATATATATATCAAATTTTACTCTTTTAAAAAATAGTTACACAGTGTAAACGTTCACCCAAACAAACACAAAAAATCACGTTTAATCACTGGCATTTTCTTAGGCAAGACGGGCCTCAACCAGGGGCCTAAGTGTTGCTAAGGTATTGACGTAAAATGTTCGCAGTGCCAATGATGGCTGTCTTTTGTAATTCAGCTGTTGTTATTGCTGGTGCTCCAAGTCTGGTGTAATAGTCCATAAATTTAAGTGATAGTGTTCCTAGTGCACCAATGATGATTGGCAACACTGTAGTTGTTTTATTCCATATTCGTGTAATTTCAAGCGCCAGAGCCCTGTATTTGTTGATTTTTTCCAGTTCTTTTTCCTGAACTCTACAGTCCCCAGGGATGGCAATGTCAATTAGGGTCACATTTTGTTGTTCAATTAATGTAATATCAGGCGTATTAGCTGTTACATGCTGGTCTGTTTGAATACGAAAATCCCAGAGGATTTTAACTTGCCCGTTGTCCAAGACCTTTTCTATACTGTGATGCCAGGGTTTTTCTGATGTATGGAATCCAAATTTACGACATAGTGCCCAATGTATTTTCTTGGCTACATCGTCATGTCGCTTTTTATATTCTGTGTTAGCAATTGTAGAGCACTCACAGATTATATGATTTACAGTTTCTTCTCGGTTGTTACACAGTCTGCAAAGGCTGTTGGTGCTTGTGCCTTGTATTTTGGCCTTCATAACATTGGTCTGAAGGGCCTGTTCCTGTGCAGCAAGGAGCAGACCCTCAGTCTCCTTTCTCAATGTACCATTTTTTAGCCAAGTCCAGATGATATTTTTGTCATGTTTATGTTCGATTTTTTTGAAGAAAGCCCCATGAAGGGGCTTGTTTTTCCAAGCTTCTAGTCGAGTATTGTACTGGTCTTTTTTGTACTCTATTTTGGATTTGGTGGCTTTCAGGAAATTTTCAGTTTTAACTGCTTTTAGCAGTTTTTCATTACTGTTGTTGATGTAGTCACGGAGGCCACATTTTTCCTCTTCAACAGTTTGTTGTATCTGTAATAAACCACGACCTCCAATGGTGCGTGGCAGATACAGTCTATCAATGTCACTCTTAGGGTGTAATGAGTGATGTATAGTTAGAAGTTTTCGTGTTTTTTTATCGAGTGGCTCCAGTTCAGCAGTTGTCCAGTCAATAATTCCCGCTGGATACCGAATTAAGGGCACTGCCCATGTATTTATTGCACGAATAGTGTTTCCAGCATTGAGTTTAGATTTTAGAATCTTTCGAACTCTTTTCAAATACTCTGATCTAGTAAGGTTTTTGACCCTATCATGCAGGATGGTGTCCATTTCTAAAATACCGAGATATTTGTATGGGTCTTCCTTATTAAGTGACCTTATTATATCTCCATTTGCCAGTTCAATGCCTTCTGTTTTCTGAACTTTTCCACGTTGTACTGTCAGCATTGCACATTTATCCAGTCCAAAGTTCATTTTTATATCTCCACTGAAGATTCTCACAGTGTTCAGTAGTGATTCTAACTCAGTTGGACTTTTTGCATAAAGTTTTAAATCATCCATGTAAAGCAAATGGTTGACTTTTCCAACCTGAGTAGAAATTTGGTAGCCAAGCCCAGTTTTATGTAAAACTGAGGTCAAGGGTATAAGGGCAATGCTGAATAAGGGAGACAGTGAGTCACCCTGAAAAATACCACGACGTATTTGCACCTTGCCTAATTCAATGTTGTTTGCCATAAGTGTTGTTGACCATTGCTTCATACTATTTTGCACAAATTTTCTGATGTTGTCATTTATTCCATAAATTTCCAAGCAGTTGTTGATCCAAGAATGTGGCAATGAGTCAAAAGCTTTTTTATAGTCAATCCAAGCCATGTTCAAATTCGTTTGGCGTCGTTTACAGTTTTTTAGTATCATCTTGTCAATTAGCAGCTGGTCTTTTGTGCCTCTTGACTTTTTGAAATTTCCTTTTTGCTCAACAGGATAAATGCTGTTTGTTGTTAGATGATTGTAGACTCTTGTGGCCAGAATTTTAGTGAATAATTTAAAAGTTGTTGGAAGGCAGGTGATTGGGCGGTAGTTGTTGGGTGTATTGTCTTTGTCCAGGTCTTTTTTTATAAGAAATGTTCATCCTTGTGTTAGCCAATCCTCAGTTATAGTGCTTTGGAGCATTTTATTGAATTGTACTGCAATGCGGTGATATAGACTGGTCAAGTACTTTAGCCAAAACCCATGTAGTTCATCAGGCCCTGGAGCACTCCAATTTTTTACTGTTTTAGCATGCTTTTGGACCATTTCTTCTGTTATTGTGATGTTATCCATTTGCATATTTTTCTTTTTCTTGTTCTTCTTGTCAATCTCCTTGATCCAGGAAGCTTCTGTATTGTGGTTGACTGGGTTTTCCCAGATGTTTTTCCAAAAAGCCAAGGTCTCCTCCTTATCTGGTCCGTCATTGTTTTGTGATTCTTTTCCTTGTTGGAGTGATTTGTAAAACTTCCGCTGATTTTTACTAAATTGCATATTTTGGGTAAATTCTTTGATTTTCGCATCATATCTTTGTATTTTTGCAGTTGTTGCAACAACACGTTGCTTTAGCTCTTCAATTATAGTGGCTATTGTTTTTCGTTCAAGATCATGCCTCCTGTAGAGGCCAATTTTTATTTTCTCATTTTTCAGTTTTCCTTCTCGTAGTGACTTCAGACACGAAATGTCTGACCGCATTTTCTCAATCTTTTTCTCAAGTCTGATTCTCCATTTAGGCGGCCCTCTTGGTTTATACTGTTTGGGTAATTTGTACCCCAGTTCCAATGTAGCTATGTACGCTGCACTGTACATGAGCTGATTTGTTTCTTTTAATGTTGTTGTGGGGATTGTTGCAATGATTTCATTGATGTCTATTAGGAGGCTTCTAACTTGTTTGCTGCGAATTTGTCGCAATGGTGGTAGCCTTTGACGATTGCTTTCAGTGTTCATATGTTCAATTATACGTTCTTTAAGTAGCTTTTGTTGGTCATTAAGTTCATGATGTTCCTCAATCCTAATGATTTCTTCAATTGGTATATTTATGTCTGCAGTAGTATCTAGCTGCTGTGGTGTTGTCAAATCCAGTGTATTATCATTTTCATCAGGTTTATCAACCTGTCTTTTAATTTCATCTAATTCCAGTTCTGAGAATAATTTTGTTCTCATGATCATGTGTCACTGCTGCATTATTCTAGGTTCAGAAATGTCACAGTCAGGGTTTCTCTCTGTCCAAATTCCTATCATCCTTTTTTGATATCCCCTCACAGAGGGATCGGACATGAAGTAGCATTTTATAATTTCTCGATTTTCATCGATTGTCCACCTTTTTCGTTTAGTTTTTCCAAGTGTTTGGGCAGCTGGGACTGCCTCTTCCTGTAGCCCACTTGTCGCCTGGTGCCCAGGTTGCTCAGCACCAAACGCAGCCGTTGTTGACCCGGGCCGCGACTGATCCGGTTTAGGATTAATTTTTCTTTGTCTCATCATGGTTGATGGTTGTGAGGGACTCTTAGTTTTCCCCCATAGCTGAGGCCTGTCTGCCTTGGGTGGCCCTTCTGGTAGAATACACTACCGACAGCCTAGCCCCCAGCCCTGAGGTACTTCAGCCCACCCGGCTCGCCAAGCCAGTCCCCCGTCGGGTGGGTATATATATATATATAATATATATATTTGTTATATAATATATATATTTGTTATATATATATAACAAATTTTACTCTCTTAAAAAATAGTTACACAGTGTAAACGTTCACCCAAACAAATACAAAAAACAACGTTTAATCACTGGCATTTTCTTAGGCAAGACGGGCCTCAACCAGGGGCCTAAGTGTTGCTAAGGTATTGACGTAAAATGTTCGCAGTGCCAATGATGGCTGTCTTTTATAATTCAGCTGTTGTTATTGCTGGTGCTCCAAGTCTGGTGTAATAGTCCATAAATTTAAGTGATAGTGTTCCTAGTGCACCAATTATGATTGGTAATACTGTAGTTGTTTTATTCCATATTCGTGTAATTTGAAGTGCCAGAGCCCTGTATTTGTTGATTTTTTCCAGTTCTTTTTCCTGGACTCTACAGTCCCCAGGGATGGCAATGTCAATTAGGGTCACATTTTGTTGGTCAATTAATGTAATATCAGGCGTATTAGCTGTTACATGCTGGTCTGTTTGAATACGAAAATCCCAGAGGATATATATACAGTAAAACTTCGTTAAGTCGTCACTCAAGGGACCGAACATTTTGTGACGACTTAAGCGGAGTAGGCATTTTTTTGAAAAAAAAAAAAAAAAAAACACACACTGAAATACAATATTTTTATGAATTGCTACAGGATTCGGTGAGAAAAACAAGATTTTCAGAAATCAATACATGCAAATGAATGAGTGGAAAATAAAAAAAAAAAAAAAAATTTATACTTTCCACATTTTATTTTCTTTTACTGGCATTAAAATAATCCAACAGTGTTGATTGATGAAGGTGCTGATTACTGGTAACAATTCGAAACACTTTGTAATGAAATGGAACTCGAACTTTTGTGCATATAGTTAATCGTATCTAAAACCGAAACTTCTAACTTTTCGTTCCTATCCAAGGCTTTTATCATGTCCTTTACAAGCATTTTTTTATACTTTCGTTTAAAGTCAAGAATTATCCCTTGATCTAAAGGCTGAAGAAGTGCAGTTACCTTTGGAGGAAGAAAAACAATTTCTATCGCTTTTAAATTTTCGGGGCTTATTCGCTATGAAATAAAATCACACTCAGTAGCGGTCAAGAAAAACGTCTAATCTTTACAAGAGTCGCAGCGAGAAGTGTGTAATTTCCCAAGTGAATTTCCCACGTGAAAATTCCCCGTAAAGGCTAGGCTTTCTTAGAGTGAAGGGGCGGGGCTGAAAAGATAGCAGGCAAAATTGAGAATAAAGATGCTTTCCTCCATTTTTGAGGGTGACGAGTTATCCGGAGTAGAATTAAATTTGGTGGCGAGTAAAAGAGGGTTATTTTAAATTATTGTCTATGAGATCTGGTCGGGACCAAAGGAAAACGACGACTTAAGCGGAGTGACGACTTATCCGGGTGACGACTTAATGAGGTTTTACTGTATATATATATATATATATATATATATATATGCATACGTACATAGACTATTTTGAAAGGATTATGCAAAAAAAAATAGTTAAAAAATGTTTCTCTAGGGGAGTTTTACAGCAAAATACGCAAAAAAGCAGGCAAAAGATCAATCTAAAATGAAATTTTAAACATTTAATTTTGCATTTGTCAACACTGCAAATAAACTTAGTGAAAACAATGGCACGTTTGGCGCTGTAATTAACTGAAACTGAATCTCATACCGTATTCTGGTTTTAAACCAGAAAGCAGAGTTCGGTTATAAAAATGAGTACAGCTAGTGAATGCCATTCTTATCATATACGATGGCTATCACTTTACCTGAACATTCTTTATATGTGAAGCTTTTTTACGAAAATCATGGTAATGCTATGACTGCTGTTCGTGAATTTCGTCGTCGTATGAACTTACGCTGTGTACCAATATCTGCACATGCTGTGAGAAACATGATACGTCTATTCTAGAAATCTGACTCGTTAAAAGTTTAACCTGGCAGAGGGTGCAAGCCTTCACTGAAGAAGTCGTTGGAGGCAACTGTTTTCTAACAGTCATTGAATCATGTTTCTGGAGTTAGTAGTGCACGTGCACTGTCAGGACAGTTAGACGCATCGTACGGTACAGTGTGGAAGGTACTGCGACAGATAGTGCAATTTTTTTAATTCAAGATCAGCCACAACAAACAGCCACAGAGCTGCCTATAAGGATCACCGAATGACTTTTGCATTAACTGCTCCAGCCAGAATAGAAGTAGCTTTGTAATGGCAGAGGAAAATCTTGTGGTAGCGACGATGCACATTTTTATATTAACGGAACGGTTAACACCCAGAGTTGTCGTATTTGGGCATTAGAAAATCTATGTTTTCCAGGAATTTCCCCTGCCCTTTCCTAAAATGACCATTTGTAATGGATTCATTTCTACATTTATTAAAATATAAGGATATGGTTTATCGTGTAAATGTTGCAAATTTGCCAGTCTTAATGGACCGTATTACGATACATGTGCGTAGCATCACGAGAGATTGGTTGTGGTCAGCCGTTGAAAACATTATTCATCGCTTGCAAATTTTATAACTTCACGATGGGAGCAATATTCCTTACATCGCTAAAAGTCTTTACAGCAGTCAAGTCCCGTGCAGATCTATTATATGCTTTTTGATTGTGTTTTGTTGATTGTTGTTTATTTTGTTGTTATTTGTTGATTTTTCGTGAAATTTTGTTGTAAAGCGTTCCCTAAGTTAACTTTTTTGAACATTTTTTTTTCTTCATAATTCTTTTCCGCAAGGAGAGATTGTACTTAATGAGATTTTGAGTTTGCCAAAGAAAAATCAGCGGAGTATTGCTAAAGAACTGAATATGAACAGAACGTCTGTGCAGACACTTGGTCATGAATTGGGAGAACTTCTTACTGTAGGCAGGTAGACCGTAAGTTACACGACCCCGACAAGTTACAGAGACATTTATTCTGTGCTCGCACGTCGGCAAATATGTATGAAGATGAAGTTTTCTGTCCAATATTTGCTTTTCTGATGAATGTGACGTAACATTCGACGGTTATAAGAATGAACAAACGCGTGTTTGAAAGAGAAACGGGAATTCCTGAACGTTCTCTATGCACTGGAAAGATAATTGTGTGGTATGCCACTTCTGATCATGGCATCAATGAACCTTATAATTTGGGAGATATGAATGGTAGACATTTACTGTCAGTTAGGAAAGTCTACAATTAACTGCTCTCACCTTTTTTTCCAGACTTTGAGACGATTTTGAGACGCTACCTTTCGGTACTTTATATCCGGCCACACTGTGTATATACTTCTTATTTATAATTAATAAAATAATATTTTAATTGAATTTCCTAATTTTTAATTTTAGTGACAATAAGTCAGAAAAAAAAGTAGTATAACAAAAGAAAGTACATTTACAGATGGTAAAGAAAAACAAAACTAAGATATAAAAATAAAAAGAAAACATTTAAAAAAAATGAAAAAAAAATAACAATGAAGAAAGTAAAATTGTTCCAAATGAGAACCAAACAACTTCAACATTCAAGCCAATCAATTGAGTAATCAATCTGTCGCCAGAATCGGAGTATTTCTAACATTATATTGACCTATTATAGGAACTCCAAAAAAAGAAAAGAAGTGTCAGATATACCAAAATCCGTGGAATGTTGGTTCGGAATCCATACACATTTTGTTGAAGTATTTCATGTCTACTTTCATTTTAACAAAGGGTATTACATTTCCTTGGTTTACAGCTTGTGTCGTCTCCTTGTTAAATGGACTAATGTAAGATATTTCAGCTTATAAAAATGTTTTCAATGATATGTTGTTAGTAGTGACAGTAACGTAAGGTAATTTAAAACTTTCTTACAAGCTGAATTCAGTAATGTAACTGAAGATGTTTTGTTGTAACATTTCTTAATTTTTTTGTGATACATTATTAATATATCAATTAATTATAAGAATTAATGTATTTGCGCACATGTAGGTTCATCGTTTGCTAAATTCATATTATATTTTGTATTCTGGATAAATACAATTTTTTTGATGAAAAATTGCAAAATTGGTAAAAATATCCTATAAAGTTATTTAGATATCTAAAACGTACTGTAGGGAGAATGTTTCACTACTCTGAACAATCCAAGCAGACAAACATTAGAGAAGTTTAAAAATTATACGCCAAACACATTATTTAGAATAGTTAAAATTTGGGCCAAATGCACAAATGGTTTAAAAAAAAAACACGTGACTAGTTAAAAAAATTTTTACATTTTAAAAATACAGGAAGCACAACCGGATTCGCTTTACTTGCAAAGCATTGACTAGTGACAATATTTAAGAAACGCAGGATATTTAAGGACATCTTCTTCAACTGACGTAACAGGAAGCACATAAGCCGACAGGAGCGACATTTGGAGGACTCTACGTGCCGTCTTGGATAACTGCGCATGAGGTTGTCAACGGCCACTACTTAAGAATGACGAGCAAACATGGAGACCGTATCTATATGGCAGTTTTTTTGGTCTCCCACATAACATAAAAAACATACAAAAAAAATTAAGTTCCTTAATAAACACAAATATAAAATGCTGAAGGATAATTAGTGGGCTACCCCCTAGGAGGAGTATGAACCGGTCGGCAGGTGCCCACCCCAGACCGCCAAAGGCCCTATCCATGAGGCCGGGTAGAGTTCGGACCCCACCCTCCCCATTCATCCACCATAGATGGCAGCCTGAAATAAATCAAAAATCACTTTTAACAATAAAAAGAAATTTCATATTACACAATGTTAAAATTAATTAATATTTATCATATAATAATAAACCAATAATTAATAAAACCATGTTGAAATACCGAAGAAAGATAAAAATAAAAATATTTACATTAAAAAAGAGAGAAAGGAAGAGATCAAGTACGATTATTAAAGAAGCATATTTTGAACAAAGGTAGAATAAAAATTCAGAATGCTCGTGATACGTCATGATAGGCATAAGAAATATTTCTTTGGAATAAAAATGATTTAAATCTATTTCTAATAATAATATGCTGAGAAGCTCGGCAACGCCGTAAGACGTGGTCCGGATCCTCATCTTCATTTAAATCACACAAATCGCACTTGGCCTCATCCCTCAATCGAAATCTAAAAAGATAACTTTTAAAATCACCATGACTGGTGAGAAATTGGTTAAGAACAAAGTTAGCAAAAAGAGAACATTCGCTAACCTTGTTAACGAATCTAAAGAGTGACCGTCCTTTTTTCTGTGTTTTTCCAAAGATTTTGCCACATAGCCGTCTGCTGTTTAATGTTGTTAAATCGAGAAAAATTTAAAGGCAGAGGACAAGTTTACGTAACATTCTCCAAGGAAGCGGCCTGTTTGGCCTCTCCGTCTTCATTGCCCTTAATTCCCACATATGCCATGACCCAAAAAAGATGTACCTTAACTTTGTTATTTGTTAACTTACTGATGACATTAATTGCTTCACTTGCCGTACTATTAAGATACGAGTATTTTCCCACTGCCATCAAAGCGGCTTGAGAATCTGAAATAATGGCAATATTAAAAAAGTAATGGCATTATTACTCCAGACATCAAGGCACATGGAAGGATCGCCGCAAGTTCCGCCTGAAATACAGAACAATCATCAGGTAGACGCTCCCTGCAGATGTCAATGGTGTAATTAAAGGCGTTCTTAAAACGACAGAGAACCCAACACGGCCACCAACCTTGGAGTCATCCGTGTAAATTTTTATATCCTTGAAAATATCCTCCACTTATTATCCACCCAATTATTAAAGTTATAAGAAATCATTTCAACGGGATGGATCCACAATAAGGGTGAAACCCTTTGACAGTAATCTAAACTCTTAATTCTATTATAGTGTTCATAGATATTTATTGCCTGGATCGACATGGTAACCACACCACACAGGACATAAACAGCATCCGTAGACACCGTCCTGTAGATGCGTGCTATAACTAAAAGAAAAGGCCTAGCTAAAGAGTCAAGAATATTTCTATTCTTAATAAGGCTAGCAGTATTTCCCAATACTTCAGCAGCATAGAGAATCTTGGGTTTAATAATTATATTTAAAAGCTTTTTCCTGATCTTGGAAGAAATGCCCCCATGCCATGGGGCTACAGAAATAAATCTGTGGGCATTCGCTGCTATTTTTTTCTTCAAATACTCAAGATCATCTCTCCAAGCTAAATTATAATTGAGTATTAATCCAAGGTATTTCATGTGATTTGTAAATTTAATTTTCTCATTATTAATTCTAATATGGGGTTTTTTTATATTTTTTTTAAGAAAATAAAATTGCAGCACTCTTAGTTCCATTAATAGTTAATTTATTATTCAATGCCCGAGATATAATAATAGGCCGAAAAGAGTCCCAAATTTTCTCTGTTTTTCTAATAGAAGGTGCTGCGACCAAAATAATAGTCTCATCAGCAAAGATTTGAATATCTAAAGCCCCTTCTGGATCCACCTCGTTCTTGCATTCACGAAAACGACTGAAAAGATCTTCCATAATCAGGAGCCACAGGGTAGGACCCAGATTACTATCCTGAGGACATCCTTTTGATACAGAATGAGTAGAAGAACCTAAATTAACTGTTCTATCTTTCAAAAACGATTTAATTAAATAATATAAATTATTTGGACAGGTAGAATTTCTTAGTATATTCAGCAACATCGGATGCCAAGCATTGTTAAATGCATTGGATATATCGACAAAAACCGCAGCAACATGATGGCCTCGAGAGCGATGAAAAAGGACGAATAGAATCGGCAGTCATCACAGTGCTACGGTCTCTGCGAAATCCGAATTGATTATCCGAAAAATTATAACACTTCTCAAAATAATAATAGATTCTATTATTGATAAATTTATCAAGCACTTTGCCAATGACCGGAAGTATACAAATTGGTCTAAAACGATCATCATCTTTCGGAATAAGGACTACCCTGGCTTGTTTCCATATTTTTAAGAGGACCCCGCTTCCAAGACACTTATTGATGAGAGAAACCCAGATTTCTCCAACAGCCTGAAGAATGTATGGGAGGGCACGAGCTGCTATCCTATCTGGGTCCGCAGATGAATCTAAATTAATATTTTCAATAATGCCAGTAAGCTCATGAAGTGAGATTTCATAATCTTCATTATCTAACACGCAGGGAGAAAGTAGTTTCCTTCTTAAAGCCGTAGATCCAGAACATTTCAAATCAACACAATCTTCAGGAAAATATTCCTGAAGAAGAGTATCAGTAGTGTCTTTATCAGACAAGATCCATTCTCCCCTACTATTTTTGCATGTTTTCAAATATGAAAATTTTTTCAGTTTGTTGCTTGGAATTTTTGAGGATAGACCAAAAACGTTTTGTTCTGATTCTACTTCGCAATAGTTTCTCCATGAATCCCACTTCGATTTACGAAGGACCCGATGATAGACCGCTCTTGCTTCCCTCCATTTCCGTTCAATAGCACGTTTCCCATGTGGATCCTGACATCTAATGTATTTTTTCCAAAAAGCTATTGTCCTTGCCCTAAGTCGTCTCAAATTAATCGACCACCATCTAGGTCCCTCTCTATCCTTAACTGCAGTTCTCCCACAGGGAATGGCTTTGTCACATGCATTTTCACACAGAGTCTGGAATGCCAAAGCTGCATCCTCACAATTACTATCATCAATAATACTCTGGAAATATTCAACATTGTTTCTGAAATAATCAACAAATACATTCCATCTCGCAGCTTTCAAACAATAAGACCAATTGATCGAAGTAGAAACAGGACCCAGCTCAAAAGAAATCAAACGATGGTCACTGCCTAAATAATCCTCGGATACTTTCCAGCCGGAAACACTCAGCCCTTTTGTGAAATAAAGATCTATCCAACTTTGACCATTACAGGTAAAAAAAGTTGGAATAGATTCGCTCTTATTATGCAGTAAAAGGTTATGACTAAGAAGCCAATCAGCGAGGTTGAGACCTCTGTCATCATTCATGCGATCGCCCCACATCATATTTCTAGCGTTAAAGTCTCCGACAATTAAAACACAATGATCCAATTGAAGAATTTTGTCGAGGACATTCAATGCTAGATTTAAATCTTCAGTTTTATGGGCATAAACATTAACAATAATAATTTTTTCATTATTAAGAATAATTTGGACAACATCAACAGTAATATCTCTGGTTCCATATTGGGTCATATAAAGAGGATGCAGATTGCAATTATTAATAATAATACAACTTCGGGATCTGTGGAAAATATCGTTGTTATGAAGTACCATCCTATTTCCACCAAGTGAAGGAATAACACCTTCGCCTAAATAACAAGGTTCTTGTATACATATCAAATTCCGATTTATTTAATTGTAATTCGTACCATGCATTCCAACCTCTTCCGACATTAAACTGACCTATATAAATCATTTGTATATAATTAGTTTCTTAGCCATTGATAACCTCTTTAAATAACAAGGGCATTCGATGCTGTCCACACGATCATTTATTTTCGAACATCCTATTTACACACAATTTGAGCATCTCAGTGTTTCCGATAGGCATTCATTGGTCTTATGTTTACCACTATATTTAATACAGATGGTCTCTTTCTTACAGTTAGTTGCCAAGTGTCCGTATTGCTGACATTTAAAACACCTTAAAATAGAGATATCCTCCTCAAAGGTTATAGAAATGTACTCGAAGAGGATAGAGCCCTTTTCTTTAAAAAAAATGGAAAATATTTGGTTGTACAGACAAAAACCAATTCCTTTTGAGAGGATTACGACAAATCTTGCTCGTTAACACTTTTATTCCCTTAACTAATACATCCTTTGTAATGGTACTTTGTGGGGGTCACTGTTACTCTCAGCTACAATATTTTACTACTTCATCACAATTGTAATCATTAGGAATATCTGTTAATTTAATAGTAGGATTCTTATTTTTTATGGAAGTAACGTTTAAAGATTGAATTTGTTTGAGTTGCCCTTCTGGTTTTGTTTTTTGAACTTCATTAAAGCATTTCAATATAACGTCTCCATTTTTCACGTTAATCTTATTTTTTACACCCCCATCAATTTGATGAACTTTTAAGTTTTTAGCGTAAATAGATTCCAAATTTTCATTATTTTCATCATTATCATTATATAAGGACACCTTAACATTAAATTCAGTATCATATCATCTCTATTACTAATAATGCTTTCTTTCCTTTGTCTTTTACTTTCACTGTTATTATCTAGACCAACCTTCAATCTAGATGAAAATAAATCTCTCTGAGAAAAACAACTTGATCCTGATGTCTCAACGCATTGAGTTCACTGAGCAATTTGGCGTTGTTTACTTCTATATTTTTTTTGAATTACTTCAGAATCTTTAAGTTGAAATAGAATCTTAGTAAAAATATATGATAGCTCCATAGAGAGTTTGTAACATCTCTCAGGTCTGATTTATTGAAAGAGATCTCATTTTTTTCTTCTCTCATGTTGGTATTCCGAACGATTGAAATCTGATCGTAAAATTCATTGACAATAGTCGTAGAGATTCAAGGAAAATCTGCTACTGAAGACCCGGGAAGACCTTCTCAAAAAATGAAAAGGAAATTGACCCACACTGCGGTTTTCAGAGGAATCGTTTGTATCATTTTTCTTTCCATCCGATCCTATTGCCAAATTGATACTCTTAGCTCTATGTTCTTTTATTAATTCAAAATCAGCTTGAATTTGTTCATTTACAATATTTTCAAATTCCTTCTTTTTCTGTTCAGTCACTTTCATTCCCACTTCATTCTTCATATCATCTTTAACACTTTGATCTTCATCTTGATTCTTATATGCATTCAAGTCTTTCTCTGCATTCAAAGTCTTTCTCTGCATTCAAAGTCTTTCTCTCCTCCTGAAGAACAGATAAAACTTCTGCCAGCAGACGATGAAGCCATCAGATACAGCCTTCAAAAGAAGTTCAAGTAATAGCCACCAGGTGGCAGTTACCTCCAATAAGCACATCGAATTTCGAATGGCTTCTTAAAAAATATGAGAATGTTAAGGTGTGCTACCTAACCCAAATTGATCCTGGACACTTCGCTCAAAGTTACCCGCACAAATAAACAAAATCCTCACAAAACCAAAAAATAGAAAATGCTATGGAACAAGATGCCTGTGCAAACGGTTATTGGCTACGGCCACCCTAGATCCTCCTGACGGCCTCTACTATCTACAGATCCATTACTTTCATGCTTAGACTTCCTTCCGTGGTCTACAGCCAGATGTTACTCCTTCTCGGCCTACTTGTATCCTGCTACGTCAGTTGAAGAAGATGTCTTTCAATATCCTGCGTTTCTCAAATATTGTCACTAGTGAATGCTTTGCACGTCAAAGCGAAACCGTTTCTGCTTCAGGTATTTTTAATATGTAACTAGTCATATGTGCTTGGCCAATAATTTTTAAACTTCTATAATATTTTTAACATATGTTAAATTTTACAGTTAGATAAATATTACTTAGTATCCTATATATTACTTTTATACGATACGTATTCAATATTGGAGGGACAAATGTAGGTTTTTTTTAAAAAGTTTTTCATTCTTTTATAAGATTTTAAAATGTTTTTGGTAAATTTTAAAGTTACAGATGATATCAGTTTTAATTTTAATGATATAATTCAAGAAGAAAGCATCATGTTTATACAGGGTGATTCACGAAGAAACTTCGGGAGCGCATACTACATGTAAATGTAATGAAAAAAAGTTATATAAACATAGGTCCGGAAATGCTTCGGTAGCGAGTTACGGCTAGCGAAAGAGTCGCGCATAATTTAGTACACTGGATGAAATGAAGACTTGCTGGAAGTCTGGGAAGGTAAATGAAGGGGCGAAATCAGTGATTTCGTGCGGTTGTTGACCTGAAAAATCGAATGAAACATGTCGCAGAACTGTATCTCCCTTTGTTTGTAAGCGTATCCCACGTGGAACCTATAAAAGAGGGGTCGAGAAACAACGTTTTTCCATTTTGGGAAATTAGAATAGAGACACAAAAAGTTTCACCAAAATTGTATAACATGTAATTCTGAAGAAAACGGTGCAAATACAGTACACAGAAAGTGAATAGATTGTCGAGTAAATGAGCGATTCGTCAGAAGAAACCAACACATGTTTTACATTTGGCCGATGATATCGTTGTTAATTTCCCAATAAACAGAGTAAATGTTTATTAAAACTGTACATTTTACAATTATAATTTTAAAATTAAAACTGAACATGTGTGGCGGAAAGTACAAAACTTATTTCAGTGAAATCTGTTTGACACAATGTAATTTTATTTAAAACCACAGAATTATGTTGTGCGAGAAATTGTTATTACCTAAGTATTGCTACTATATCTATATTTAAGTTTCCAATGAAAAATATAAAAGAATAATGACAATCATGATTGATTAGACTAGCAAAATTGAAAATTGATGGTAAGTAGTTCATTAAATATTCAAATAATTTCGAAATATATGAATTAAATATTATATACCTAAATTATTCTTTAATTTAATTTCGTACAATAAGAAGGGTTTTATATTTAAATAAAGTGTTTATTTATATATATTTAAAATAACCATATTCATTGAAAAAATGTTACTGTTTTCAATATCTGTTTTTGCAACATTGATTTCTGAATTACATTTGCTTTTATGATTTCAGTAGGTGACCGTTTAGAGCCAACTACAAAAATGAAAGGAATAATAGAGTTTAGTTGCTACATAGTATTTCTGTTTCTGATAATGGAGTTCATCGTTCCATCATTTACTCAGGATGTAGTCTGCGATGGTAATAATGTTTCTGGAAAATATTTTAATAGAAATTCGAAAATCATTTTATTTTGTTATCATTTGATAATAAAATGAATCATTTTTTTAATATTTCTTATTGCACGTTTTCTTTAATAACTTTATTTTAAATGGTTCAAAAAGTTGTTGTAATTAATAATAAAATTAGTAATTGATAACATATGATAATACAACAAACATCAATTTGCAGTTATTCTTTAGCCGATAAAGAGAAAAGACATCAATAGCATGAGTGTTATTTATTTGTTTCTAATCTTAAGAAAGAGTGATTTCGTCATGAATTATGAAGTAGAAAACATCTCAGAATTTCAGACAAACAAAAATGAAAGAAAAAGTAATTCTGAATTGCGTGTATTCGTTCATTGTTGAATGCCTACCGTAAAACAATTCCCATAGATTTCTTGAAAATATATTGTGATCAGTAATTGAAGAATTGACATGCATAACTTAGCGGTGATCGGATCAAGCTGGCCAGTGACCACACAAAAGATCATTTATGCTGTGATAGCTAATACTGGTGGCTTCCATGACACTGACCGGGTTCAGTGATCTATAGTGGAAAAAGCGACATTGCTAGAGCTAGCACTTACCTGAGAAAGTCCATGTACAGTTTACTTTCATAAATGACGTATTTATAGAATTTTGCGTCCTTCTAAGTTGAAGATGAGGATCGTTCATGTGGACAGGCTGAAATCTTATCATGGGAATCCGCCGGGGCTTCTTGATCTGGATCAGAATTAAGGCCAGAGTAACGAAACTATTGTCGGTGGTAGCGCAGATGATAACGCAACATTAGGATTTTGTACTGAAGCAGTGCGAATTGTTTCTGTAGTGATTATTGCTTCAAGAAGGAGGAGTCTGGAATCATGGTCATAAGAAAAAAAAATAAAATCCGTAATCGGGACTAAGCAGTAGTTGGTTTTTTTTTTCCGAGCAGAGATGTAATATATTTTCTTAGATAACTTTTCACTATTTGTTTAAATACTGATTTATTTTAATTAAAGAAAACTGATGGTTGAATGGAGTTAAACAAAACCCCACGATGTCAGTTTTATTTATTTTTTCTCGAAACAAAGAATATCTGAAGAAGGCTTTGTTAATTAATCAGCCTTCTAACTTATCCCGCTTATTAAAGGAAAATAAAATCATGGAAACAAAAAATCATGACGTCCACCATCTTATATTTATTAGTTTCAGATTTTTTGGGAACCTCAGCTACATTGCCCTTTCTTCGAAAAAAGATGGTGGAGTGAAGGGATACAAGATATCTATTTACTGCCCAGAATATATATAATACAAGATACTATATGTATTACACAAAATATCTGTTTGTAAATTAACTTTCCGATTGATGAAAAGCTGCAACACGTAATACCATTTACTACATCGGGGGAAAATCATCGCCGAAAATGAGATGAATGTTTTTATGTATTGACCAATTGCTACTATCTGTTGTCTGAATTAAAATTTATTATCTCTTGGAGAAGTAATCAAACTTATTTCTATTTCAATATAATTTAATATATATTCAAAATCTAATTGTACTAACTGTCATTTACTTTCTGAAGATTTGATACTTTGAAATTTGAAAGATCAAGCTATTAGATTACGGTAGATTAACATTAAAATTTTTGTGTGACGGAATTTTATTTTGCTGAATGACATATTATAGACTATTTATATTTTACATTCGGAAAACCACTTACTCTTTTACAACAATGTTGAAACAATGTTTGCCCACCATCTCCGTTTACACGGACATGATAAAGCATCTTTTCAATTTTGACACAGAACACTCGTGACAATTATCGTGTTTCCGGCCGCTAACTACTTGACGCGACATGCGCAAGACGTCATTACCGGGCTAAGCTTGAAGCTCCTTGCTTCCATGCCTTGCTTCATTGTTCGTGCACCTGTTTTTTTTCATATTCATCGCACTCCTTCGATATGCCAAATTGTGCTGTAGCTGCATGTAAAAATAGCAACCAAAATACAAATAGCTAATTAAATGTAGACAATTCGACAACATGCAACTGTGTGCTCTGAACATTTTGCTGAAGGCGATTATCTTCGTGATTTAAAAGCTGAATTACTAACTTTCAAATGAGTTACTAGTTATTAGATCCATGCTAAAAATTGAAACCAACTGCAATTCCGACATTGAATTTATCTTTAGTAAATTTGTCTTTACTAAATTAGTAGAAAATGATGATAGTACGAAGTTAAGTAATCAACATTTTGAAACACAGGTACTGAGAAATAAAAGATGTGAAGACTGCGAGGCACGAAAGAGTGTTTCAGATAAAATTCAAAAATTCAAAGAAACTTTGGGTCAGAAACGGAAGAGAGTAATAAAATTACTCTGAACTGAATGGGAAGAGGAAGTGAAATGGCTCAAATATAATAATCAAAATTTGATTAGTGAAATTTCTAAATTAGAACAAGGTAGGGATAGCGATTACTAAACCAATCACAACGTCTTCTGATACGTATAAGAAAATATAATTATGAATGTGAAAATTAAAATTTTATTACTCTACAGCTATGTTTAAATTGCTATGAACATAATTACTAACTAAACGAATGCAACACATTAAAAGGTTGACACCCGGTATTTTACTAGATAACATCTCAGGATAGCTATTTCACGCTCATTAGCGTTCATCAGATGAGGAAAAATTAATAGAGGCCAGCGGAGACTGGCACATGAATTTTCTATCTTTTATTTTTAATGTGTATTTTATTTTTTATTTTATTCTTGGAGGTTCCACATTTTCTGACAATTATCATTAAAAGAATGGAAAAGGCGCAAATGTTGCGATTATTGTAATTTTCTAATTGTTGCTGTGCTGCATTATAAATATAATTATAATTGTCGATTGTTTCGCATGCAAAAGACGCAATTGTTGCGATTGTTGTTGCAATTGTTGTGTTTGTTATCATTGTTGTTAATGATATTTTAATGATACGTGTCCACAGACAAGACAAAACGGGATTATAAGTCTTCTGATTACTAACCACAAGACTAAAAGAAGAATAGGCACCTGCTGCTTAACTCATTTGCAAGCAAAAACGCTGAAGAAGAAATTAAAAAATATATAATTGATGGCTTAAAGACGAAGTTTCACGCATAATAGAATAAATTTTTACCGATAATCAAATTCAGCATCGTATTAAAGGAAAGCAAAAACCTTAATTGGAAGACAGTGACATCAGCAGTTTATCTTCGTGCAGTTTCGAGGAAATGCTGTTTCTACCTATGTAAAAAGCAAAATTTTTCATTGTCGTCTGTTTCCACATTAAAGAAATGGGTACCAAATTCATTCTGATGCTTTTCAGTAATTTTGAAGGATGTCTTAGAGCTTATGACAATCCAAGGTTCCCAATTGGATTGAATTTGCATTCTGCCATTTGACGAGATGAATGTTGATGCACGAATAGACTATGATCAAGAGATAGATAGGATAAGCGGGTCTCACTCGCAAACGCAATTAGCAATGGTTGGAGGACTTTGTGCATCGTGGAAACAGCTGGTTTTCTATCGTTCTATTTCTATCTGTTTGATCGCTCAATGACAGACATACTAATGAAAGAAATTATATCAGCCTTTCAAGACGCCGGATAAAAGTAGTTGTTGTCGTTCTCAACATCAGGACCAGCTATGTTTTCTATCACTTTGCAACCAGAACCCAGATATACAAGAATAAAAAACGAGTTTGCTAAATTCACCACCAGAGGGACCCCGGACAATTCTCAACCAATACCACGATGGCATACCGACAAGTTTACTACGCAGCATTTTCATTGGACTATTAACACCACTTTCTCTAACAATCAAAACTCGGTTTGATTGATTTAAATTTAATGTTTCTGTTTTATATAAATTGACTAAAGTTTAATTGTGTCAACTGATTGATAAAGCAGCCAGGTAGGCTTCGAAAGCTCTCCAATATTGTAAAGTAATTTTAAGGAATTTTTAATTATATATACTTTTTAAACGAATTCGTGTGTTTGACAGTGTTTGTCTAATGTGTTATTTTGACATCTCTACTGGTCAAGATTGCCTGGAAAATCTTTTTTTTTTCGCAATCAGAGGAATTGGTTATTTTTACGATCACTCTTTACCTGCAGAACTTAAGAACCGTTTGCGACTCTTAATTTTCGGTGACAACTGTTTTTCAAATTCTTCTCCAGTCGTAGTAGGCCAGTCAAATCGTACAGAAAAAAACGTTAAAAACGCAAAACGCGATGTAAAGCTGCATCTTTGGTATGTTATTTGGACCCGTTAGGGAAGTGTGAAACTATGTTTTGCAAGCAAAAAAAAGTTGTGCTAGTTGTGTAATACGTGAAAAACTGCAAAATTTTTGGACTTTTTGAAGTTTCTGTAGTTTAATTCACAAAATATGCGTATTTTGAAATTAGTTGTCAATATCATTTTGAATGTATATTAAATTTGTGACAATTTAAGCCCACCCACAGCTCCGTTTGTAAAATAAGTTTTGAGATATGGCACTTCAAAAATTGGCATGATTTCGCATGTTTTCCAAAAATTCAGTTTCCCTTTTGTTTTCAGCCACATATCGACACAACCGCTCATCGTACAATTAAAATTATAAAAAACTACATTTTAGTACATTTAATTACCTTTCATTTAAGCGCAAAACGGGGTCAGTAACCATATAGTTCTCTTGCAATCGCTAAAAAATCAAAAATTGCGAAAATAGATTTTTAAGATATGGGCCTAACCTAAACACTGCTAATATGAAATTGTGGGCGTTAGGCGAAAGAAAAAGCCAGGTAAAAAAGTTATTATGTCCATTGACATTTATTATGTTACAGAAAATAATTAAAATGTTATGAAAAATTGAAGTTTATATTTTTTGGAGGGTCCCGATTGATTATCTTGATGAGACCACTGCTGTTGAGACATCTCCTCCAAAGGGAAAGATTTGTCGATGTATTCTTCGTTGTCGGAGTCCTCTATTTCAATTGTGGGGACATTTTGGCATGATTTGTCCCGACAGAAATAACAGAGAACAGAGCACTTTAGCCCTGCACGTGCAACCTCGTCCTTTGCACCCTTTGCGACACTTGCATGATATGAATTTTAGGAAGGTTGGAGGAGCTGGGTCCTTTGTGGAAGTCACAGGTAACAGCTACTGCTGGTTACTGATCCAGCCCCAGTTGGTTGGTTCTTTTTCTACCCCCAACCATTCCTGAACCTGATGGTATGTTCGATATGCATGTTGAGCTGCAGCCTCTTCAGTTGGGGGCAGACGAGCCAGGTGGACCTTGGCGTTGGCAGCTGATCGCACGAAGATTTCGTAATAGAGAGTGTGAAGAGTGCTGGTGAGCCACATACTGAGCCTCCATACAGAGCCACAAGAAGTTTATTTCCAGCAGCGGCTATTTCGTCATGAGTGGCATCCGGCTGCAGGGAAATGGTAGCCACATCAACCAGCCATGGATGCTTTTGGAGGACGCCCAACATCTTCATCTTTCCATGCCAGACAAGGGCAGAAGAAGTGTCGCATCCGCTAAAGGCATGCACAAATAATACAAATCCAGGAGGAAATGATAGCTCTCCGGGATTGAAAGATGTAGAGGAAAACTGCAGAGAGCCTGATTCACTCCTGCCACTTTTGTGGAAGAACATATTATCCACACTAGATCCCAATCCATTTAGAAGTAACAAGAGGTCCACATCCTCTCCAACTATTATTACTTTTTCATAGGATCTGCTCTTGTCTATAGCTGTTCGCACTATAGTGCAGTCTGCGTCCTCTGTTGTTTGCTTTGTTTGGATCCCCTCGTTTCCAATCCTGAACATAGGAAGTCGATGATGCACCGCTTGTTGTTATCGGTTGACAGCAATTTCTCCTGGGACACCTTGATCAATGTTGAATCTTCGAAATTATGTCGCTGCATGATGAAGCTGCATATCTACATAACCTTTCTGTGTTTCTTGTTATCCCATCTTCTGGGTAGCCGTCAAGCACAACTGCCTTATTCCTCCCAAAGTGTCTTAATGTGTAGCTGACGTAAGCTACCATTTCCCTGATTAACCTATTCTGATGCCAGATGACCTTATGGAGCAAGTAGCCTCCATCTACAAAAACGAATATATGGGTTCCTATAGGGATGTTTTCGGGGAGTGGGGTAAAAGCTGAGTAAAAGCTTGATTTTGTGACTTTACACATCCCTCTTCACAAAACAAAGTTATTGGATAGGGAGCCAACTCGTATTTGAAGTACTCTTTCAGGTCCGTCTGTTTTGAGATACAGAGCCTTTGGAAAATGGTGATAGGATATATTTCAACCTGCTTGTTTTGCACTTTAACGCTAACTGACGACAAGGTTCCTATCTTGTCTTTTCGTTTGAAGCCAACTTTCCCAAACGAGTTTCCCGTGATCTTTTTGATCCCATCAATTCCCAATTCTTGTGCCGTGTGGCAATTGACTTCAGAGCCCCCAACAATGCTGATAGACATTAATTTTCCAAGAATACATCGACAAATCTTTACCTTTGGAGGAGATGTTGTCTCAACAACAGTTGTTTCATCAAGATGATGAACCGGGACCTCCAAAAAATATAAACTTTAATTTTTTATAACATTTTAATTATTTATGTAACATAACAAATGTTATTAGACATAGCAACTTTTTACCTGGCTTTTTCTTTCACCTAATGCCCACAATTTCATGTTAGCAGTGTTTAGGTTAGGCACATATCTTAAAAATCTATTTTAGCAATTTTTGGCTTTTTTAGTGATTGCAATAGAACTATACGGCCTACTGACCCCGTTTTGCGCTTAAATCAGGTAATTAAATGTGCTAAAATGTAGTTTCTTATAATTTATTTATAATTGTCACAAATTTAATATATATTCAAAATGATAATGACAACTAATTTCAAAATACGCATAGTTTGTGAATTAAACTACAGAAACTTCAAACAGTCCGAAAATTTTGCAGTTTTTCACGTATTACGCAGCGAGCACAACTTTTTTTTGCTTGCAAAACATAGTTTCACACTTCCCTAACAGGGCCAAATAACATACGAAAAATGCAGCTTTACTTCGCGTTTTGCGTTTTCAATATACAATTTGACTGGCCTACAGTAAAAGAGGAGAATCAAGGATATCTTATGCCACAAATGTTCACTGAACTTCTTCCCGACTTAACTAAATCACCGGTTAATGATCAAAGAAATACATGATATCATTCTAGAGGAAAACCCAGTTCAGTTTCAGTCTGTGAAGTCAGAATGTTCAGCAGGAAGGATTCCGTTATTTGGCTGGTTATGTTGCTTTCCGATGTCGATGAATCGATATATCACTTGAAACACCGACAGGCCAAATAACGGATTTGGATAGCTTAGTCTCTGAACGATGAATGCATTGAAATGCTTTCCAAAGGTAGTGACCTTGTACCTTCAGATGAATGACTTATTAAAATTAGGCAGTGGGAGGCATGTTTGAATAACCTTCATGGCCGCAATTACCTAAACAACCCAAAGTAATAGAAATGTTTACTTATAATAGTTGTTGGCAAGACAATATCCAGAAATGGATCCAATATCATAAGTTACTATTTAGTCATAAATCCCATTCGATCCCATTCTTAGTTTTCAGGGAATCACCGCTTTTGTATTTTGCCGCCTCAAAAAATAGGTCCAATTTGCCAGCTTAACAAAGTATTGTCAGATGCAAAATAAAACGTTCTAAATATGAAATTTCATTTTCTAAAGGAATTGGATAACAATCTGCTTTTTCGTTAGGCAATAATATTTGTATTTACTCTCCGCCAATCAAAATGCATTAAAATCAAAACAAACAAGATGGCGACTAACTATAGTTTTCAACCAGGTTTTTGACGGATCTGCCACAAGCGAAACATCTCTTAGAACAGACCAAATACAGTGGAACCTCGCCATTTGTTCAACTCTGTATTCGTACAACTCGGCATTCTTCTAACTTTTTCGAATAAAATTCGACTCGAAAATCGGACCTTACCAGATCCAGACGGAATCCCAGCCCCGTGTTGGCTCTCATTCGCTAAGCATTTGTACACTGGCGGATATGATTTTTCTTTAACTAGGTAATTTCACAACTGTCTTTCAAGCAGAAATCTTTGCAATTCCTCCTTGTACCGGTTTCTATTTGGACAGAAACATCAGAAATAAGAATATTTAAATTTATTTCGATAGCTCTGAATCAGTGCCGCATTACTTCTAAGATCGTTTATGATTGCCTTAAAGTTCTGTTTTTACTGGCACAATTCAATAAAGTTCGTCTTTTTTGGGTCCCAGGACACAGTGATCATGAGGGCAATGAGAAATCCGATTCTTGTGCTAAGAAAGGCTCGGAGATGACCTTTGTAGATCCGAAACCTGTAATTCAGCGATTCTCAACCTGTGGGGCGCGCCCCCCTAGGGGGCCGCGATAAAACTAAAGGGGGGGCGCGAGCATATTGAAGATCTGTTAAAGAGAAAGGTTTGGAAGTTTTTTTTTTTTAGTTAAACAGATAGGTTTGGAGGTTTTTTTTTTTGGTTGAACAGATAGGTTTGGAGGGTTTTTTTTTCGGGGGGGCGCGATGAGAGTTGTGATTGAAAATTGGGTCGCAAGTACTAAAAGGTTGAGAAACACTGCTGTAATTGATTTATCCAATAACATGATTAGAAAGATCTTTCTTAAGAAAATGAGAGCTTCACAGGCTGGATGATCAGAGGCAAGCCAAGATGCTAATTCAAGGACCTAGCAACAAACATCGAACTTCTAATTTTACGGAAAAAGAAACTTGACGTTGTTGTTGGTCTACTTACTGGACATTGTCGTCTTAACAAGCATTTATGACTTTTAAACTTAAAAGGCAACTCTGTCTGTAGGAGTTGTCATTCAGAATATCAGACTTCTTTACACATCCTATGTAATATTTCACAGTGCTTAGACTTAAAATCCTAGGATCTTTTTTCTTAGAACCAAATGATTTCTTTACGACTATGATCCCTATGAGCAAACTACTGTCGTGTGCCGTAGCTACTGGCCTTTTGGGGGATGAAGATTGGGGGAAGTACCAGGGATGATCAGAAACTAAGGTTACAAGGCCGATATTCCTGGAGTATCGTCCGTTATAGAGAAATTAGTGTGCGATAATTTTACTACATGTGGTTGGCAATGGTGCAGAGTTTCAGTCACCCACCACCTACAGCGCTAGTGGTAGGTAAACACAAATGGTGACTCGTTTGGAAAACTGGTCTCGCGAAGAAATCCGCTCCGTTATACGATTTCTGTGGGCGAAACGTATAACCACTGCTGAAATTCACCGGCAGCTGGTGGAGGTGTACGGAGAGTCTGTAATGCCTCGTCAGCATGTCGCAGAATGGTGTAGAAAGTTTGCGGCCTTTAGAGAAAACGTCACCGACGAGAATCGCAGTGGCCGACCCAGCACGGCATCAAGAGATCTGAATACAGCTCGACCTTGACACGATTGCGAAAAGCAATCAGGAGGAAACGGGCAAGACTTCTCGCCGAGGGCGTCATCTTCCTTCCCGACAACGCGCGATCTCAAACAGCCCAGAAGACCACCACGCTGTTGAAGCAGTTTCGCTGGGACATCATCGACAACCCTTTCTATAGCCTGACCTCGCTCCAAGCAACTTTCACCTGTTTCCTTATTTGAAGGAGCATCTAGGAGGCCGATGATTCGCTTCAAACGAGAGATGAAACACTTCGCGACAACGTGGCTGAACACGCAAGGACAGGAGTTTTACCAGGAGGGAATATTCAAAATCATCCCTAGCAGCGACAGTTCATTTACTGGATATGAAGCCATCCTATCATTCAATAGCTGATACTGATAAACATGGGAGCAACCTTTTCATTATCCGTTAGCAGGAAGTATGTACAATAATTTTCAAACATCCATGACGTTTTCTACTGAAAAGTGATTTGCGTACTTAATATTTCATAATTTACGTCAACTCAAAAGAAAATTATATAGAGAGAAAAACACAACGATTTCCTTTATAATCTATCATGAAAGTCTTCATTGTTTGTTCTGTTTGTTGTGTATCTTTCTAGTGGATATTTGTTATCATTAGTAGTTATTAAATGTTCTGGATACAAATATGTTTCCTTCTGAATTAATTTCACTGCGGAAAACTCTATTTATCTAACAGGTTATGGTGCCCAGTGACAAATAATTCCAGGAAAATCAGGAGAAATATTTTTTCGTCATTTCAACATGGCGGATGGAACTCATTTTTCAATCCAAAAACTCAACAACGATAATTATCAAGTTTGGAAGTTTAAACTTGAGATGTTGCTTATTATGGACGATTTGTGGGATGTCGTAAATCAGTCTAAGCCGGAGGTTATCACAGAAGCTTGGCGAAATAAAGATATGAAAGTCAGAGCTACGATAAGCTTACTTATTGAGGACAATCCACTGATTCATATACGGAAGGCAAATTCAGCAAGAGAAGCCTGGAAGTTTCTTCAAGCATATCATGAAAAATTAACGCTCTCCACAAAGGTACATCTTTTAAAAAAGCTTTGTCGGAAACGTTTATTAAATGATAGGGGAATGGAAGAACACATAAATGACATGTTAACAACTGTTGATCAATTTATTGCGTTAGGCAGTGAAATGGCTGATAATATAGTAGTTGCGGTACTTCTCGGCAGTTTACCTGACTCATATGATACTTTAGTTACAGCATTAGAAACTCGTCCCGAAGCGGATTTAACAATTGAACTGGTTAAAGGAAAAATGATCGATGAAGCTAAGCATCACAAATGCTAGACACACATGATAAGACAATGGCATTAAAAGTTCATCGTAGTAATACTAAGTCTAAGGGAAATTGTTTTTTTTGCAACAAGCCAGGTCATTTAAAGCGAGACTGTAGAAAATTGCTAGCTGATCGTCAGAAGGGCGCGTTTGAGAGAGCTAATATATCATTAAACAAAGGAAATAAGAATAGTGTATGGTTCAAAGCTACTATGGAATGTTTCTCATCTTGTTGGTAAATCGATTCCGGTGCCACTTGTCACATGACAAACAATTATGACTTTTTTACAGAGTTTCAGACAATTGATGTATTAGTACAAATGGCAGATGGGAGAACACTTAAAGCTACAGGTAAAGGCAGTGGTTTTTTACAAAGCAAAAATGAACAAGGCTATTTTCAGAAAATACCAATGAAGGAGGTACTCTATGTTCCAAAGTTAAATGGAAGCTTTTTGTCTGTCAGAGTTTTAGTTCAACGAGGCATGAATATCTTTATTTAATTCTAAAGGCTATTCCATAACTTTCAAGAATAGTGTAATTGCAACTGCTTACTTGCATAATCACCTGTATATTCTGAACTACAAACATTCAGCGTTGTTTACATCGCATAAGAAAAGCAGTGAATGTTTACATTTATGGCATAAACGACTAGGTCATCGGGATTTCAATGCAGTCAAAAACATTGAAAGAGAAAATCTTGCAACGGGGATTCAAATTGCCAAATGTAATCATTAAGTAACTTGTGAAAGCTGTTTAAAAGAAAAAATGTCACATTCTCCTTTTCCAAAAGAAACCAAACAACAGTCACAGCATGTTATGGACTTGATTCATTCTGATCTATGTGGCCCTATGCAAACAAAAACACCAAGCAATAATCGTTATGTTTTGACTTTCATAGATGATTATAGCAGATATTGTACTATATTTCTTCTAAAGCAAAAGAATGAAGGTTTGAGAAATTTCAAGAATATGTAGCTGCCACGAAAAATAAATTTGGCAGGAAACCTAAGATTCTTCGCTCAGATAACGGAGGTGAATACACAAGTGCGAAATTTCAACATTACCTGAAACAGGAAGGTATTACAGCTCAAACAACTGCCCCGGGTACACCTAAGCAAAATGGCGTTGCTGACCGGAAAAATCGCAGCCTTATAGAAATGACAAGATGTCTATTATCTGATGCATAGCTACCATATTTATACTAGGGAGAAGCCGTACATACTGCCAATTATCTTCAGAATCGATTACCAACCAAAGCAACTGGTACAACTCCTTACCATCGTTGGGAAAGAAAAGTTCCCAATTTATCACATCTTAAAACATTTTGATGTCCTGGTTATGCCTTTATACTAAATAAAAAGAGAAGGAAACTTGATGAAAAGTCTGAGACTTATCATGGTTGGATATGCTGAAGATACAGAAGCTTATCGTCTCTTGGATCAACGTACTAGTTACATTACAATAAGTAGGGATGTTCGCTTTGATGAGACATTCATGAATGCTGCAGAGGTAGATCTCCATTCAGATGAAAAAGACTCATCGAACGAAGGAGTAGAGATAATCCTTGGACATTCTAGTATTCCCAAAAATGAAGAAGAAATTACATCTTCACTTCGACGTTCTCAAAGATCAACTGCAGGGAAGCTCCTAGAAAGACTGATTGAAGTTATGAAAATCAATACTGTGATCGTGGAGGATAAAGAACCGAAAACAAGAAAAGAAGCCATCAGCAGATCTGATGCTCATCAATGGATTTCTGCAATGGATGAAGAAATTAATTCTCTTCATGAAAATGAAACTTGGGATTTTGTAGAGCTGCCAAAACATAGAAAAGCAATCAGATGCAAATGGACTTTTAAACTTGAAAGAAATGCAAATGGGGAAATTTGCAGATATAAAGCACGTCTAGTCGCAAAAGGTTTTTCGCAAATATATGGTGAAGATTACGATGAAGTTTTTGCACCAGTCATAAAGCAAACAACTTTACGAATTCTGCTTACGTTATGTTATGTTATGTAATGAATGTGGGTGGCAGAGAAGCCAAGCACTGCGACCGGTGGTCTATCGTACTATCCCACAGAAATATGAACAGATGGAGAGAAAGACTGAGAAAGTATGATGGGAGAAGTGCAGGGGAAATGGGAGAACCCCGAGAAAACCTGCCCAGCGCGGATCGTCCACCATCACGAAACCCACATGAGAGCCGAACCCGGTACTCAGAGGTGAGAGGCCGATGTCATAGCGACTACGCCAACCGCGGCCCACGAATTCTGTTTACTGTTGCAGATCACCAAAGCTTAGAAGTGCGTCATTATGACATTAAAACAGCTTTTCTCAATGGCGATATCCAAGAAGAGTTATATATGAAACAACCTGACGGATATAAAGATGAGCTTCATCCGGAATTAGTATGTAAACTGAAGAAAAGTTTTTATGGACTCAAACAATCTGCGCATGCCTGGAACACAAAGTTAAATAGCATATTATTAAATCATGGTTTCACAAGACGCAACACAGATCAATGCCTATATTCAAAGAAAATAGAAGAAAGACAGATTTTCTTAGCTGTATATGTTGATGATATTATCATGGCAGGTAAAAATAGTGATGATTTGGATAATATAGCTGGTTTATTAGCAAAAGAAGTACAGATTACTTGTCTTGGAGACTTGAAATATTATTTGGAATTCAAGCAGACCGCGATGAAAAGGGAATTTTTCACATTCCATCAAATGACGTACATTCAAAAAATATTGGAAAAATACAGGATGGAAAATGCTAAGCCATCAAAAATTCCTTTAGATCCAGGGTATGGAAAGTTACCTATGGAAAATGTGCTTTTTTGGAATAAAGAACTTTACAGGAGTCTAATAGGTGCTTTATTATATTTAAGTGTAAACACAAGACCAGACATTTCAGTTTCTACTTCAATACTTGGAAGAAAAATATGTAATCACTCTGAAGCAGATTGGACTGAAGCAAAACAGATTTTAAGATATTTAAAAGGCACACAAGACTTGAAATTAAGACTAGGAAACTCACAAGACTATATACACAATCGACTTATTGGATATGCTGATTCCTACTGAGGTGGAGATACAACAGATCGTAAAACAAATACAGTACACATATTTCAGGTTTTAGGCGCTACATTGTTTTGGTGTAGTCGTAAACAGCTGTGTGTGACTTTATCTTCGACAGAAGCTGAATTTGTTGCATTATCAGAAGCTTGCCAGGAAGCAATGTGGTTAAATAAATTACTGGACGACTTCCATCTTAAAAATAAAGATGTCCACTTATGTTTGAAGACAATCAAAGCTGTCTAAAGTTACTGAATTCCGAAAACATAAGTCTTAGATCGAAACACACAGATACAAGATAGCACTTTGCACGTGAACTGTTGAAAACTGAACAAATCGAATGCAAGTACTGTACCTCAGAAAAAATGCTGGCGGACTTATTAACAAAACCACTACAACAAGTGAAGGTTAATAAATTACGAACACTGATAGGACTTTTATAAACTTTCAAACGATTAATCGTTGAGAAAGGTTGTTGGATAACATCGTTTAATCTGGCGTAGATAGCACTGTTATTATAATTTGGATGTTAAGAGCCAGATGGCGCTCTATAACTTTGTCTGTTTGTTGTGTATCTTTCCAGTGGAAGCCAATATGGCTTTGTTATTATTAGTAGTTATTAAATGTTCTGGATACAAATATGTTTCCTTCTGAATTAATTTCACTGCGGAAAACACTCTTCCTAACATTCATCATCCATAAATTACCAAAAAATCTAGATAGGAGGAGATAACATTTACTTGAATCATCCTCTATAGTTAACTTGATTTTTCTTTTGCATATTTTGGAGTTTGTAATTAGTAAAATAATATACATACGACAAAACAATACTCAGCTTTTTTATTTTTTTGTTGTTGAGAAAACTGATTTTAAAAACATCGTTTATATTTTGGTGGAGAATGTGCAAAGAGTTATTCAAGAGAAAAGGCTTATTTTTGAAAACAACAATTTAGCAAAATTTATAAAGAGAAATAATAATTTGAAGCAGGAATGGAAATGGCACCTCCAGAAAACTAAACTAAAAAAGCAAAATACACATTAAAAATAAAGTAAAGGAAATGTGAACACGGTCTCACCATTTTAATGTGTTTAGAAATAATAATTGTTTAATAAAGATGATAATTCTAAATACGAATTGTGATACTGCATTAGTAATGGCATATTAAAGTATAAAGATAACTATGATGATGGCTGAATGTTTAATTAAGTGAAAGCACATAGTATATTAAATACTGAAAGGTATGATTACATTTTTACGAAGCATCAATAAGAAATTTAGGTTATAAATTTACTGATCGGAATTTACATAACTGTTATTAAATTAGCACATTATTATACTTACATTAATATATTAGTACAATAATTAGGTAATTAATTCAATGTTATTACTTTTAATAAATAAGTAATTGATTTGCTTATAAAATTATATTTTCATTATTTTTTTATATTAGCTAACGTTGGCATGATTTCATCAAGTAATAGCGATTAATTTTTCAGACATTATTAAATTAAAAGTTAATCAGAAAACTTATCAATAACAGATCTGATTTACTAAAATATTAGAGTTGAATGTTTCTTTGCTATAGTATTTCGTTCATGTACTCATATTATTATAAGAACTCATCGCGAAATTATAAGTGTTGTAGAAATGAAAATTTTTTTCATTTCTGTTCGTACAACCTAGTATATTGATTTCATTAAATTGATATATACTTTTATTCGATTTTAGTAAAGGTTATTGCATAACTATAATAATAATATATACTTCATTTTTTTTTAAAAAAAAAACCCGAAAAATTTGTTAAAATTCATGTAATATTTAAGGTTTGCTTAAGTATATAGTGTAAATTAATTTCACTAAAATTTGACGATAAAAATTATTTTCCAATATTTTTTTTTTATTTGTTAAATTTTCGTGTCAGTTTATATAACTCTATTTATTTAACTTGCATTAAGTAAGTTTTTAAACAGATTGCTTGTATGGTTTAATATAGTAGAGATGATTTCTAACAATAATAAAAATGATTTTCTTTGATATTTACAGAATGTCGATAGTTCTAGTAAAATTATTGTTTTATTTTTTTTTCTCTCCACAGCTGTAAAGTGCGAGGATTCCGACTATTGTTTAACAATGGCACCCATTTGCGGAAAGACCAATGGTGATTGTGTACGTAGCCAATGTGAATTTGAATAAAAGACAAAAATAAAAAAGCTGAAGTTAACTAAAAAGCTGAAAGCTTAAAAATAAGAAATTATCCATACAGTTTTAAGCTTTTGGATTTCATAAACAGTTCAAAGCTAAATTTTGTGTTAACTATGTAATAAAATTATATGAATATTAAAAAAAAAATAAAAAAAATCGATGTGTAAAGAATTTTCTTTTGTTTCCTTTCTGTTATGAATTTAGTAAATAAGTTTGAAATCTCTTCGAATTTCAAGTTTTGTATTTTAGTGAATCTGCTGAATAAAGCTGACGATGTATACAATAATTGTTAAATGTAGATTTTAATTTAAAATAAATTTTTTAAAGCTTTAAATGATATTTCGAGTTTTTGACCAACATAATAAATCGTAGATAAGAAAGTTTATAAATGTTAGCGATATGTAGGCGCCGGATCTCATTCTAGTCCTAAGCGAGATGTTTAGAAGTCTGGATTTGAGAGATAATAGAGATTCATGGCATCAACAAAGACATCATTTGAGAAGAATGGCCCACAGTTCAACATCGACACGCATGGTTAGTTTCTTTACAGTGAATCCTGCTGTTACCATTGTCAAGCAACAACCAAGGGAACCCACAACATTTCATGGAGCGCCAGAAGTTCCTGGGAATGGCTGCGACAATACATCGGATCGGTACAATTAAAGGGACGACAGTATCATGTTGGCCACCGTCAGCTTTTTATCCGGAACGGTCCTTTGGTGATTAAACAATAATGATGGTCAGCTGATCACTTGATACGGTCGAACTGAAAAAAAGATATTTTAAAACCCTAAAGATGGCCAGCGACTGGTAAAAGAAGTTCTTTAAGAATGGGTTCAAATAGCGGGAGAAATTTGTGAGGCATATATTCAAGAAATTCTCTTAAGTAAGCAATAGGGTGGATACCACGATGGACGATGTGATACAATTGGAAAAGTATGAATTATGAATGGTCTCGCAGAACACTTATATTGCCTCTTGGGCTGATGAAGATTACCACTATTGATGAATTTATACAGGTGAGCCAAAGAATTGAGTCTGAAAACTTCCAAATGTGTCATCCATTGGAACCGGCGTCTTCAGCTACGCCCTAGACGTATTAATCCTTGACATTATGAAAACAGACGATTAGGTGACTTTAGACCAGATACAATAATTATCACCGAATGTCATATCTTATGTTCCACCCATTATCGTAGCTTACAAACCAGTTAAGATAAGACTGCGAACCTGAACTGGACAGCCAGCCGTAATATGACAACAGAAGAATAACAGTCTGAGGAAGAAAGAAGAGTACAATAGCCCAATATCTTTCCACTGGTCCAGCTGGACACGCGGTGAAATATTGTCGAGATAGACAACCAACAACACCTCCGATTTGGAAATCAAGTTCCTAAGCCGATGCAATATAAGCCGAGGCAACCACGAACAGCAACACGTAGTCCATCGTCGTATCTCAGACGCCATGTCAGTGATGTGGATCAGACAAATATTTTAGACGAGAAAGATCCCATTCACCCTTCAGTCGCAGAAGACGATCTCAATCTCCACTTTGAGCGAAATTTATATGATGCGGCCTGGAATGGAGGTGAAGACGGAAGACGAATTGCTGAAAATTCGTCGATAACTATCCTGACCAAAAATAAGGAATAGATTGATGGGTACTCCACCAAAGCCCTGGTCGATGCTGATATTACAGTGTCAGTAATGGCTGCAGATTTTCGCCAAGATTTACAGAAAGTAACCCTAAATGCTATGAATGAGGCATTAAGATGCCCGTCTTCGAGGAGCAGACAATTAATAATTATACATTATTGGACAATGAACAGCAAGGGACGATTGGTGACATTATCCAACCTATCGAATTTGTTATCCTGAAGACTTATAGTCATAGGATTTCCTAGAATTTTCAGCAGCTCTGATTAATTGACGACAAGGTTCTGTTCTGCTGACCAACATCGAAATTCGGAATGGGCCTTCTCATATGAATTAAACAGCGAATTGATCCCTGCCAAATCTAGCATCTTTGTTTCTGTAATTATGAGTACAAAAGTAGGCGACAATATTATTACCCCATCGAAAATGACAGCACTCACGAAAAATTTAGCATTATCCCATTATCTCATAACCCTCGATGAATGTAAAGGATCTTTGTATCTTGTCAGCTGTGGTTCTCGTCCAGCATTATTTCCTGCAAAAATGACGATCGATATTAGAAGCAGCATAAGATAAAACAATCTAAGCAGCATAGGATACACAGTCGAAGAAAGCATGGACGACACAGCCTTAAAGCGTTAATACTTTTGCATTAATAATTGCTAGTCAACATTTCAAGACACTGATCGAAGAGATACTGTATCTGTGTGTAGTGTGTGTACTGTTAGCAATATTGCAATTCATTGACATTTTCGATTTTGGTGACTTTTCCTCAGTCACACAGTCATCAGTCAAATATCAAATTGACACCAGTATCTCTTGCAAAACTGCGAATCATCCAAGAAGTAGAGAAGATGATGCAACAAGGGATAGTGCAACAGTCCATGGTCAGCTTCTGTAGTAGTTGTAAGGAAAAGAAGAAAGAAAGCTGCTGTAGGTTCTGCATAGAATGATGTTCTGCAAAGAACATCACGAGAAAGCACACTGCCACGTGTAGACGACGCCCTCGAGTGTCTCAAATGAGCCCAATTCTTTGTTAGATGTACGACCTAGGTACTGGTAGATAGAGGTGGACGAAGTTCATAGAGAGAAAACAGCTTTCATCACAAGTTCATTGCCATTTAATTTGTGCATTTCACCTGCCACATTTGAGCTCCCGACTTTTGAAGAACAGCTACAGTGACTTTCCATCGTCTTTATGAATTTACAAAAAGCAAAATTGAAGATGACTCCGAAGATATGGGATTTGTGTCAAAAAAAATATTCCTCGTGAACAATTAAAAAACTAATCTTGGCAGATAAACCATGCTCTGCTATCAATTTAGTGTAACGAAAAAAAAACGAAGAAATTTTCCTTGAATAGTTAAAAGGAAAATAGCCTCCGCTTTGCTATCAATTTGCCGTAGGTTGAAAGTTAGAGCATAAAATAATATTAACTATATTTTGAAGTCAAAATATATATTGAAAGAATACATTTGATTCACGAAGATATGCAGAAAGTTCGGGAGCTCATTCTATATGTAAAAGTAAAGAATATAAGTTGTATAAACATAGGTCCGGAAATGCTTCGGTAGCGAGTTTTATTGATTGATTGATTGATCTGAAAAACATTACCCTGCAATTAATCAATAAAATTTATTTATTTAATTAATTGATTAATTAATTAGTTTAATTAATTTTATTGATTAGGTGTAGGGTAATGTTTTTCAGATCAATTTACTTTGCACTGTTCTCCATAACAGTTCATTTAACCGAACATCTATTATTTTTCTGTATACTGTATATACACCATTTTGTTCAGAAATAAGTGTTCTACAAATTTTGTTGTAAACTTTTGTGTCGAACCTACTTTATCAACGTTATTGTACGTCAAACGGGAAAACGATTGTTTCGTGATCCCTCTTTTGTAGGTTCCACGTGGGATATGCTTACAAACACAGGGAGATACAGTTCTGCGACATGTTTCATTCGATTATTCAGGTCAACAACCATATGAAACCACTGGTTTCGCCCCTTAATTTACCTTCCCAGACTTCCAGCAAGTTTTTATTTCACCCAGAGTATTAAATTACAGGCGAAATCTTTCGCTAGCAGTAACTCGCTACGGAAGCATTTCCGGACCTATGTTTATATAACTTTTTTTCTTCACTTTTACATGTAGAATGAGCTTCGGAATTTTTTGGATATCTTCGTGAATCACCCTGTATAATTAAACTGGTAAAAGTGCTAAAAGTGCTAAACTTTTAGCAGTTTAAATCAAAAATCATAAATTAATATTTAAATATATGCTTCAATTTGCCAATTTGTTCTCCAACAATACTTGAAAAAAAAGGTTTAATTTAATTCAATAATTTTCATTACCTTTTGATAGCTATTCAATTGCCAACTTGTTCTCCAGCAATGCTGAAAAACAAATATTTCAGTTTAATTCAATATTGTTCATTATTTTTTAATATCTGCGAAGTGCTCAATTGTTCAGTTGTAAAAAAGTGCTTAAAAGAAAATTACAGTAAAAGAATAAAAAAAACCGAAGGAGAAAAAAGAAAAAAAAAACCTTTGAGAAATAAATAAGTCTTAAAAAAAGAAATTTAAAAAGAATTTTAATTTCTGGTTAATTTTTTAATTTCATTCTCTTCATTTTTAACTTCATTTGTACAATAACTTTTATGATCCGATTTCTAATGCTTCAAAAAAAGAGAAAAAATGATTTTTATTCTCAAAATGTAATATTCATTGTACTTTAAGAATGAAGGTTATCTTTGTTTATGTTTAAGGTTATTTAAGTTTGTTTTAGTTACAGTAAAATAACTCCCCCCAGCTTCATTAGAATGTCACCAGGGGGCTATTTAATGGGTCTCGATTGTTGGCTTAACCAAGCCTTCTGATTGATGCTCAGGATTTAAGCTATATGGTCTCTACTCCCTGTTACTTGAGAAACTTCCCGGTTGGATTGTATTTATAAGAATGTTCTGGGGTCTCCCCCTTGCATTGAAAAAGGTTTGCAACTTCATCAATCCGAAACTGTAAGTATTTTATCTTGTAATTTAAAGTGTTTATATTTATCACTGTGTGTTTGGCCGTCTCATTTTGAAATTTATTCAACATACGTAAAAATCATCTATGAAATTGTCAGGCCTATTCTTAGTTATGCTCATTTTCATTATGGGTTATCACCACGGAAGATCCCTTGTAAACCGTTTCTTCAGGGAGAATCGAAAGCTGGTAGCAATGAAAACCTCTATTGCTTATCTCCAAACATGCCAGAAAATGGACTTGTACCCGCCCAACATGACAGTGAAGTTGCCCGAATCTAACGCAGCCATTAATCGCCTACTGGTTCGATTATGAAACAAGTAGCCGCAGTTCTCAACGCAAATTGAAGTCTTCAGAGCATCGAAATTTAAGAGAAGAGTCTTCAAGCTGAAGCAAAAGTATCGACGAAAGCTGAATAATGACGTCCATTGCGACAAGCGTTATCGATTGGAAAGATTGGAAGATTTGCGACAAGTGAAGTTCGAAGATTTTACTACGAACTGTAAGTAAAGATATTTATTACTGGAAAGGAATTTTCCTTAGTGCGGAAGAACAAGTTATTATTCAAGGTGAAAGTAGTTAACGGAAGACAACGTTAATAATTGAGTTTTAAATAAGAAGACAACAGTGAAAGGATTAATTTTGATGTTAGCTGAACTTGAAACGATAATTATAAGTTCTAATTATCAGAATTAATAAAGAAGATTTAGCTACGAATAAAGCAGTGATATTTAGTATAAAATATCCTTGATTAGTGCAGCGAGCAGTGAAGTGGAAATAGTGCTTAATTCTAATTCTAATTAAGTTGGATACAAGAAGATTAGAATAACTATTAGTGCATTATTAGTGATATGATTATATTAGTTCGAAAAATTTTTTCCTAACTAGAAGTGTTTATTAGTGATTCGTGTGCACCAGAATTAAAAGAAATAAATATGGAGCCGATATTTATTTAGAAAGAAAAAAATTAGTGAATTGAAATCAATTAAGTGTGAGAACATAAACTTTATTCAACTTCAGTCCTGTGATACTGAGAAGAACATTTTATTTCCGAATTATTACAGCAATTGAAGAACAATTAATTTTCTGAGTGATATCAATTCAATCAGGAATTTTAAGAATAAACATTTTAGTAAAAGATATTTTAAACTATATCCTGTGTCCTAGTGTCTTTTGTGTCTTGAAAAAAAAATGTACTATAATTTCCAAATTCTTCTTTCAACTTCCTCCTTTTCATCTTTGTTTATTAATCAAAAAGAAAAACACCACATCTCCATAACATGTAGTTTATTTAAAAACTTTTCGGAATTTTCGGGATTATGATACGTCATCCCTTTTTCAAGCGAAATGTAACAATAAATTAGTTTTTTGGAATAACCAACAATGCAAACTAGTGATAAACATGAACACTATGTTGAAATAAATTACAATTGTTTTTAACAATATGAAATAGCAATTATGCTTTTACATTACTTTACAATTTTTGAAAAAACAAATGAAGGGCTCGGGGAGATATAGTCATAAGCCACACTTTCATCAATTTCCAGATTTTTATTCCGTGGCATACATGATTCCATCCATTACAAAGTGAATGGAAAAAGTTTCTGGTTTTCTCAATAGATGGAAGCATATGACAGGATAACGTTTTTCACTGTGCCATATGGTGATGGTTTGAGAAGGTATATAGTCATATGCCACAACAAGATGGAGTCGAGCTCAGAAGAAAAAGAAGCTTTTCCCCATGTTAGAAGGAGTTCAGATGATAGTATGTTGGAGCAGGAAGAGTCAGACCATTTTGAAACTGACAGTGACAGTTCTTGTCAACCATCAAGCAGTAGTTCTAGTTCAGATGGCACATTGGTAAATGTATTCGAGTACATTATTACTGATAACCTTTTTATGAGACTTGTGACTGTATCTCTCATTAATCTTGAAATTTTAGAAATTACTGTCTCTTAGAAAAATATATTAATATTTAGAAGAGGTTTCAAATTTATAGGATAGTTTATACGTAATATAATATATACGAAGTAAACTATTTGAAGAATAATGTCTTATGATATTTAAAAATATCTAAATACGTATTTGTGTGGCTTGTGACTATGTCTCACGTAAATTCCTTGGATTTTATTATTTCAATTTTACAGCGTGAAGTAAGTAGTGTATGTGAAGAATCGCCCAAAAAACAAGGTCCATCAAGGAAAAGAAAGCGAAACAGTGCTCAGTGGAAAAAAGAAAAGGCCAAACGATACCATTATGCAGGTCGGAAATATGTGTCAACTAAAACAAACAATACTATTAAGGCCGCTACTTTGGGACCTCCATGTACATGTTTCAACAAGTGCTTGGAGACAGCCAATTCTCAAACCAGACAACTTCACATAATCACAGACAACTGCAAAGGACAGGCAAAGAATTGGGCTATAGTTTCTCTGGAGATGTCTCTTCAAGAGACACCAAGAGATTTGAAGTTGTTCAGCATTTCTATCCTGTGGTGGGGCACACTAGACTTCCTTGCGATCGTGACTTTGGTCGTATCGAAAAATATGCAAGAAACAGACGTCCAATAGTACATACACCTGGAGAGTGGGTAGATGTTGTGAAGTCAGCAGATCCGAAAGACTTCGTAGTGACAAAAATGGAAATAGGAAATTTTAAAACTTTGGAAAACCTTAAGGGTTTTATATCAAAACTAACAACTTGCAGAAATGGTGATCTTGTTCACTTCAGTGATGGTAAGTATTCCAAATTCATTCTCAACATCCCTTCAGCTAGGTGTTACTCACTGCTACACCCTACTGGATCCAGTGATGGTAAGTATTCAAATTCATTCTCAACATCCCTTCAGCTAGGTGTTACTCACTGCTACACCCTACTGGATCCAGTGATGTATGCAGACATTCGTATTAAAACGAAAGGGAGCCTTACAGCAGAACCTGACCCTTTTCAGCTGCCGACAAAATACAGGAACCCGCTACCAATCAACCAGAAGAAATTAAATGATGTATTGTCTCTTATGACATATGTACCAGTAGCCAATCATGACTATTTCATGTCCCTTTGTGGTAATAATGAGGAGAAAATGAAGTGGAAGAACTTCCTTAGATTAAGTAATACTTAATAAACACAGTTTTGTATTCTGAATGTTTTTTCTTAAGTTTTCATTTGTATTTAGTAAACTTTTAGTATTAAAATCTAAAATAAACAAACAATATTACATGAAAATGATTTTTTTTCTATTAATAATAGCGGTAAACATCAGTAAACACGCAACTTTTTTCTTCAGTGAGATATAGTCATAAGCCCATCTCAGTTCATCACGATTTAATACAGGTTTAAAACCTTATAAGGAACTGAAAATTATCTTCTATATTCTCCCATATGTTCGATAATGTTCCCTAAGGTTAGTTTACATAATGAAGAGTAACCTAATTACAATAGCCGATTTACACATTTTCACGGAACGTAAATGTGTTAATATCTCAGAACTAAGTTAGAGTGGCTTATGACTATATCTCTCCGACCCCTTCAAATAATCCAAATGAACTAACAACATGCTTCATTTAATAATTTTGTCACTTGTAAAGACGTACCTTTTAACTGGTCCTCCAGTAACTTCTTTTCAACATAGTGTTCATGTTTATCACTAGTTTGCATTGTTGGTTATTCCAAAAAACTAATTTATTGTTACATTTCGCTTGAAGAAGGGATGACGTATCATAATCCCGAAAATTCCGAAAAATTTTAAATAAACTACATGTTATGGAGATGTGGTGTTTTCTTTTTGATTAATGTACTATAATACTTGTATCCAGACGTTTAAGAGGGTTATGGGCCAAGCACGCTTCCACTGCGCAAGACACAATAAGTATAGATACTATTAAATGGATATATGTATGTCCATGAATAGGTGAAATTTTTAAAAACCTGTAATTGATAAATATTACTGTACACTCAGAAAGGAAAGATGGCGGAAATGAATCCCGAGAAACTCATTATGACTAAATTCAATGGTTATCATGGCGTTTAGGCATGAAGAATGTGCTGATGAGAGACGGGCTTTGGAGGGCCGCCAATATGTCCGTTAGCGACCTGGATAAAGTAGAGGATAAATTAGAAAGAAGAAAACTTAAGGAGAAATCCGACAAGGCTTATGGAGCTATAATTACATTGTTAGAAGATAAGTGTAAGTTATTAATTAAAGAGGAAATTGATCCTAGCGAGCTTATAAAAGAATTAGACTCCAAATACAATAGACTACACTATTTGAAAATAACTCGTTCAAAACGGAAGCTTTATCGTGCCTCAAACTTCAGAGATAGTAGTTCTATTGAGGAAGATTTGATGAATATCAAACTAAAGAATTGAATCAAATTGGAGGATCCATAGAAGATAAGGAACTTTGTTGGAAGATATTATCTGGCTTACCCTCAGGATATGATTCAACTGCTCAAGGTGTAGTGTTGACGCAAACACTTCGGAATTTACTTCTGAGATTATAATGGATAGAATTTTACATGAAGTAAGCCGGAAGAAGACGGATCAATATTCTAGCGTGAAACCATGCTGAAGTTAGTACATACAAAACTAAAATAAATAAAAGTAAAGTCTCGAAGAAGGAGCATCGGAAGTGCTACATATGTGATAACCAGAGACACATAGCTAGAAACTGACGTTACCGAAGTAATAACGAGGATCAAGCTAGGTCAGTAAAGCTGAATAGAAGTTATAACGGAAAAGGCTCTGATTCTAAACAGTCTCATTCGTACTCAGGAGGGGCAATAACAAATTCAGCAAAGTGCTTGCTTGCAAATTTAAGTAAAGAATCTTGGCTTTTGGACAGCGCAGAAACACTTCATATATGTTGCCAGGAAGAGAACTTTTCTTATTACAGGAAACTTAGTAATCCAGTAGAAATACATGGAGCTTCAGTAAAACCTATTAAAGCCGTAGATAAAGGTATTGTAAAATTAAAATGTACAATTACAAACCAGAGATATGTAACCCTAGTGCTACCTATTTTTATTCCATGTGCCACAGCTGGGAGTAAACTTGACATCTTCAACACAGTGGGCTCAAAAGAACTTTGTTAAACACCTGGATGGAAGAAGTTACATTGTTTCAGACCGGAAGAAGAATTACGTGTTGAAAGGTGAGCGAATTGATAATTTGTATCATGCGAAAGTAAATGTGTATCATGATCAATGCACATCATTTGCGAAGGCCACCAATGACAGAAGTGAACTTTGGCATGAAAGATTGGGCCACTTGTCGTACAAGAAACTACATGTAGCAGTGCAAGAAAAATTGTTACGAGGATTAAATTACATAAGAAGTACAGAAACTATGCAACTGATACATGCAGATGTATGCGGACCCATTAATATAGAAAATAACTATCGTGCTCAGTACATACTAACCTTTATTGATGATTTCTCAAGGAGAGCCTTTGTTTACTTGTTAAAATCAAAGAAAGAGGTACCAAGAGTAACAAAAGACTTCATCCATTTTATTGAACGTTTAATAGAAAGTAAAAGGAATAATATCACATCAGGGAAAGGAATACATGAATGCTGAGCTGTGTAAATTCTTTAAAGATAAAGGAATCAAACAGATGTTTTCCTCGGCATATGCACCCCAAAACAACGGGATCATCGAAAAATATAACCGAACATTGTTGGATACTGCACGCACTCTCTTAGAATCATCAAAGCTACCATCAGGATTCTGGATTTTTGCTACGGAATGTGCAAGCTATCTGCTTTACCGATCACCACATGAGAGCATCAACAATCGAATCCCATTGTAAGTTTGGAATGGCGATAGGTACAACCCAAGTGGCAGACATGTTAGAAAATTCGGAAGTCTAGTTTATGTACGAGTGCCAAAAATTAAAAGGACCAATAAATTCCAGGAGAGGGCTTATCAAGGAATATTGATAGGATATTCGCCCAAAACAAGAGGTTATAAGGTACGGATACCTGAGAAGAGGAAAATAGAAGAAACCAGTAGCATTTATATAAATGAAAATGTCTTAGGAGTCGAATTATTAAATACTAAAGTAATTAAACCAGAAGATTACTCCAAAGTGTTTCAAATTGAGGCTTCCTCAAATAAAGAAGAAACATCCACCGATGACTCAGAGGATGACATCAGTGATACAAAACGATCTGATGAAGAATCGGATAGTGAACCTGAAAGTGTAGCTGAACAAAAAGAACGAATGATATTGTGATCGGGGACAGTAACGAAACCAAAATGTGTGAAAACTTTCTTTGTACGGATTAATGAACCTAAAAACTATCAAGAAGCCATCACATGTGAAAATTCTGAGAATTGGAAGAAGGCTATTGATGAAGAATTAAAAAGTATCGCTGCACATCAAACATAGAAGAAAGTGAAAATTCCAAATTATGCAACTCCATTGTCAACAAAATGGATATTCAAAGTAAAATATCATAATAATGATAAAATCGACAGATACAAGGCACGTCTAGTCGTAAATGGATTCACCCAGAAAAAATTTGTAGATTATAATAAAACCTTCGCACCTACCTCTACCATGACAGGTATTAGATTACTTTTATCATAGCTGCAAAACAGTCTTGGTTCTTAGAGCAGTGCGATGCAAATGCTGCATATTTATATGGAACTCTGGACGAATAGATTTATCTCCAAATGCCAGAAGAAGTCATAAATGATAAATCAAATTGTGATGGTGTTTTATTGAAAAAGGCCCTATATGGTTTAAAACAAGAAGGCAGACAGTGGTTTATAGAATTAAAGGGTAAATTAAAACAAATGGGTTTTAAAAACATTAATTCAGATCCCTGCATATATGTTACTTTTGAAGAAAATCCAAAGGTTATTATAATTGTATATATATAGATGATTTTCTCATAATGAGTAAAGACAAAAGTAAGGTGGATAATATATTGACGAAGTTAGAAAGTAAATTCAAAATTAAAAGATTAGGCCATGTGAAACAATTCTTAGGTATGGTTGTAGAATATGATCAGAGAAATAAAAGAATGGAAATAAATCAGAAAGGATTTATCAATGATTTATTAGTAACAACTAAGATGCATGACTGTAAAGGTGTAAGTACACCCATGGATGCAAGCTCTGGGAAATCTCAAAAAGAAGATAAACTCCTTAACCCACAGCAACAGACGAACTATCGAAGAATAGTTGGGAGCCTGCATTATCTATATAACACAAGCAGACCTGATATAAATTATGCGGTAAATAGACTTTCACGGAAAACATCCAGTCCCTCAGATCAAGATAATATTCATCTAAAAAGGGTGTTAAGGGTATTTAAAAGAAACTGAAGATCTGAAGCTTACATATTCTGAAACAGGAGAGCAATTAAACACATTCTGTGATGCCACCAAGGCGGATGATGTAGAAGACTCAAAGACAACATCCGGATGTGTAATTTTACTAAGCGGAGGACCCATTAATTGGTTAACACGTAAACAGCAGATTATCTCGACGTTTAAACAAGAAGCTGAATATGTTCCTCTATCATTAAGCGTAAATGAATATAAACCTATACGCAAAATTCTTGTAGAAATTCGTGAAAACGAATATGCAATAGATCCAGGAGTCATCCAATGTGATAATTAAGCAGCTATAAAATTAGCCACTGACAGCATTAATAAAAGCCGGAGTAGGCATATAGATATTCAGTATCATAATATATATAATGCTGTAGAAAATAAGGAAGTGGAAGTGAGATATGTTCCATCAAATAAAAATATAGCTGATGAATTGACAAAACCTCTGAGCTGTCAACCTTTGAAGAACTTTATTGCGTTAATGAATATGAAGCATTAAAATAATCTTCAAGTTATATTAAGCTCAGCAGGGAAGGTTCTGTAGAGAATTTCATAATTAAATACTATGAAATATAATAAATAAATAATAATTAAAAGAGGCTTGATACGAAATTTAAAAATTAATTATTTTATTTTTTGATTAAATTTGAATGTTTAATTTGATGCCTATGTTAGCAGGAGAAAAGCTATATAATGAAGGCCGGAGCCTCGATTTAGTGGAAGTGAGTAAGGAGACAGTCAGTTCAGTCAGTAAAACGGAGCCGGCAGAATACAGTCTGTCAGAAGCGTTATCAGTGTGAGCAATGAGTAGCCGAAGACAAGAGACGCAAGTGCAGTCAAGCTGTGTGGAGAAGCTAAGAAGAAAGTTCGTGCAGCCGAACGAACTAAAGCAGCCACAGCAGTAGAAGCTATTGCAGTCGTTAGGCAGGGAAAACCGAAGCTAGACGGCTGAAGCTATTCAGAAGAACGAAAGACATTGTGGGAGGACTCAACTCAGCTGAAGAGAAGGAGTCATTTGAATGCTGAAGTCAAGTGATTTTGAGTTAACAAGTAGCCGCAGTTCTCAACGCAAATTGAAGTCTTCAGAGCATCGAAATTTAAGAGAAGTGTCTTCAAGCTGAAGCAAAATTATTTTGAGTTAACAGAATTAATAAAGAAGATTTAGCTACGAACAGAGCAGTGATATTTAAGTGTAAAATATCCTTGATTAGTGCAACGAGCAGTGAAGTGTAAATAGTGCTTAATTCTAATTCTAATTAAGTTGGATACAAAAAGATTAGAGTAACTATTAGTACATTATTAGTGATTTGATTATATTAGTTTGGAAAAATATATTCCTAACTAGAAGTGTTTATTAGTGATTCGTGTGGACCAGAATTACTGAATTGAAATCAATTAAGTGTGAGAACATTAACTTTATTCAACTTCAGTGCTGTGGTACTGAGAAGAACATTTTATTTCCGAATTATTACAGCAATTGAAGAACAATTAATTTTCTGAGTGATATCAATTCAATCAGGAATTTTAAGAATAAACATTTTAATAAAAGATATTTTAAACTATATCATGTGTCCTAGTGTCTTTTGTGTCTTGAAAAAACAATATACTACAATACTAGTACCCACACGTACAAAAACCTTGTGATCTAACGAAGGTTACAGTTAGTAGAAGACATAACATCCTGTAAAACAAAATAAAACCCCATCAATATCCACTAAAATAAAACGCTACATTTAGCGTAATATCAGCAATATTGAACCGATTTTATTAACAAAATAATAAACAGTATTAGAAATAATAAGGACATCATTAACAAATGCTGCGGAGGGTCTAGCTGTAATTTTATTATTTCTTTACAAAGGCTTCGACAATAGACAACCATTTAAGCATTGTATGCAAAATTTGAGTTGTTAAATCTGAAGTAGGATGTCCTTCGTTTGGAATGTCAGTTCGGTAAGGATTCTCGCTATCTTTATACTGAGTATTGAGATGATCAGTCTCGTTATCTTTCCAATCATACACCGGTTTCGGTTGGAGTAACATGAACATTTAACAGACTGGCACCGGCAGTAAACTCAGCTCTCTGCACCATAGAAAGTGGTGCTTTGCTCCTAAGAGCATATGGCACTGTTTGTTTTCAGGTTGAGTTTGGCGAGACTCACCTGATGGTAAACAGGGATACTGATTGTCCATTAATTGCACTAGCGTGCTTTTGTCTGAAGTATCTAAATCAATATCGTCAGGATTTACCTGACATTCAGCCAACTCCTCCCCAATATTTTCTTCTACTATTGCCGGTAATGGATCTTCATTATCGGAATGATCCTCAAATATTTCCGCCGGTAACAATGCCATTTGTCCCTTCAAATTTTTTTCTTCAACCGATCTACGTCTACTGTTTGTACATCTTTAGGTTTTACGAGATCCACTATTTTATAATTAAGTGGTAACAATTGTTGGCCTCTGTAAAGAGATGAGCCATTTTCTTTGTAGTATCATTTTTAGAATGAGGCACATAAATATATACTAAATTACCCGTTTTTAGTTTGTTATCTTTAACTACGTTATTGAGCCAAATTTCTCTTGATTCAGCTGCTTTTTCAGAATTCGCCATCAATATCTGATAGTCATTTTGTAATCGAGACACAAATTGCAATTTATGATCAGTCAAATTATAAGGTATTACAATAGGTTGGGACAATACAATGGTAGGTAACAAAACATCTGTACCAAACAGTAAATAGAATGGCGTCTCTAAAGTAGAAGCATTGATTGTGCTTCTATAACTAAATAATTGGTAAGGTAAGAATTCATCCCAATTTCCTTGATTAGCGTCAACCAAATTTGATAACATTCTTAAAAATGTAGACTTTTGGCGTTCTACAACGGCATAAAAACTAATAACAGGAGTTTATTACTTCCAACATGAGAGAAACAGGGAAGTTTTTTCAGAGGATTAAAGAGGTAAATGGCATGATACAGTATAATAACATCAAAACTCACCAGAAATGTATTAAAGACATAGCAAAATGGGAAGCCAACAAAAATTTCTTATATTTAGCTAGAAAGCATGGTATTCTACCAAGACCTATTGAAAGAATTAAAATACCTTTACTTATAGAAAACAAGGGAATTAGGAACACCATAGAAGATATAAAATGGGAAATTGTAGACAACCAGATCAAAGAATGTGAAAAGAAAATTTTCAAATTACAAAAACAAGAATTTTGTATCAATAAATGCATGCATAAAGCTTTAGGAGAAGACACATATATTGACGTAATGAGAATCAACAGTAAAATATACAACAACATGAGTAAGAAACTTAATAAAATCAAATGGCAAAAGATTAAGAAACGATGGAATTCAAAGATAGACAATCAATATAATAAATTTGTAAAAGATAAAAAATACATAATTAATCTTAGTTGTATACATCTTTTTAATATCTAAAAAGCAACATAAATCTTGAAACAGGTGTAAAGTGAAATTAGCTCCCCTATCAGTTAAAAGAAATTCCCTTAATTCAAAACGTGACGCCATCTCTTTTAAGTAAATGTCTGCAATTATTTCAGTCTTTTGATCGGAAATTGAAAATGCTTCAGGATAACGACTCAAATGGTCAACAAATAATTAAAATATATTTATTACCTTATTTTAGACTGGCAATTGGCCTAGAATATCACAAGAAATTTTCTGAAAAGGATAGGAAACCTGCGGCTGCATTCAACCTAATGAAGCGAGACCCAGCGCTCTAGTTCTTTTTTAACATAAAGGACATGATTTGACATAATGAAAACATCCTGCCTCATGTTTTGCCAATAAAATTGCTTACCAATCCTATAAAGTGTTTTTTCAAAACCTAAGTGTCCCGAAAATGGTAAATCATGGTTTAATTATGGTAAATCATGGTTTAATTATAAAACAGACGATATTTTAAATGTTGGAACAACCAATTTAAATTGACTAGAACCATCGCGAAGGGATTTAGCTATTTTCCACAAAATTTCATCTTGATCCAAAAAATATTCATCCTGAATATTATCCTTTAGTTTAGCTCTATCAATGGGAAGGCCTCTAAGTGCTTGAATAATATTACACTTAAGTTAGGGTCATCCATTTGATCTTTTGAAACATCATTTTTATTCCAACCTTGAACAGGTGGTTGTACCTTATGAATGACAGTCAATACGTTTACAGTATCAACATCCAAACGTGATATAGCATCGGCATTGCCCATGTCTTTACCTGGTTTATATTTAATTTCAAAAGTATAATCCTGCAATATTAATAACCAGCGGAAAACCATTGGATTAGAATGTTTTAAATTTAAATTATGAGACAAATTTTTTGTAGTCGTTTGAGGAATAAATTTTCGATCAAATAAGAAATATTTAAAGTAAGTTAATCGATATTTAATTGCTAATAGTTCTTGCCAATTTGTACTACATTTTATTTCAGCTGAATTTAGCTTGCGGCTAGTATAAGCAACAGGATATATTTTTCATCAGTTTTCTTGCTCTAAAATTGCACCAATTGAATGTGAAGAAGCATATGTTGATATGTAAAACATTTTGTCTAAATCAGGTAGCATTTACAATGGATGTGAAACTAGTTTCTCCTTTAAGGTATTAAAAGCCAGCTCACATTCAGTACTCCAATCAAATTTCACATTTTTTGCTAATAATCCAGTTAAAGGCAGGTCAATTTTACTAAAGTTTTGAATAAAACGGCGATAAAAATTACATAAACCTAAGAACGATTGCACTTGTTTAACAGTCTTCGGTCTTTTAAAATTTTGTACAGTAATTATTTTGTCATTTCCGGAAGTAATACTTGCTTGAGGATATTTATGACCTAAAAAGGTAATAAATCTTTGCAATAATTTACATTGTGAAAGTTTGAGTTACTCCTGCCTCCTATAATCGTTTAAATATTATTTCCAAATGATGGAAGTGATTCGACGAGGTGGATGAATAAATGATATCATCATCATCTACGATATAAATCCTAGACAAATCTCTCTTTATAACCTCTGAGAATGTAATGAAGTAATCTCATTATAGCAGAGGAGCTTGTTTTTACGCCCATACGTAACCTATTCAAACCCTGAAGTCCCTGAATATTCACCTAACAACAAGTTTTAATGTGCGAAAATAATAATGACAATACAAAATAAACCATACTCGCACATAACTAATAACAAAAGGAATCACTGATCTGTTTTTGGATTTTTCGACACCGGGAATCCAGAACAGCTGTTTCTTGGTTCCTATCCGTCATCAGCTGGACTCGCCCAGTGTCTTTAATATGTCTCTAGGAATCACTGACTGTTAAAGACACTGGGCGAGTCCAGCTGATGACGGATAGGAACCCAGAAACAGCTGTTCTGGATTCCCGGTGTCGAAAAATCCAAAAACCGATCAGGGATTCCTTTTGTTATTAGTTATGTGCGAGTATGGTTTATTTTGTATTGAATATTGATTTGAAAAGCTGTATAAATTCTATCCGATTTCCGTAATGGAATCCGATAGAAACCAGATATTAGATCAAGAGTGGAAAAATAGTTACTTTTATAAGACTAGAAATTATTATACTGATATCAGAGATGAGATAAATGTCAGATATTTTTTCATTAAGCTTTCTATAGTCAACGACGAGTCTATAATTACAGTCGGACTTTTTAACTAAGAGGGCTGGGCTAGAATATGGGCTAATTTTTTAGCCGAGGCACGAATTAGTATATGTTAGTAGCTTTTAACAATTTATCAATTCGATTTGTCATCTTCAATAGTAATGCTTGGGATATTCTATACGGTTTTACCGCTACGGGAATGGAATCTGAAAGCATTATTTTTGCTTGAACCAGATGTATTTCTCCCATATCTGACTCATTTTCAGCAAAAACAGAATATTGCCTAATTAATTATTCCAAGGATGATTTTTCTGATTCAGTTAAATGTGAAACATCAAAATCTTGTAACAATGTTATAGGAGAACCATATTGAGAATTAGTAACATTTATTAATTGATTTAAGGAACCATTTTGTTCGGTTAATTAATGTCAAACTTTTTGGAAATTATAGAAGCAGATTGTGGGTCACAAATTAATTCCAATTTTTTGATTCTATCTATTCCAACAATCATATCAGTATTAGATAATAATTGATCTATCACTATGACATCTAAATTCAAAATATGGTTTCTTAATTTATTGGAAATTTGAATTTTTCCTACAAAATTTAAATTATTACCTGTAACGGATTTTAAAAATATGTTAACAGGCACTTTAGGAAATTGTTGGTAATTCGGCAATTTTTAAACAATTGACCTGGAATAATGTAGTGGTGGCGCCAGTATCAAACAGTATATTTGTAAGAATGATGTTGTAAGGGAATATAAAACGTATATATATGTTCCCTGACGGTGTTTAAAATTTCCATATGACTTAATCCCGGTTTTCTAACTTAATAAGTTCTTAATAAGGAAAGAGCTGAATGAAACAGTTATCTATGCAATAATTTCATACTATGCTATGAATCAAGAAAAGAAATCCAAGTTTAACACTAAACATTTAATGATTAGTAATTGTCTTACAATAACAAACGCCTCTTTAGGCTTAGCTTTCGAGATTATCTATTATAACTTTTTTAGCTTTGGCTACAAGCTCAATTAGCTTTTGCAGAAAGTCTAACACAAAATAAGCTTCTCGCAAAAGTTTCTTGTTTGCTAACAGTTCATTAACTATCTTCCAATTAACTAAGTGTTACGCTCAAATGTGTGGTTTGGATGAAGACTGTCAGAATTAAAGGAAACCAAGGAGTGGATACTCACCTTTTTTTAAATCCAAACCCTAAGACATTTCACATCGCTAAGCCTAGCCATAGCCTTGGAACTTGCAATGATAGGGGTTTCGAAGCCCGATGAACGGGAAGAGCGATCTCCGAATTCAACAGAAAGAAACAATAGTGTTTGTCACAGCGTGATCAACAGCTTAAAACAATTGTGTGTGTTATTTTTTGTGCGTGCGTCGATTGAAACAATTACTCGTTGGTTGCCATGGGTTACTGTAGTTTTGTGTTTACTTGATAAGCATCAAGTTGCAGTTTTTCTCTGTCTGTAACGAGAGCTACATTCAGAGACCAGTGTTTATAATGTAATTGATCCTTTGAAGGTAACCGACCTGAAACGGGACTTGTACAATATCAGTAACAGTGGCGAAAATTTGCCAGACAACATTCTAAAGATCAAATTGTTAGTAAATGAAATAGTGGCCAAGGGCGGATCTATCCCTGATCATGAAATAAGTTGGTTAATCCTTTCGGGTTTACCGGGGGAATATGATTCGTGTGCACAAAATATATTCGTGTGCAAAAGGCAAGCTATTGTAACTCAGAAGTTGTCATCGAAGCTGTATTACAAGAATACAAGAGAAGGCATAGCAACATCAAAGTTGAGAAGACCCCTATAAGTGAAAGTTACAAGGTCGAAGTGCCCACCCCAAGCGAGAGTTCCAAGTCAGTAGACTCTTCGCAAGCTAAGAAAGTCTTCAATAAGTCCCGCGATACTAGAAAATGTTATAACTGTGGCAAGGTTGGTCACATAGCCAGATTCTGTAGGAAAAAATCTGATAAGAGTAGCAGAGACAAAAATGAATCGTCAAGTGAGAACAAGAAGTCAAAAAATTTCTCAGGCATTGTAGTAATGCTCAGAGGCAAGATGAAGCCAAATATCCGAATGGACTGGTATATCGATAGCGCTTCCAGCAGTAATATCTGCCATTGCAGAGATATGTTCTCTACATTCAGAGAATTTAGCAGTCCGACTTAAGAATATGGGGCATCGAATGTGCCGATTCCGGCTTATGGACAAGGTTCGATCATCCTAAACATTGAAGTATCTAAAGATCGATTTCAAAAGGTAGAACTAACTGACACATATTATGTACCCGACATTGCAGTCAATCTCATTTCTGCAGGTGCGTTAGATGGTAAAAGGTGTACGCAGCATATCGAATTATTATTATTAGGCTACTATTATTATATTATAAAAACGTATATTATAAAAACGTTATTCTGTCTATCATTCTGTAAGCAAAATGTTAAATTACAAATTACTAAAATGTTACTAAAATAAAGAATCTATTCATAAAAAATGAAAATATATTAAACAATTGTATATTAAACAACTATATTGATTGGCTACGTAAATGTAGATATTTTCAAAATGAATAAAATCAATGCAGTAAAGAAATACGTAAAACTTGTGTGCAATAATGGTTTCAAAAATCGTCTTTACGGAACAACAAGAAACAACTGTACAATTCATGGAAATACGAAAACAAATATAGATCATATTTTCATAAATAAACATGATATCAAAACACCAGGAATAATATCTAAAGAACGAATCGGATAAGAGTTGAAAATGAGAAAATAATAGATCCAAATATAATCTATAAAGAACTAATCAATGATGTAAACAAACAAAATTCATAAAAATCTAAATATATAAAAAAAAAGTCCTGACTCACTCACTGACTGACTCATTAACGCCCATACCAAACCCTTGGACCTAGAAAGCTGAAATTTTGCACAGAGGTTTCCTTTATGATGTAGACAAGGAATAAGGCCGGATTTTTCGAATTTCTTTCGGGATAGGAAATAATCTGGCAAACTGACGATGAAGTGTATGGCGCCAACCCGCAATACACATGAGTGAAGTGGTGAAGGCCACAACAGGCTGGGAAGTCGCATATTCTCCGATCTCAATATTAATTTGCTAAATAAAGAAAGTTTTTTTTAATGCTGTAGATGCAAGGGTTCCGGAGCGAAGCAACGGTACCCGGCTAGTTGATAGAAGATAGATATAAACTATTACTGAAAGAAGAGTTGGATCCAAGTATTTTTTTACAGGAATTAGATAGCAACTACAATAAGTTAGATTATCTTAAGATTAACCGGTTAAAAAGAAAACTTTATGAAATAACTACATTTACAGAAGGTGAAAATTTAGTAAATGCAATTATTAATATGAAACTATTATTGAAAGAACTCACGCAAATAAGAGGTTCTATGGATGAAAAGGAAATGTGTTGGATTTTACTATCCGGGCTGCCTTCAGGTTATGACTCAATAGCTCAAGGATTAATTTTAACTGTAGATATTCCCGAGTTTACATTAGACAAATTAATTGATAAGATTCTACAAGAAGTAGAAAGGAAAAATAAAAATAGTGCGGACGATAATGTAGAAGTGATTACATTTAAGAAATATCCTGGGAAACAGTTGGACAAATGAAAATGTTATGTGTATGACAAACCAGGACACATCGCAAAGGACTGTCGTTTTAGAAACAAGAAAAGCGGTGCTGTAAATAAGAATAGAACTTTTAAAGTAAATCAGCCTAGGAGAACATACAATAATAATACAAGTCAAAACAATTATTCTGGAGTGATGTCAGTATCTATGTCACCAAGCTGCATGATGACGACTCTTAATAAAGAGACATGGTTACTTGATAGCGGAACAACGCATCATATCAGTTATAATAAAAACTATTTTTCTGAGTATGAAAGTTTAAATGAGCCTATTGATATACATGGAGCTTCTGTGCAACCCATAAAAGCCGTTGGAAAAGGCGTCATTGAATTAAAATGGTTCGTTGGAAATTTTAAAGATGTTACATTAACTTTACACTATGTTTATCATGTGCCAGATATTGGAACGAACCTAATTTCATCAACACAACTCGCTAAAAAGAGATTCATGCAATATATGAAAGGTGATTGGTACATTGTATCTGATAGGTACCGAAACGTAGTTGTGAAAGGCAAATTAATAGAAAGTTTGTATCATGCAAATGTGAAGGTGAATCATCCTAAGGAACATTCATTTCTAAATAATGAAATAAATAGGTAAAGGTTATGGCATGAGAGATTAGGACACATATCTAGTAAGAAGTTAGAATCAATAATAACATCAAAGTCATTAGGGAGTATCGATATCAGCAAAGTAAATAAAACTGATATATGTGAACCATATAAATTGGGCAAGTTAATCGATACACCACATAGGAGATTAAAAGCAATAAGAAGTTCTGATACAATGGAGTTATTGCACACAGATGTATGCGGACCCATAAATGTATCAAATCCATACGGTGTACAGTACATACTTACATTCATAGACGATTTTTCAAGAAGAGCATTTATTGATTTGTTAAAGTCAAAAGAGTCTGTAACAAGAACAACAAAAGATTTCATAACATTCATTGAAAATCAAATGAATAAACATGTCAAAAGAATAATGTAAGATCAAGATAATACGTCAATGATGAATTACAAAGTTATTTCAGAGGAAAGGGAATCAAACACTGTTTATCATCTGCATATACTCCGCAACATAATGGAATTGCTGAAAGGTACAACCATACTTTACTTGATATAGCGAGAACTTTATTGATTTCATCAAAACTACCACGTAGTTTTTGGAGATATGCAGTGTAATGTAGCAATTACATCTTGAACCGTACCCCACATGAGAGCATCCAGAATCAAATACCTTTAAAAGTCTGGAATGGAAATCGATTCAACCCAAACGTAAAACATTTAGGAAAATTTGGATGTGTAGTCTACAAACTACACATACGTGTACCAAAGGCACGACGTTCATACAAGTTTCAGGAAAGAGCCATACAAGTTAAAGGAATCCTAGTAGGATATTCCACAAAAGTAAGAGGTTATAAAATATGGATACCCAGTAAAAGAAAAGTTGAAGAAAACGGAAATGTTTATGTGACTGAACAATTATTGGGAGCAGATTAGATGAAAACAAAAGAGACTACATTAGAAGAATACAACGAAATATTTTCTATTGGACAATATAGAAATGATGTTTCATGTGAGTCAAGTGACTCAGAGGATGATCAAAAAGATGATATTACAGCACGAATACAACCAGAAAGTGAGACCGACAGTATGAAGTTACGATCAGGCACATTCACAAAGGCCAAGGCAACAGGTATAAAGTCATTCATTTCTGGTAATTCTGAACCCAGTAGTTAAAAAGAAGCACTAAGTAGTGAATATCAAAAGGATTGGTAAGGAGCCATCGAAGAAGAGCTATTAAATCTCCATACCCATAATACATGGAAAAAAGTACGAATACCAAAGTAAGTCACACCACTTACAACCAAGTAGATTTTTAGGGTAAAATATCACCAAGATGGAAAGGTTGATAAATTTAAAGCTCACCTTGTAGTTAACGGTTTCACACAAAAGCCGTATATCAATTATAATAAAACATATGCACCCACGCCAAGTTTGACGAATATACGACTATTACTTTCTATAGCTACAGATCAAAACTGGCATGTGGAACAATGTGACATCAATGCAGCATATTTTTACAGTGAACTACAAGAAAAAATATATCTAGTAATGCCTGAAGGCAATGTACACGACAAAACAAAATATGATGGAGTACGCTTTGTACGGACTTAAACAAGCCGGTCATCAATGGTAGAATTGAAATGTAAACTGAAAAGGCTTGGATTTCAAAACATGTAACAAGAAAAAGAAGCATAAAACCGCACACAATTAAAGGTTCACTGAGCTATTTTTGGATTTTTCGTGCCAGAAACCCAAGACAGATCCGTTTCGAGATTCCCATCTCTCATCGGTTGGGTTCGTCCAGCAATAACTCAAAACATGGAAACTGATCCATGCATATATGTAAATGATTCCAATTTTTCAAAGACCATAATGATTGTTTATGTTGATGATTTTCTAATTATGTGTAATGATAAAGATGAGATAGAAAATACATTAGATAAATTAGGATCCCTCTACAAAATTAAGAAAATGGGCTCTATAAGAGAGTACAAATATCTGTTGCTTCAAAGCAACAGTGGGACTGAAAGGGCTAATGATACATTAACATATTTTTAGGACAATTTACGACAAATTATGTCTAATTTTTACATACTATATAATTTAGAATTCATATAATATAAATTACACATAAAAAATAATTTTTTTCTCTTTTATTGTACTACTTCTGAAAATATCAGAAAACATTTATCCTATTTAGAAATCATAAAAACATTTATTATGTATTTAGCTCCATCACTGACCAATTTTTATTTATGTTTATTTCCGAAAAAATTGTCACTTAGCTTAAGTTATTTTTAAATTTATTGAAATTTGAGTAGAATGTAATTGCACAGTAAACAGTTGCTTTTTTATGTTTTTTTTCAGAGAAAAATGGACTGAAATATCAATGAATAAGCAGAGAAATATCGTAACTGCTCTGGAGATGGTACATATAGGAACAAATCCTTAATTCTTGAGTTAACACAAAACAAAATAAATTTTCTCCATTGAAAACAATATCTCTTTCTGAAGAAGATAGAAAAGAAAATCAGAAAATACATTGCAGCAACAGGTCCTAGATAACTATTGCGGTTCTCTTAATAGACTGATAAGAATCTAGCAAATCGAAATCCGTTGGATTCTCTGTCTGTTATATGCGTGATCAAGATCAAAGAAATTTGTTACATGATCCAAGGATTCTTCTCTCGGTAAACAATATTTAGTTCAAGATACTAATAAATGAGAACATTTTTGAGCACTTTTAAAGTCAGTAATTTTACAAGTAATATTTACAATTTAAGTGTTAATGAAAGTGGAAGATCAATATTTTTAGTGTGGTCAGTCCTGCCGTTTTATTATTTTTATCGGCACTTGAATGCAATCAGATCTATCGAAGGAAAATCAAGAAACGAAGAATTGAAGACGTTTGCGAAATATAGAAGAGCACAGCATTCACTTACAGAAAAAATAAAAGGTAACAACCAAAGGACACAACACAAAATCAAACATCTGAAATGGACTAAACTTACCTTCCTATCACCCTAATAAATCAGAAGGTAAGTGGAATTAAGATATTCAATTAATTAAAGTTAGTTAAAAACTATATCATAATATATTTTGATGAAATAATGAAAAAAATACATCTTTGCAGGATAACAAGTAACATCAAAATAATTCACGTTAATATTAAAAACATTTTAATTAATATAAATAGGCAAAGTTCAAGTGACTGGTGCTGCCAGTGGCGATAATCTTAGAAACCTGGTTAAGATCACATTGAAAGTGGTGCCGAAGAATTGTATTGCTGAGAAACCTAAATAATTGGCAAAAGAAACATGAAATTCGCATTATTGGATACCGTCATATATGCAGAAATAATGTGAAAATCTCTTTAATTCCTTTCTAGGAAGATAGTATGAACAATGGAAAAAGAAACTGATTTCGACAGTCGACGAATCCTAAGATTGTTTTGAAATGTCGTAATTTCGCAGTGAAAATTGAAAAGGATAATTTTATTTTGTTCACAATAAATACATTAATCTAATCACACTCACTTACAATACATAACATTGAAGGTAATTGCAAATACAAGAAAATTATTTTCATTAATTATCGTTCTTAAGTCAAATAAACAAATAAGGTATTAAGACCGTTTTACATTTGCCATTTCACACGCCATAATGCAGGCCATAACGCAGGCAATGTCAGGGTAGATTGCAAGTGATTACTGTACCGTTTTACACTTACCAAATTGCCTTCCATCACACGGAAAATTTACACTTCTCAATTGTCATAATGCCTACGGTTTATTTACGAAAAAAAATAGCATTGATTCATATAAAAAATCATTTAGCCAATGCATCGAATAGATGAAAGAATGTTTTTAATTAATTAAAATAGGATATATACTTTTTTTCTTTCATCGTTTTGTCTTTCTTTGTTATCAGTTTGGATAAATAATCCAGTCTCGTTAAATCTCGATAAACGACGATATGTTTTCGAGATTCCGCTGGCTCGCCGATTCAAATTTTCAAGCCGAAATTCTGTAATGATTTTGATTACTACTGTAACGTTTTCTGAAAGCATCCACGAAAACATAAGAAAAAGATTCCGATCGTGAAAATCATTTTTGTGATCGGTAATTTCGAATAAATATATAAAAATCGATTGGATTTCAAATTCTACAATTCGTCACCAGGAGCGCTAGTGTCGATGGCGAGCCATGATGGCTCATATCTTCGAATTAGAACATGCTCCAAGTGAGGCAATGTCCTCGCCATCTCTCATTTTGAGGTGAGTGCGACCATTACGGCGAGGTTATGGCGTGTGAAATGGTAAGTGTAAAACGGCCATTAAGTGGCAGGAGGCTTTCAAGCTGCATACAGGGTGTCTCAAATCGAAGTATACACTATTTGAAACATTATGACTCAACAACGAAATGAGGTCGAAATATAAGATGTATTGTATTTTATTCCGTAAACTTCTTTAAGCCCGTACATGATCAAAATGTCCACCTTCTGCCACAGTACACTCCCAACACCGACGTCGAACATAGCGACATACCGTCTCCATTGTAACCAATGGAATGTTCAATCTGGTCTCTTAATTCCGTCAGTGTTTCTGGATGTATGGCATACACCGTGTTCTTTAAAGTTCCCCAAAGGCAGAAGTCCAGAGGGGTTAAATCGGGAGATCGAGGCGGGAACAACGTTGGACTTCCTCTTCGTCCTATCCATCTGTGATTGAATGTGTGATCGAGGAAAGTTCTCACATCGATATGAAACGGAGCCCCGTCTTTTTGGAAGTAAACCTCATTTCCATTCTCGAAGAGATCATGCGGAATCATGAGTTCCAACATCTGCAGGTAAGTCTGACCCGTGACAGTACGTTCAAAAATGTATGGCCCAAGTAATCCTCTGGAGGACAGGCCTCACCAAACCGTTATCCGTGGAAAGTTGACGGCCTGTTCTTCAATGATGTTTGGGTTTTCGTTAGCCTAGTACACACAATTATGACGATTAATTGTACCATTAAGTTTGAATGTTGCTTCATCTGACCAAACAATTAAGTCTTGAAAATTCTCTCTTTCGTCACACTTGTGCAGGAACCACTCACAAAATTGCAGTCGCCTATATGGGTCGTCCTCATTTAATGCGTGGGCAAGTCGCAAAATGTAATGTTGCAAAATTCGATGAACACTGGATTTGGCGATACCAATTTCACGACAGCATTGCCTCACTGACTTCTTTGCGAAAACCTCTATGACAACATCAATACTCATTATCAGTGGAACTCCCGCACCGACCTTGCAACACATGTTTCACCGTTCCTTCGGCTTCAAACATGTCTCGGAGTTTTATTACTGTTACTCTTGTTGGTGGTGGTTTACCAAATTCAACCATCCAACGTCATTGAACCTCAACAACATTCTCCACTTTCCAATAATACTTCAATATCCACTATGTTCATCGAATGATAGTCTCACCGCCATTCTGGTTTCTAAACAAATGAGCAAAAATGAGTGAATATATATATGTTTATATGTCACATGAATATACATAGATATATATATATATGTCATCCTCACCTTCGATTACTGGCAGCCAAAACCGTAATCGCATTGTTTTTCTTATGTACCTTTTACCAGTTCAGGCGACTTCACTAGAAAGATTTGCTCATTGTTTCTTAGAAGTGGGCCATACATAAAACGGAGGCGACAATATTCACAGCTTAATAGAACGAGAAGAAAAGGATATCGTCCTACTCAGTGGATGACTGTTGTAGCAATGTCACGAGTATCCGAAACGCCCTAAAAAGTGTTCCATTATAGTAAGACATTGTTTTCGATTTTAAGAAACTAGCAAAAGATTTTGGCAATAATTGGTCAGTTCCCGAAGTAGCATTGCTTGGCGCAGAACACCCTTCAAACGTGGTCTGATTATGCGTTTGGTGAAGGTTAGGAAGACAGTAGCCATTCCATAAAGTTTAAGTATAATTATTATGACCAGGACTTCGCAGAAATTTATCTTCTTCACAGACGGCATAAATTGTGCCCGAAAACTGAAAACATTACTTTTGGGAAAGCTTACAAGAAGTCAATCCATATCAGCAACAACGACCTTAGATATTTTTGTGATGAACGCATATTTCCCAGCATAATTCCTGATTTTTTTTTTCAAAATCTTAGTCATGGATAGTAGTTGAAAATGACAGCGAGTAATCAGTTGAAGTACTAAGTTCCTTCCATTGCATTAGATACTGCGCCTCCCGGCAAAAATAGGAGTTCCTGGCTGTAATGTGTTGTTAGTTAAGCAATTTTGTATAGTCGTTTTCATTATGAATAAAAGTGGGTTTTTTGTAAATGTTTCTGAAGCCGATTTACAGATAGGATTTTATTGCATGCAACAATAAAGGTTATGTTAGAAAATTCTATGCAATTACCTCCTAAGCAACCTCAAACTTGTTCCGCAGCTTAGCATCATATTTCACTGACGCACTTTAATTAGCAGCATGATATATGTAAACGCGTCGATTTTTAAAACAACTCCTTTAAATTTAAATTTTTTAGATAGTTTTTCGCTCTCCTTAAAATTTTGGTAAATGTCACTTGGAATAGTGTTGCACTAAAGGAGGGAAATATTAGTCTTAAGCTTGTATGTAGTTGAATCTTCATCAGAGTTTTATAAAACCATTACCCCTGAAAATGAACATTTAGGTTTACCTTTACTTGACTTATCACTTGACATGTCATGCTGCACTTTCTTCCGAGTGTTGTATCTGCAATTGATTGCAATATGATCTAATTTAAATTCGTTAATTGCGAAATTCGATAATAATTTCCTACGTTATAGTATCCAAATAAAAGGCATTTGTCTCTTGTGTTAGCATTAAAATCTGGGCTCATGCGTCATAAGCTTCACTAAGACCAGAAAATCCTATCTAACAGATTTCAACTCTAATTTCCTGGATTTCTTTTACCAATATTTTAATTTCTAACATTTTATCAGGTAAATTCTCATGATTCTGGATAGTACTAATGATGTAGAGTTTCCGTTTTTAGTTCGTAATTTCGAGATAATTCTCAAAATTATACCTAAATTTTTTGACATAATTTAAATGGGTCCTCAATCTCACTAACTAGCATTCTACGTCTTTCATCAAGGGACATTAGTAAATTCCCAATTGCATTAAACCTTGCCGTCCGCCATCTTAATTAAGCATTGTTTCGATTCATAATGAAAGGACTATTTGTAAATTTTGCCTTAACAATTCGCACATTATTCAATTCGTTAATATTGGGTCAGAGATAAAGTTCGTGGCGTTTTTTTGTAAAATTTAACTAGTTTTCTTATACTGTGAAAATGAATTTATTTAAATCAAATATGCTCCATTATTATCGACAATGTTTCGCCATTTTTCGGGTAGAGCAATGATGCCATCAGTGAAGAACTTCTGTGGTTTCCCATTGAAAAACTGAATCAAGGGGTTTTCACAGGCTTCTTTTGAAAGCAGTTTTTTTCCATTGAGAGAGTTCTGCAGAGATCGGAACAAGTGATAGTCAGAGGGTGCTATGCCCGGACTATACGGTGGATGCATCAAAACTTCCCAACCAAGCTCTCGTAATTTTTTACGGGTCATCAAAGAAGTGTGTGGTCGGGCGTTTTCATGATGCAAGACAACACATTTCCTGTTATTCAATTCGGGCCGTTTTCTTGAAATTGTCTGATCTCTCTAGTTGTTTACAGTAGAGTTGAGAATCAATCGCCTGACACACAGGAAGTAGCTCATTGTGGACGATTCCCTTCCAATCCCACCACGCAAACACAGCATCACTTTTTTCTGCATCAATCCTGGCTTCGCCAACGCTTGTGACGGCTCACCATCCCTTGTCCACGATCTTTGACGCTTCCGATTGTCGTATATGATACATTATTCATCAACGGTTGTAACACGTTTCAGAAATTGCTCGATTTCTTTGCCTTTCAGCAGTGCATCACAGATGTTAGTTCGGTATATCATGCCTCTTACGTACATTGCAACTTGGTTTCACAAAGCACTCTTTTTGTTTGTGTGTGTGAATGGGATAGCAGGGACAAAAATAATCCCTGCTTTGAAGAATGGCCCAAACGTGAATTATTCGTTCCTGGACAGAAAAATGCATTAAATATCGGTTAGTTATATCAAACTAGGCCTCATAAACATTTTTTATCAAAACAATAGACAAGAATAACCCTGGATTCACATTTTTGAAACATAAATTTCCCTAAAGTAGTGATGCAAAAATTAAAGAAGGGATATTTGTGGGTCCACAAATAAGAACAATAATGCACAATGACAAGTTTAAGAAACATTTAGATCAAGTGGAAAAAGGGTCTGGCAATCCTTCAAAATTGTTACTCAGAATTTTTTGGGAACTCAAAAATCAGAGAACTATCATTATATAGTAAATGATCTTCTGAAATAATATAATGGGATGTAATATGTCCTGGAAATAACATTTCTTGTACTCATCCATAGACTTCTTCCCTGAAAATCTCGGGACAGTCACTGATGAGCACGGAGAACGCTTTCATCAAGATGTTTCTAGAATGAGAAAGAGTTATCAAGGCAAATGGAGTCCCAGTATGCTGGCTGATATTATTGTTGGGTCATCAAGAGACATGCTCGAAAGGAGAAAGATTGCAGAAAATCAACATCTCATGCTTTCTAGATAAGGCAGAATGTTTGTTTACTAGGTTCTTTATTATTATGAAACTATTAAATTTTCCAAAATTAAAAACACCTGTCTCTTGAAAACCTTGCCTAATGAAAAAAAATCTAAAATCATATTTGAATTGATGATTAAAATTACTATCAGATTCATCTAGTTTAGTACAAAGACAAAAAGAAATATTATTTCGTTCCCCGTTGAATTCTACTTTTAGATTAAATTATTTAGATTACTATTTAGATTACCTTTTAATATACTGTATATTATAGCTTCTAAAACTTATAAAGAAATTAAGATATAATGCAGTATACTTATACATTTTTCAAAAGAATTAATGAGTATCAATGTTTTAAGGAATTTTTTAAAAAGAACTATTAAAAGTATTAAGAATGTTTTGATCGTAGAGAACTTAACTAATTCTATTCTAGTTTTGTTTGATGCATTATTCTTTCAATGAAATTATCAATTTTTTTTTTTACATTTTAGATAACTGGATCTAAATTTTGGAAGTTAATGAATGTAGTTTTCTGAAACAATGAAAGAAACACAAACGCTTTGAATATTCTAATAGATTAGAAAGCGAAGAATATAGAAACAAGATATTTCAAAAATAATTACTAGAAATATTGATTAAAATCAGTTATGAAAAGAGAGATATAATGTAGATTCAGAAGTTTCTAATTTTAAATTGTGTTTAAATTCAATCTAAAATACTATCATCTTTCTGAAATATCAAGCTCCAATTCAGCTAAAACAATAAAAGAATGTCTAACAACTTAATAGTTTGGCTGGAAACCATTAAAATAAGCATCACTAACATAGATGTACTTTTTAGTAGAAGAGTTGGATTTGACAGAAAATTTTACTGGCTATTGGCTTACTGTATCTGTGGTTTAATTTGTGTTATACAAATAAGTACATTCTATGTATGTTATAGATTTCCTGAACCTGTTGCTAAGATGGAACTTACCACATTGAGAGAAATACAGCTGCCAGCTTTTACCATTTGCCAAATACCTACTTTAAGTAAAAATTTAAGTCAAGAGATGATCTGGAACACAAAATATAAACTTAATGCAAATCAAGTTTTGGTTGAAGTCCAGGTAAGTTTTGGCAATATTGATAATTATTATATATCATTATTATAACAGATAATATGCTCTTTAACAAAAATATAGACGCATAAGAAAGAATTGTCCAATTAAAACAAATTTGGTACGGTTAATGCACATGATAAAAATGATAAGAATTTAAGAACAGTTGTATAATTTATTGGACAGAAAGAGCTACATAAAGTGAGCATGTCAATATGGCATTGGTCCACGCCTGGCCTGGATACAAGTTGTTACCTGACGTGGCATTGATTGATACATTTGGAACATTATGTTCTGCGGCATTTCTAGCTACACGGCCTCCAATGGGAAAGCTAATTCATCGATATTCTGCGATGGTCGCAGGCGACGCCCGATCACAACCCAAATGTGCTCAATAAGAAAGAGATCTAGCGATCTGGCTGGCCAAGGAAGTATCTCGGAACCACGAAGACACTGAAATGGAGAGGCCTGCGTGTGTGTGTGTCAGGGCGTTATGTTGCTAAAAAGTAAGCCCTGGGTGAAACGAAAGGAACGCCAACACAACGAGTCTTAGAATTTCTTCAGGCACCGCTGTGCTGTGAGGGTGCCGCGGAGGAGTAACAAGGGAGTCTAGCTATCAAACGAAATGGCACCGTAAACCACACCACTCTGTTGTAGTGGCCGTGAGGCGTGCAACAGTAAGATCGAGATCCTAACGATCTCCAAATCGTCTCCAAACACGTCTGCACTGGTCGTATGGGCTCAGTTCAAAACGGGACTCATCACTGAAGACAATTCGACACCAATCAGCACAATTCCGTTTTGATTGTGCCCTCGACCACTGAAATCGCTCTTGACAGTGGTTACTGTTCAGAGATAGGCGGCGTAGTGCGTGCCGCGAGCTTAGATTCTACTCCCATAGTAATCTACTAATGGTCCGGTGGTCATTTCAGTTTTGAACACAGTTTGGATGATTTTTAATAGTGCTGAATCTGGTGCTGTAACAGGTGCTCTGACAATTCCTCTATCTTCCGATGTGTCGTCGCCCAAAGCCGTTCGCTACCATCTTGCTGCTAACTCTGCCGTTCAGGACCATTCCTGCCAACATCGTCTATTTGCATCATCGCTCCGACCAAAATCTCGAACGATTCGTTAGTTTGTCCGTCAAACCTCACATAATCAGATGGCGCGTCCTCTTTCAAATTCGTCGAATGCTCATAGTGGCCGCGAATTCGCCATCGAGGCATTGTTAACTAAAAGTAAAAAAAACATTGAAAATATACTGAAAGTTTTGTTCCTGAAAGCAAGATTCGCTGTTTATGTACACCATCACAATGCTCAGTACTAATGCGCTGTGGCTCCACCAATCATTGCTTTGGTACGAATTTTCGATCATTTGCATATTCGGTGGAAAGGTTTTTGCATTTGAAGTTTCATTACTCACTAGCAAAAAGATCCGTTCTTCGCTCGCATTACAGAAATCAAATATCCTGATGTGGATGATAAAGAAATAAGAATTGCAAGATCACTTGGAACTTTCCCGGTTGGTACAAAAAAACAAAAACAACAACAACTCAAAAGGTCTGATCTTATTACAAATCTCCATCTATCCCGAAAACCTCGTAGAAGTATCTTTGAACCAAGTTTGACCATCCACTCACAGCCCTCCCAGTGTACATGCAGTGATCCACGGTATTTGAACATTCTGTTTTCAATTTCCGTTCATATAGCTGTAAAAGATTTTGTAACTTATTTTGTTTTTGCTGAATCATTGAGCACATCCTTTGAATATTATATGTACAACTTTTTGTGTCTCTTCGAATATTCGTTGCAGCCGTCTGATGCTCTAAATAGGCCAACTTTAATTATAATCATGTTATGATTATAACTAATAATGGTGTACAGATAAGAAAATTAATTATGAAAGTTTTTTTATTTGATGCTCATTTTTGTCGCCAATCCAGTTGGTTGTATTGGGTGGTGTCATTGACCTCTTTTCGATGGCGTAGACGCTGGGCAATATTGGGGGGTGGGGTGTAGTGGTATACTCTCTAGAGTTCTGTGTTGTCTCATTTCCTGGAGTTATTTGTTGCTGCCGGCTCCCTGTGCGACCTTGTTGTTTCTTCTATATTCTCTACTTTGCTACTTTCTTTTTTGTTGAAATTTGAAATTATTTGTGTATTTTTTGGCAAGATTTTTTATAGCAAGATTTTGGCAACTCTGTATTGTAAGGGATAATTAGTGAAATAAAATATGCTTCCTCAATTTCTCTTTAATTTGGCTTTCTTCATGGTCTAGGATTAATAAGTTATTAAAATTTATTATGTGCTTATTGGCGTGAACGTGGTGTGCAATATTGGAAGCATGTGTATTTCCTAACTTGTTACAGCTTTCGTGGTTGGCTAACCTTCATTTTAATTGTTGTCTTGTGTTTCCCAGGTAATAACATTCATTGTTACAACACGAGATCAATAGTCGAGAAAAATGTTACATTTTGGTATGCAAAAGGCAAAGTGGTTTTGATTTTTGGATATGCTGTTAGTGTTGGGCTTATACCATAAAATCGAAGTTTTCGATTTCCGCGCGCCATGGCGCGCCACATGGTATCAACAAAATTTTGGACCTTCTCTAGGTTTTTCCACAATATCTCCTGAACGGTTTGGTGCACAGAAACAATTATCCTTTCCAAATGTAGAGTAGAGTAAATTTGTCGCAATTTGAGCCCAAAACCAGCTCTGTAGCTGCAATACTGACCCAGACAATAACTACCCAAAAATTACGATTTTCTCGAAAAAGGATGATAATTGTGATTCTTCGGCAATTTCTTTTTAATAACGCCGAAATCAATCAAATAGAGCAAACGTCATAAGGAACAAATTTAAAAGCTAGAAAATTTGCTATAAATAAAACATAATAGGATGTTTCTACGACATATTTTGAAAGATATACATTTGTTCAACGAAAGGGTTTAAAAAGTTTGACATCATAAAATAGTCCAGTAAAATGATACATTTTGGTATGCAAAAGGTCGGTAGATTTGAATTTTGGATAAGTTGTTACTGTTGGGCTTGTACCGTAAAATCCAAGTTTTCGACTTCCGTGCGCCATTACGCGCCACATGATATCAACAAAACATCAAAATTTTGGATCTTTTCAATGATTTTAAATTCTATGGTTTATGTCTAACAACTACAGCCCAGGTTTTCATTTTTGCTATGAAAACTTAGTACATATTTTTTGGAGTCTATTGTTTTATGATGTCACAATTTTCAAACCCTTTCGTTGAACAACTGTATATCTTGAAATATAAGTCGTAGAAACATCCTGTAGTGCTTTTTTTATAGCAAATTTACTAGCCTATAAATTTGATCCGTATGACGTTTGCTCATATTGATATTTGTTATGATATTTGTTTAGGAGATATCAAAGAAAAATTGACGAAAAATCACAATTTTCATACATTTTTGAGAAAATCGTGATTTTTTGGGAAGCCTGTGTCTCGGTTAATACTGCAGAGCTGATTTTGGCTCAAACTGTGACAAATTTACTTTACTTTAAATTTGGGAAGGATATTATTTTCTGTAAAATAAATCATTCAGGAGACATTGTGTAAAAACATAGGAAAGATCAAAATTTTGATGTTTTGTTGATATCACGTGGTGCGCCGTGGCGCGCGGAAGTCGAAAACTTGGATTTTACGGTATAAGCCCAACACAAACAACATATCCAAATTTCAAATCTACCCGACCTTTTGCATACCAAAAATGTATCATTTTACTGGACTATTTTATGCTGTCAAACTTTTTAAACCCTTTTGTTAAACAACTGTATATTTTTCAAAATATGTCCTAGAAACCTTCTATTGTGCTTTATTTCTAGCAAATTTCCTAGCCTTTAAATTTGTTCCGTATGACGTTTACTCTATTTTATTAGTTTCGGCGATATTAATCAAAAATTGCGGAAGAATCATAATTTTCTTACATTTTATAGAAAATCGTGATTTTTGGGAAGCCTGTGTCTCGGTTTATACTGCAGAGCTGATTTTGGGCTCAAACTGTGACAAATTTAATTTACTTTAAATTTGGGAAGGCTATTATTTTCTGTAAAATAAATCATTCAGGAGACATTGTGTAAAAACATAGAAAATATCAAAATTTTAATGTTTTGTTGATATCACGTGGTGCACCGTGCCGCGCGGAAGTCGAAAACTTGGATTTTACGGTATAAGCCCAACGCAAACAACATATCCAAAATTCAAATCTACCCGACCTGTTGCATACCAAAAATGTATCATTTTACTGGACTATTTTATGCTGTCAAACTTTTTAAACCCTTTTGTTAAACAACTGTATATTTTTCAAAATATGTCCTAGAAACCTTCTATTGTGGTTTATTTCTAGCAAATTTCCTAGCCTTTAAATTTGTTCCGTATGACGTTTGCTCTATTTTATTAGTTTCGGCGATATTAATCAAAAATTGCGGCAGAATCATAATTTTCATACATTTTATAGAAAATCGCGATTTTTGGGAAGCCTGTGTCTCGGTTTATACTGCAGAGCTGATTTTGGGCTCAAACTGTGACAAATTTAATTTACTTTCGTAAGTTCTGAATGTTACCGTATTCATGGGTCTGATGATCCTTGCCTCACTAATTTACAATTCTGATTTTCTGATGATAGATTCCTTTTTGGCTTTATAGATAGGTCGTTCCATAACCTAACTGTTGCACTTGGTTTAGGATTTCCATTTTCACAGATGACTTCATGGTCTAAGAAACGGTGTCAACGAACTGGTTCAGTCCCTTAAAGCTCCGTTGAAATCCAACGTGTTCCTAGATAATGAACAGCTAAAATTGAAGAGTCGGCTACCTTTTCTCCGTTAGGTTTTCCAGGGAATCGCTCCTGCGATTAGTCTAGAACTTCAGATCTAATTGTCAGAACTTTTGGCAGATGACTTCATGATCTCGGGAACGGTGTCAATGAACTGACCAATCCCGAGTTGTTCAGTCACAATGTCTGGGCTGGTCCCGCAGACGAGGTGTCTCCGTGGACTAATTTAATGCCTCGGGTGAAGTCTCAGCTACCCAGATGACAACATAATCTCGGGAAAAGGCTTGCTCCGTCCATTGGCTTCCAAGCTGCTTAATAGTAACTTCTAGAGTCTCTCCGACTATGACTGGGTGAAGCTCAACCAACCGGCATATTAGTGGACAATTTTACTTAACAATCTCTCATTCATAGTTGATTGAAAAAAAAAATTATTTGCTTTAAATAAATCACCAAGTCTTCTGGTAGTTAATTATAAACAACATAAAAATTTGCTTTAAGAATTTCCTACAAGAAAGAAAAACGAATAAATAAATCCTCTCACATAATTTCACATTCATAGTTTCCATGAATAAAAAAAATAGAGTTGACTCCTGAATCTAGAGAGAAACCCCCCAAAAAAAAGATAAAGAAAAGGGAAAAAAAAACATTAAAATGTAAGACCCTATTTCTCTTTGGATTCTTCGTTTTATATCGATTTGTCACGCAGTCGCGTGATTACTACAATGATCGACATGCGACCTTCCCACACGAACATTTACTACTCTAGACTTTTCACAAGAATTCATAAAATTATTCAACAAACCTCAAAAATAGATGGACGTTTACGAGTAAATAAATTGTTAAGAACCAAAGGAAACGAGATGATTTATTCTCGTTTCAAGTTGTACATGTATTATTTAAAGTGGAAGTTATTTTTATGTTAGTATTTTTAAAAATCAGTTTTAATTGGCGGTGCTGTTCCGGACGGTACGGATAGGCTGAGTAAATGTTGTTATATTTTCCTTGAACTTTAGGGGGAGGGGGGATTATAAATGTTTTGAAGGGCACTTTTTACTGTTTTTTTATGAAAGGCTTTGGATCATTGTTTTTTGATGAATATGTTTTGAATTTTTTGTAAGTTATTATCAAAGATAGTGATATATGATATATGAAAAAGCTTTTGTCACCATCATAGCTATTATGCTTTGTCTTACAGTTACGGGTGTGGATGAGTGATATGGAATGACTTGGTCGGAGTCTGTTATTTTTTTTATATAGCTGTATGACAAAATTGCTTTTGTTATTAGATACTATAGTATCAAGGAACGGAAGTTGTTGTAAAACATTTTGCAGCTCACATGTGAATTGGATCTTGTTGTTTAGTGTGTTGAATTTTTCTAAAATGTCATGTTTGGTGTTGATTTTGGAGATGATGAATCATCGACGTACCTTTTGTAGAACAGGACATCTGTGCCGTATAGTGCAAAACATGAATTTTCTATATGCTCATAGTGATCTCCGCTAATATGACCGACGAGGGACGGCCCATTAATAATCCTTTTATTTGTTTGACTATTTTGTTATTGACAGTGAAATACTGGTTGTCAAAGAGAAAGTCAATAAGATTGTAAATTAATGTTTTAGTCGTTTCTTTTGCGTCCCATTTTAGAGTTTTTACAGCTATTGTGAGAATGTCTTATTAATTGAAGTGAATAGATCTTACTTATTAGCATCTATTCTAAACATGGTAGTTTTTTCAATTTAACTTTAGATCTCGCAAGCTTCTACTAAATTCAGTGCCGTTTTTTACGTATCATATGAATTGTTTGCTGGCGAATTTCAATTTTACGGCGACATATTTGGATATATTACAAAGGATAGAATTATTATACAGGGCGTGATGGGTATAAATTTTCTGTTTTTTTTGGGTTTGTGTTTTTTTGTTGTGATTCTCATTTTTGATAATGTATTTTCCGATTGTATGAACATTTTGTCGCTGGGCTGCGGGTTGGAGGTGCGGGTTGAACTCCCGGTCTCGGAGGAGGGCGGGGATTTTTCCACGCTCCATTCTCCTCCAAACGGTCTACCATGCGTTGTTCTACGGTTCTAGGGTCTATCAAGCCTCTGTATAATGGGTACCGGGTTTCTTTTCTGGAAGTTAAATGCAGGAGGGAGTCGGGTTGACCACCCGACCTCAATGGGTGGTCCCGTTGGTCAAGAAGTGCTGTGAGCCTTAACGTCCGTGACCCTAAGGGCTTGCACCATCTACAGTGGGATACTTTAACTTTTAACTTAACTTTTGAACATTTTGTTGTTTTCTTTGATTTCAATGTTTTGTTCAATTCCTACCCTTCTAATGTTCTTCTGATTTTCCTTCTATGATACAACAGGCTGGATTGTTGATGTGTGCGTTCATCATTTCTGAGTATTGTTCTCTGTTCAAAATTACTGTGATGTTCCCTTTGTCTCATTGTGTGATCACGATTTTCTTGTTGGCTTTTACTTCCTTGTAAGCTTGGTGAAATGTTGCTATGGTTTGATTTATCTCGTAGTTTATGTGCTGCCTTTCCTAATTCCTAGTTCTGATCTTGTTTGGGAATCATCGTCTGATTGGCTACTATGGAGTGCAATTTCGGTAATGCTAATTATCTTTTCAGTATTAGTGGGCTATTTTTTTAATATTGAAAGATGTCCTTTTTTTAAGACCTATTCTTGTGTTTTGGTTAGCTGGAATTTTGATTCGTTAATCATTTGTGCTCTTCCATATTGTTATGGAAATGTCGGTTAGTTATTCACTTTTTATAAGCTTTACTTTTGTTTTATTGAACGTCCGTGTACCTTATGTGGCCGAAATGTTCAAGACGTTAATATAAACATCCTTGTTTAATTGTTTTTCTAGTTGTGAGAAAATTGTTTTGATTCTTTGTAATAAGAAAGGTTTTTTTTTTTTTTTTTTTTTTTTTTTTTTTTTATATGGGTTTCAATTTTTTATTGAAGTGTGCATATTACAAAAATTTTTACTCGCCTGAGAGTTTTTATAATTTTTCAATTAATTATTTTTTTTCCAGCTGTTTTACACTTTCTCGAAAACTAACCAAAACATTAGGAAAGTTGAAGGAGACATAAAGATATACGAAAGAAAAGTCCTATAAACATGGTAGTGGATGAAGCCCTGGATGGAAATCATAAACAAAGGACATCTGGATTCCAGCCTGTCGTAGTATTTCAAAGAAATTTTTCTCGGCGTTAACCGGATTGGTGTCAAATTGCTTCTATGTGCCTGAAATAATATCGTACACTATTTAGAGCAAGAGGCAATTTTTCCAGCAACTATTACTTTTTTGTGGGACTTTTGTATTTTCAAGATGTGAATGAAGTATTTCCCAAAACAGCTATATATTTTATTATGTTTTTTGATAATTCAGAAATCAACTAACAAAATTTGATTAATATAAGTTGATTTCTTTTCTTAAAATAATTTCATAAAATGAAGTTTGTTATTTTTTAATTTTTTTAACTGAAGAAAAAATATTGAAATTGAATATTGATCAGTTTATTTAGCTTTTGTAATTTTTTGCCATCATTAATAAAATGAGATTACATTATTAATTACTTTGAATTTAAAAAAAAAAAATTAAAAAAATTACAACAGCAATTCTTGCTGAAACTTAAGGTTTGTTTTTCAGTGTATATTTCCTAAGAACAACATAAATTGTACTCATCCTCCAAATAAGGTTGAAGTAAGATCAGCCATAGGAAGTTGTGTTACAGTGACTTTTGGTAAATATAGAATTTTATATATTACATTTATATAGTGATAATAGCAATTAGAGGATTTTCAGGTTTTCTCTTATGTTTAATTATTAAAAATGTAAGTAAGGCTTACTTTAATGAAATACTTTGCATTTACTTACATGTAAAGTGTGTTCTTAAAACAATTTTAAAATTGATTCCCGAAAGTGATGCCATAAATTTCCTGTTCCAATAAATTTCGCTTTTTTTCTAAAAACTCAATTATTTCATTAATTGAATTAGCTATATTGATTTTCAATAACGAAGTAAAAATGCAGGAAACGCATGACAGTAAAATACAGAGAAGAAAAGTAAAATGAAGGTAGGCACAGAAATACTATCGTCGGTTAAAATTAAACAGCCTATAAATGAATATATGCAAGATAATTTTAGGGTGTATCGGGTTATGAATATCCAACTCTTTTTGATGAGGAACATAAAAAAATGAATCCGGAAACGCACCGATTCCCATTTAAAATCTCTTTTTTGTTTATTTTAATATTTTTAATGGTTTGACATGTTTTACTTAATGCAGGGCAATTTATGATTGGATATACCATTGTTGTAATTAGCACAACAAATAATGATCAAGTGAAACGAGTAAATGTAAAAGGAGGTTATTGTTGTGTTTCATTGCTTTATGTTTACAGGAGATGCTCCAAGTGGCGGCCACCAACTTCGATCCAAACCCTGAATCTGCGATGCATGTTCTCATATATTCTATGAAGTTAACTGAAGTGCCAAAAAAGTTGGAAAAAAATGAAGTATCCAATAACTTACAGCCTTTGCCTGAAAAATAGCGGCTAAGCGACGAGGCATGAGGTCGATGGGTGTTGGAGTTATTGCGTGGATATATCCAGTCAGTCACATTCAATAGCTATCCAAAACGTAGTTGTTGCTTCAAGGCATTGGGTGTGGTCTGATAGGTGCTCAATAGGGTTTAAATCTGACGAGCACAGGGTCCATGGGTGTAACTTGAAATCAAGAGTGTTCAATAAATCAGTTCTGCGTCACTCGGCAAAATACGGGGTTGGGTTATCCTGCTGATAAAACCGTCTCCACCGGAGAAAACGAATAATAAAAAAAGGAAGCAAATAATATGCAATGGGATCTGACAAAGGCAAATTCCAGTTTAACTTGTGGTCCTTGCAAGCTTCAACAGAACACACCCCTCACCATTACAGAGCTACAAGCAGCTTGCACAAAGCTCTGCTGACAAAAGGGATCTACTGCCTTATGCGATGTCCTCCACATCTCGATTGTCTGCTCAAAACACCTCAAACCGTTATTCATCAGACCAGGTGACGGCGCCAATCATCCACGGTCCAGTGTCAATTTTCTCTGACCCAGGTGAGGCGCTGCTGTGTCAACAACAGTACAGGTGTTGGTAGACAACCAAACCCTTTGATATGCAGTAAAGCTCTGTAATCGTTTACTGATGGAAACATCCTGCATATTAATGTTTTATAATGCATATATGGTATGTTATAAATATATCATTTGAAATTACAAAGAAATTGCTTACTGTTTATGTTGCATCACTGCAAATTTCTACCCCAGTATTATCAATAATATTTTTAGAGTCTCCTGAAAACAATTTATCCTCTCATTATCTAATAATTCATTTACATGCTTCACAAATGCTTTTGTACATATTCTAAAATAATAAAATTTATTTTATTATTATATTCCTTATTCTAAAAACTAAATATTTCAGTTAATTCATATGTAATGGGAAACTATTGCTGCAAACAATTGTTTCTCAGATGGTTTCCAAATGAATTGTAAAAATAATTAACAATATGGAAAACAAAAAATCAATAGATCTGGAAAAAGTATCAATAAAAGACACACAAAAATTCAGTTATTTTTAAAACATTTTAGCATTCCATTTTAACAAAATTAAAAAGTGAAATTTATCCAAGAAAATTTAGAAAATGAAGTTTGTTTTTAAATGAGGATTCGGCCTACATAAATAGGCCAATATCGATTTGGCAAATCTCCCAAAAATTTCCAAAACATAATTAGCAAATTAAAATTATCTTGAAAAATATAAAATTATAAATGAAAATTAGTATGCCTTTCAAATAAACAAAAGTACTATCTTTCTGTTTGATAATTTGAACGAAGTAATTTTTCCAAAATTTAAACGTAAACTGTTAAATAGTAAAACAATATCTTGATTAGGAAGCTTTCGAATCGCGGTAAACTACAAAAAGCTGGATGAAATACTGGAATAAGCGAAAACTTAAATAAATTATTTAAAAATACTTACAAAACTTTCAAAATAAAGATTTTGTAGTATGCTAAATCTCCTACAATTATACCCTCATAGTGGTCCATGAGGGTGAGTCAAATGAAAACCTTAAAAATGTAATTAAAAATCGAAAATTCGCGCCATTGTTCTATAAGTTGGCAGGAGTGTTACCAAAGCTTTCAAGAATGCCCGACAAATGGCAGAATGGCGACTGGTGATAGGTGAAACGCTGCCACATGACCAGTGCAAAATGCTGCTCCGCTTGCGACATGCACCATGGAAGAACAGCGTTCTGTTATACGTTTTCTGAGCAGTGAAGGTGTGAAACGTATTGAAGTCCATCGGCGAATGAAGGTCCAGATGGTGATGCATGTTTATTTCACTGCAGCAAGTGTATCAGTGGAGTAGGAAGTTCACGAATGGATTGACTTCTGTAGCAAACGCTCCACGCCCAGATCAGGCACAGCGTGTTGTGACACCAAAGGCTATTGCAGCTATTGAAGCCATTGTAATCGAAACTCGCCCTGTGATCATAGATGAAATAAGTACTTATTCCATATTTCTTCCGAATTTCTTCTCTTCTGGAAC
>JAFIDM010000001.1:442551-470060 GCA_023159025.1 Thereuonema tuberculata
TATGTTCTATCGCATTTATTTATGTGAGTATGTTGTGGATTTATAATCATAGATGAAATAGCCGCAAATCTGAACATTAATCATGGGTCAGCACACCACATCATTCATGACGTGCTCAAGATTCACAAAGTGTCCGCAAGATGGGTGCCACGGCAGCTCACTAAAGAACTGAAAGTGCGACGCGTTGGTGCCTGTGAAGAACTTTTGCGGCGCTTTGAAGCAGAAGGTGATGGCTTCCTTGCGAGAATCGTTACAGAGAATGAAACCTGGATACACTACCACCAACCCGAAACAAAGCCAGCAAGCAAGGAATGGCGCCATTCCTCATCACCGAAACCCAAGATATTCCGGACGCAGCCATCTACAGGAAAGGTTATGATAACTCTCTTTTGGGATGATCAAGGCGTTATTTTGGAACACTACACGCCTAGGGGAGACACCATCACTAGTGGGTTATATTCCAATGTGTTAAAACATCAACTTCGGCCTGCAATCAGATCAAAGCGACGTGGACTAGCGTCCTTTTTGCAACATGACAATGCGCGGCCGCATACTGCCCGTGCAACAGTTGCAACCATAACTGACCTTCACTTTGTGACTCTTCCACATCCCCCATGCTCACCAGACCTCACCCCAAGTGATTATCACGAGTTTGGACCTCTCAAAGAGACGATGGGAGGAAATAAATTTCGGTTCGATGAAGAGGTACAACAGGGTGTGCACTAGTGGCTGCGCACACGATAAAAAAAAAAACATTAAAAAAATTCAGTTAAACAGACGAAAACACATACAATTCGTTTTGATCTATTTAAAACATTTAATAAACCACATGTGTTACATGTGTGAGACGCCGTTTTTATCCCCTCTTCTTCAATTAAACGTCCGTTGTGCAATGGAAGCAAAGAATACAAACCAAAAAGAAGTATCACTTCCACAGACTCAATGTAAAATCGGAATGATGCAGGCTCGCTTTGAACCAGTGACAAGGAGTGCTTCAGTGAAGTCAATCACTTGGCTAGGACAGCCACAGACTATCTAATACATGTTTGTTTCGTTTTTATTTCTTTTGTTTTTTATTTTTTTATATATTTTACCGCTGATTCCCTCAGGTGGCTGCAAGTCATGTGCGAAGCTCGATGAATCTTTATCCGGGGAAATCCAAGACGTAGCGGTTGTCCAGCCTACTCAATCACCTCCGGGCGCAGGAGTCGCAGAGAACCTACGTTGGATTAGCCAAATAACGCAGAAACCCAGTAATCCTTTTTTTTGAAACAATTAAAACATTTATTTCATCACACCTTCTATGGTTTCACCCTAGTAGGGTACATAATGACTAGAGGTTCCTGACGATCTCATGTTGCGACAGAATTCAGTATACAAATATAATAAATTCCAAATTAATACAATCTCTGTTTGTCTTTACAACAAAACAAAATTAAGCTTAACTGGTAGTATCTTAATTAATCAACTATTTGATCAATTTCGCCACCTAGTTACGACTGTAAGATATGTTGATAGATCTAATAACCTAAACAGATGCATGCGTGATAAGACACCAATTTAAAATATTTTTTCACACTAATAGTAAACGGGAATGAGTCGGTGTTAACCTTTCCCTTTCCCTCTGCTAACGTAGAATTTCAATGGATGAATATGGTTTGCTCCTTGTTCGTCATCAATTAAGTGCCTCTTGCACTGCGCTGAGTTCGGGTGTTACACAATTCCTATGCTAATGAATCCAAGTCTACGGATGGGAATGTCGATGATTCCCGAATTCCTCGAGTACTGGTTGCACTTCTGTTTCGTGAGGAATGTGACATCCTAGCGACGACTAAAACCTATTCAATGCCTGGCATTAGTTCCGTCGGTTTCTAAACTAGCTACTGCTGCTTCTTTAGGAGGTCTCCATTTCCTAGCCTTAACACTTGTTTAGTTTAATATAGTTGGTTTGGAAAGCTATATTGTTGACTAGCTGGCTAAAGTTCTGGCAAGCTAATACAAACGTAACCAATTTATACTTAGTTACACTGCCTTCATAGAATCACTCGCTAACTACCACATAAGAGAGGTAAGGCCTATCGAATCCACAATTGTCCATGTGTTTACATGCTAACTTTTCTGTAACACTGAATTCATTCATAGTTCTCTGCCAAGGGCAGGTCCTTCACTGCAAACCCAGCATTCTCCAATCTTTCCTATTTTCTGCCTTCCTCTTCGTCTCCACATAAGATCCATTTACCATAATGTTGTCGATCATCTTAAATCTTCTTCTGCCTCGAACTTTTTTACCGTTCACCATTCCTTCCAGTGCATCCTTCATTAGGGAGTTTCTTCTCAGCCAGTGACCCAACCAGTTTCTTTTTCTATTCCTGATCAGTTTAAGCATTATTTTTTCTTCATCCACTCTTTCTAGTACAGCTTCATTTCTTATTTTGTCTGTCCACTTCACATGCTCCATTCTTCTCCATATCCACATTTCAAATGCTTCTAGTCGTTTCTCTTCACTGCGTCGTAATGTCCATGTTTCTGCCCCATACAATGCCACACTCCACACAAAGCACTTCACTAGTCTCTTCCTTAGTTCTTTTTCCAGAGGTCCGCAGAAGATGCTCCTTTTCCTATTAAAAGCCTCCTTTGCTATTGCTATCCTCCTCTTGACTTCTTGGCAGCAGCTCATATCACCACTTATAGTACACCCTAAGTATTTAAAGTTGTTCACTTTTTCCAATGTCTCATTCCGAATACTTATGTTTATCTTCTTTGTCTTTCTTCCGATAACCATAGTCTTTGTCTTGTATACATTTATCTTCATTCCATATTTTTCACAGCTGTCATTCAGCTGCAGTAGCATATCCCTTAGTGTCATCTCCTCTTCTGCTAACAATGCCATATCATCAGCAAATCTTATGCACTTTATTCTTCTTCCTCCTACTATCACCCCTCCCATGTTCTGAAAACAATTCTTCACTAACTCCTCCAAGTAGATGTTGAACAGCGTAGGTGATAGAGGGCATCCTTGTCGCACCCCTCTCCCTATTCCACTTCCCTCTGACAATTTTTCTCCTATTCTGACTTTGACTCGTTGTTTCATATAAAGATTAGTTATTAGCCTTCTCTCTTTCCAATCCACACCAATTTTCTTCAAGATGTCCATAAGTTTATTCCAATCCACTCTGTCAAAAGCCTTTTCCAGGTCCACAAATACTGCATATACGTATTTATTTTTTTTTCTAGATATCTTTCGCCGATTGTTCGCAGCAGTCCAATTGCATCTCTCGTACCTTTTCCTTTCCTAAAACCAAATTGCTCTTCTTCCAACTCTCCTTCCACCTTAGAATATAAACGTCTGTTCAGTATTCGCAGAAGAATCTTCGCTGAGTGCGATATAAGGCTGATAGTCCTGAACTCATTGCACTTCTTTGCATTATTTTTCTTCGGTATTGGCAGCAATACTGTTTCCATGAAATCATCAGGCCATTCACCTTTCTCATAACACTGAAAACCTCTGTTAAATGCATGGTTTCTGCGTCGTCCTGTACGGTTGTTGGTCTGTTGAGTCCTGAGTGCTGACAAATAAAGGGCACGATAGCATCAATGGAGTTTCTGGTTCAGACCATGTGCTTTCGAAGGATCTTCTATATCTAAGTCAATTAGCAAAATTTTAGCGGAAGACCGCCAAGGGTATAGGAGCTATGAGGCGTCAAAGTTAATATGGTAGCCTACGGGAAATCACTTATAAGTCACTGCAAGAGGCTAATAAGTAGCCTGCAACATTAGATAATGATGAGATAGACACAATAAGCAGATATTGATTAAAAAATAAGCAGGAAATGGTTATTGATCAGCTTCAAATCAGTTACAATCGATGTGAAATTCGGAGAAAGGCAGGTACTCTGTTCACAGTAAGCATATTTAACGAATGCACTGCTATCATACAAGAAGCATCTGTCATTGATGATCGAGTAGAAGCAGTAGTCGTTCGGACTTATGCATGGATCAGGTTCAGTATCCAGGTACCCGCATTTGTAGAATGCATGCTTTATCATATTTCTGAAGCGAGGGGCACTGAACTGATACAGCGTGAATGACTGTTGTGCCAGGAATTGCTCTGTGCCAGATGTTCACATAGTCCGTCTCGAATATCACACTGTCTCTGATGAAGCGGAAGAAGTACATGTCACATGGCTGTTTGAAAAAAAAGGAAAAAAGAGAAGTGAGAGGCAGCAGAAAGAGGTCCTCTGTTTGTGTCCGGCAGGCTGACCTATTCCCGGAAATGACTATCACCACCTCCTCTCCTGCTGGCTGTCCGCCCTGCAAATTCGACCAGCGAACTCCCCCCTGGACAAGCTTTCAGGAAAAGTACCCCTTGCCCGGCGACTCCGGTGACGCAGTCGTACGCTTTATCTTGTCAGTGAACAGAGTATCTGCCATTCGCACACCCTGTTCTCTGAACTTCTCATTGATTGTATCTGATTTGACTGATCAACAACAATTTTCTGCTTATTTTCCAATAAAAATCTGCTTATTGTGTTTGTCTTATCCGTATCTAAGATTGCAAGCTACTTATAAGCATCTTGCAGTCAAAGTTCCCACAGGCCACCATATTAACTTTGACTCCTCATAGCTCCTACACCCCTCGCTGTGTGCCACTAAAATTTTGCTAGTTGACTTAGATATGGAAGATTTTTCGAATGCACATGGTCTCAACCGGCAACTACGGTGACGCTGTCGTGTCCTTTACTTGTGACTCTGATCTGTCTCTGTTGGCAACAAAGCTCAATTTATTACAGTTCTCCCGCCTTGTCAGGTGCAAAGCTCACGTGGTACAAGTTTTTGGTTCAATCAATCAGAGATTGATCTGATAAAAATCGACTAATATGATAAATCACGTTACGACTTCTATATTCAAATTTTAGGACTAAGGAATTCCCAGCTGTGAAAAACAGATGTCTTTTTACTTAATTAAAAGTGACTCATTCACCTGGAGTCAATGCACTTGTCGTTTCTTAATTTAAAATAAAAATTGAATTCCTTCCTCATAAAAGCTTTTTTTTTACAAGTTCACAGAAAAATAAAAGATAATTAATAATTTAAATATTGCCGTTTCTTCACGATATTACAAAACAAATGGGTTTGTAACAATAAATAAATAAGAAAATGACTCCTTATATTCGTTTTGTCATATTAATCCCCTCCTGAAATATTTTTTTTTCTAAACGATGTAAGTGAACAATAAAAAAAAAATCTTTTAAAACAGTGAAAAAAACGTTTAAAATACATTTCAGAAATTACATACAGAGAAAAATTCTTGTTATTACAGTAAATTTTGATAACTTTAACTAAATATTTAAATATTCTCTTTGATTCGATTACCCTTTGGGAAGTCGTTAATTATTAACAAATCTCTTAATCAAAGAATGGCTATAATCTTCATCTTGTGTGATTGATATAGTTTTCACCTATTCTTAACCATCAATGAATGGCTATGCTTTTCACCTTATGTGACTAAAATAGTCTTCTAATATCTTTAACGATCAAACTTATCACTGAGGTTGTATCGCTTACTACTCTGCTATCATCCGGAGGTATCCACGATGTGATTATGCTTGAATGTTCCCTAGAAAATTAAGCATTAATTGACTTACTTGAATATCTTGATTCGATGAGTAACAATAAGGTAAGGCAGGCACATCTTTCACCCGGTAAATAAAAAACGTCCAAGCAGATTCCACTTAGGTAAGTCAACATCTGATGCAAGATGGCGGCTACAGTTTGTTCGATGGACCTGAACTTTTATCTCGAATAATTCCTCCATTCATTATTCCTATAAGAACTCGTAAAACAATGGAGAAATTAATATTAACCCACAGTAGTTTAAATCTGAATCTACTGATCGATAAGTATATTAAATGTACTCTTAGAATTAACCTAAAGATCGGATTATATCCCTATAGCATCTCTTAAAGAAGCATCCTTCTTCCATCAATTCAATCTTCCGAATTCCACATTCGCATCCCACAATCAGAACTCAACAGCCAAACCTCACGCCAATAGCATTCTTCATTTTCCTTGTTCAGTGTTATGCTGTTATTGTTTTGATTATTTCACATTTGCAGTATCACAAGGTTTTATAATAATATAATACGTGTCACTCATTACAATTCCCTATTGTTCCCTATTGTCTCTATTTTAACTCATGCACTTCTGTAGCACTAATTACAACAATAATAATTTATTGTAATGATTCCTATTGCCATGGTTATCAAAATTATATTTATTTTCTACAGACAAACAATTCCCCCTCTCAATAGGAATTTATCATTAAATTAGCTTTCCAACTTTAGATATATTACTATCTCCTGATGTTTAATTGAATGGACACCTTTAGTAAACACGTCTGCTTTGTTAATACGGCTTTCAACATATACTAAACTATTATCTTTCTGAACAACAAGGTCTTTAATTATATTATATTTCACATTTATGTGTCGGCTCTTGGTTTGGTTGTAGACATCTTATATCATTTTAATAGTCGGTTGGTTGTCGCAATGCATTAAGGCTGTTTTTTTTGCAAGTGATTCGTAATTCAATTCTTCAAAAATATTTTTACAGCACATGATGTAACGGCTGCAATCACAACATGCAATAAGCTCCGCTTCCTGAGTAGAATGGAAAACGATTGGTTGTTTCTTGCTAAGCCACGATATTGCGCATCCACCAAAAAATTCCACATATCCGCTTGTTGACTTGCATCCTCGCCGGTTTGCAAAGCTTGCGTCTGCGTACGCCATTAGAGCCTCAGAATTATCTTCGAAAACTAATTTATATTTGTTAGTTCTTTTCAAATATCTGAGAATACGTTTAACCTTTATTAAATCGGTCTTCATAGGTTTGTTGCTTTTCTCAGAACATCTATTAACACTATACATTATACCTGGTCTGCTGCAATTGCTAAGATACGTCAAGCTACCTAATATACTTCAGTACTTTAGATGATTTTCCTTATCCAAAATTTTCGTATCATCTTGTTCTTTAGATTCTTTCATTACTTCTTCAACGTATAGTGTATTAACGCATTTACTTCCTTGCATTTGAAAACGGCATAAGAGCTCACGAGTAAAGTTCTCTTGACTAATAGACAGTCTATTAGTTATGACATCATGATTGATTTTCATGCCTAGATATTCATCGCCGACTCCTAAATCTTTTATTCCCAATAATTAATTTAAATCTTCCTTGATGCTATTGATTATATTTTCACTTTTTTCAAAAATCAAAATGTCATCAATGTACACCAAAAGAATGTAGGTTTCTTTATCATATCTTTTGTTGAAGATGCATGCCCAGTCTTCAATTGGTTAAATCCTTTCCTAATCATTCTATCTTTGAATGTAGAATGCCAATTACGCCCTCCTTGCTTGAGACCGTACAAAGATTTCATAAGCTTCACGCCATTGTTATGAGAATCCTTCAGTGTTACACCTCCAGACACTTCTAAATAGATGTCATTGACTATTATTCTATTAAGGAAAGCACTCTTAACATCATTAACTCTTAACATTGGTGAATCAGAAGTTTATGCTTCAGTGCTAATCCTAGGAGTAATCTGAATATATTAAAGCTTGGTGTTGGTGCAAATGTTTTCTGATAGTTTAATCTAGATTTCTGGAGAAAACTATTTACCACCAATGTACTCTTATACTTAACTAATTCACCTGCAGAATTCTTCTTAAGCTTGTAAATCCATTTTGTTGAGAGAGGTGTCACATAATCTGGTATCTGTGTTTTGATCCACATATTGTGATCTGTTATGCTCCTTAATTCATCATTTATAGATCTCTTCCACTTGGCATTATCATTTCCACTCACAGCTTCAGAGAAAGTTTTGGGATCAACATACGAATGGGTTATGTTGGCTCTTATTGTTCGAGGTTTTACAACAGATCTTCTGACATATACTGTTCTTCTTCAGAGTCATTATTATCAGAACTATTTGAGCTTGCATTGTTAATTTGCAGATAATCACCTGTCTCTTTAGTATCTCTATTCTCTTCCTCAGATTTTTCATCTTGGACATCACAGGATTCAGCTTCACTTTCCTTAGGACTATATTGTTCACTAAAAAGGTTTTCATACTCATCAGGTTTGATGCTTTGTACATTTAGCAAGTCGCTTCCTCGTTGATTCTTATTGTCATTAATATAGGCATTACGAGTTTCAATGATTTTATTTGAAGAAACATCATAAGTATAATACCCTCGTATAGTAACAGTGTATACTATCATAATACCTTTTTTGGTTCTACTGCTAAATTTGTTTTTAATCTGTTATTTAGGTTCTTTGATGAATGCTGTATATCTTGAGGTTTCTTAATATTTGGGGGATATCTGTTGTTAAACCATCTGGCAACTGGTATTTCATTGAAGATACTACTGTGAGGCGTTCGATTCAATGTATAATTTGCGGTTAGTACTGAGTAGGGCCAGAAATGGATAGGTAGCTTCGACTCCAATAAGATGGTTCTAGCATTATCAAGCAACGTACGATTAAATCGTTCAGCTATCATTCTGCTGTGGCTGGTACGAAGATGAGTGTTGAAATTGAATTCCTTTTTTCCGAAGATAGTCTTGAACACTGATGTTACAGAATTCGGTTCCTTGATCAGTCAGTAGATGTTTAAATGAATTACCTGTAGATCTTTCGGCAAATTCAACAAAGTTTTGTATTTTCTCACTTACATCTTCCTTGCTTCTCAATAGGTATACAAAACTCCTTCTGGAAAAGTCGTTTATAAAGGTCAGAATGTAGTGTATATTATCCGGATTGTTGATTCGAATAGGTCCGCATATCTCAGAATGCACTAGTTCTAGTGTTCTTTGTGATCGTATCCCTCTGAATTTTTTATGTGGAATATTTGTCAATTTTCCACTATTACAGCTGTCACAGAACATATCTTGCTTATCTGGAATAACAAGACGTTCTAATCCTCTAAGTAGTTTCCTTGATTTTTTGATATACCACTTTTTTAAGGAAACGTGCCCTAACCTTTCGTGCCATAGCTTGCAAGGATCATGTGTAACTTCCTTAAAATTATTGCGATGGAAATTGACTAATGGATTACAATTTACACTATATAAATTATTTTTCGTGATCTCTGTAAAACAGATTTGTCTTTGTTGATTATATGCAATATATTTCTCCTTACAGATCTCTTGTTTATATCCTAAACTCGCCAATACTCCTGCTGAAATAATATTTATCTTTATTTCAGGAACATGATACGTATTTTTCAAAGTCACTATTTTATGTTTTCCATGTGGCAGATGAGATTTCAACTCAACACTGCCTTTTCCGATAGCTTCAGTGTATGCATCATTGAGCTATGTATCCTAATAGGCTCAGCTAGAATTTCATAACTAGAGAATGAATCTTTATTGTAACAAATGTGATTCGTGCATTCGCTGTCCAAATACCACATAGATTCAGGATGACTATTGAATTTTCAATTTTCAAAACAGCTCATGAAACCAACTAACGATTTGTTATGCTCACTCTTCTTTTTTACACCATTGGTCTTATCTTTTTCTTTACTTTTCTTGCTTCTACAAAACCTGGCAATATGCCCGGGCTTTCCACAATTGTAGCATTTGCGGAAAGCCTCTCTTCATTAACATTATTGTAAGGAGCCTTTAATTTAGTTGAAGCACTGTGGCACTAATTAACCAGTGATTCATCTTTCTTACAGTTAATTTTGTTCCTTCTATATTCCTGAATTACATTGTCAATTATCAGACTCGAGTTGAAATTGGCTGTTTTTTGCAATGACAAAAGGTTATGTGCACAGGATCTGTAGTCCTGTAGCAGATAAAATGATCCAGCATAGTTCCGTATAATCTACATGACCACCTCTTTGCTCAATTTCTGCAATTATTAACTTTAATTTAATGATCTTCTCTGGAATATCGTCTTCACTAGCCATTGTGCTCGAGTAATATAACTCTCTCTTTAGGTCAACGACTTTTAAGTGGTCAGTGGCGTTAAATTTTTCATTTAATTCCTTCAACAGGAGTCGTGGGTCCTCAGTTTCTTTAATAAGGAAACGGAATTTATCTTCTAATGAGGTAGTGATAATTCCAACCACCCTTTCAACTTTCATTACCATCTTGCGTTTTTTGTTTACATCTGTCATGTCAGGAATTTCCCTAATTGGGCTATTGGCTAACAGCCATAACCCCTCCCTTTGCAACGATTTTCCATCTCATATAATTTTCAACATTGAATTATAACTTTTGGCTTGCTTAATAATAAACAGTCACAAGAATATATAAATATCTATCTGAGTGAAAATTAAAGTCCTCTGAAGATAACCTTTTTTGATGATCCCATTACTACTAAAACCATTGTTAAAGGACAATAGATCCGTATATATAAATAACAGTCTTGAACGTTTAACAACAGTATTTTATAATGCAGCAATCAACACCAAAAAAAAATATTCTGTATATAAAGTCTATGTTCTGTAAGATTCAGTCTTTATACTTAGTAGTGAGTTTTTACAGTTCAACTCTTGCGCGTCTTTACAATTCCCCTCTTGCTCCTCTAGCGCAGTGGAAGCGTTCTGGGCCCATAACCATTGAAAAACACAATTATATATTATATAACAACTGCTATAGCAAGTTGCTTGACTTATTAGTTTTCAGCAAAGTTGGAGTAGAGGTGATAAATAATAAATAACAATATATTCAAGAGTCAAATATTTTGTAAAACAAATTACTAATTTACTGCATCTATACTATAATTACAAGTAAGTAATTCTTCATAAATTGATATCTTAAGATTTGTATTGCCTTTATCTTCACAAAGTTCCTAGTTGAGCAAAACAGTCTTAAAAATTTCTGATAACAGTTTTATCTGCTTAATAATGTATCAATAAAACATTCTTGGCTCTTTGATTTGATTACCCTTTGGGGAGTCGTTAATTATTAACAAATCTCTTAATCAAAGAATGGCTATAATCTTCATCTTGTGTGATTGATATAGTTTTCACCTATTCTTAACCATCAATGAACGGCTATGCTTTTCACCTTATGTGACTAAAATAGTCTTCTAATATCTTTAACGATCAAACTTATCACTGAGGTTATATCGCTTACTACTCTGCTATCATCCGGAGGTATCCACGATGTGATTATGCTTGAATGTTCCCTAGCAAATTAAGCATAAATTGACTTACTTGAATATCTTGATTCGATGAGTAACAATAAGGTAAGGCAGGCATATCTTTCACCCGGTAAATAAAAAACGTCCAAGCAGATTCCACTTAGGTAAGTCACATCTGATGCAAGATGGCGGCTACCGTTTGTTCGATGGACCTGAACTTTTATCTCGAATAATTCCTCCATTCATTACTCCTATAAGAACTCGTAAAACAATGGAGAAATTAATATTAATCCATAGCAGTTTAAATCTGAATCTACTGATCGATAAGTATATTAAATGTACTCTTAGAATTAACCTAAAGATCGGATTATATCCCTATAGCATCTCTTAAAGAAGCATCCTTCTTCCATCAATTCAATCTTCCGAATTCCACATTCGCATCCCACAATCAGAACTCAACAGCCAAACCTCACGCCAATAGCATTCTTCATTTTCCTTGTTCAGTGTTATGCTCTTATTGTTTTGATTATATCACATTTTCCAGTATCATAAGGTTTTCTGATAATATAATACGTGTCACTCATTACAATTCCGTATTGTCTCTATTTGAACTCATGCACTTCCATAGCACTAATTACAATAAAAATAATTTAATGAAATGATTCCTATTGCCATGGTAATCGAAATTATATTTATTCTCTACAGACAAACAACCTTCCGTTTGTAACATGGCTTTCAAATTTAATTTCCATACTGGAAAATTCTTTCCATTAAATTTGCAATATGGTTGGTTAGCCATTTTGAACTTTGTTAGTTAAAATAACTTTTATATTATGCTCAGTAATAGTTCTTTTAATATTGAGTTCTCAATTGAATATACGTCTTTACAACCAATCGTTGTTTGTTGTCCAGGATCAATAGTTATTCATTGCCGCGCAATTGAAGATGTCGGCTGAGGGCATAATTATTAATTATTGTTAGTGCGCAGTTGAAATCAGTGTCTGGTGGCCATAACCTTTTAATTATTGTTAGATTATAACCAAAGTTTTGCTTGCAGAGAAGTTTTTTACAACAATAATTAATATATAACATTTAAAATATAAACAACATTTAAAGTTTATACTTATTCTAGACAAATCTTCAGATACAAATCCACTTCTGATTTTCATTAGATGACAATTCTTCTTAAAGAAGTATCCAACCATTAACGAATCACAAACTTTGTATACAAATATTTCTTTTAATATTTGTTACAAACAGTCCATTAATTATTTCACTAACAGCCCAATAAATATTTCACTGAAAGTTCATTGAATATAATACTATTAAATCCTATATATATAGCACTGTTAATCGATATTGCATTATTATTCCAATAGATATTGCACTCAATTAGTTCTGCACATAGTTCTTAAATTGTTCTTTAGAATGTTCTTTAAATAGTTCTTAAATAGGGTTAAAACAGACGAAATATAAATCACTCCATCTTCACTGAGAAAAACTTCTAGACTATTCTTTTTAATTAAAATGAATATTTAACGTGCGTAAAGAAATTTTTTTAAAAAAGTTCAAAGTTCAGCCAACGCACATAAAAAGCTATGATGAATTAAAATTTAAAAAATAAAAAATTAAAAATTAAAAACATGTTACAAATTTTTAACATGTTTTTAATTTTTTAGTTTTTAGTTTTTAAATTTTAATTTATCATAGTTTTTTAAGTGCGTTGCCTGAACTTTGAACTTTTTTAAAAATATTCTTTTTAATAATCAACTATAACATCGTCTCGCAATGCACGTGATAATCCTTTTCACGCGTTTCTCATTGTTCGAATTAATCAATGTCATCTTTAATTAATTTTTACTTATTCACTACAGAGTTAATGAATTGATGATTTTTACTAGATGAATGTTCACTGAAACAACACTGAAAGGAATATTTTTTTGGGGGAGGTCTTTATACAGTATAAGTTTAGTATATTTACAGTAAAATGCTTCCAAGGTAGAAAAAAGTGAAGCACATCCACTGCCGGAAACAAATATGCAGTAGTGCTGCTTCACAAAAAGCATTTTCGCAGGATTGCGGCTACACCTTTCATAACTTTGCATTAGAAACTGAAGAGCGATTTTTTTTATTATTTTGTATTAGATCTTTTAAATCAGCTTAACATTGTAATTTTGTTATTGAAGGTGAAATATTTCTGTAGTTTTAAAGATTGGATTTTCTTAATGAGCAACATTTCGTACAATCCAAAGCAAAATGTCTCATTTTGCAAAGAATTTTTTTGTATAATAATACAATCCAAACTATCAACAATATGTTGATAGGAAAAATAATAAAAATAGAAATGTACATTTTCAAAATAAGTCTATTTTAGAAGTTGGAAACAAGTTTAGCAAATGACTTTAATATAGGTTGTCTGGATTTCACATGCTAGTAATATTCATAATTTGTTATTGTTTAATTTGAATGTTTCATAAAATTTAAGTATCTCAATTGTTGATTTTAATTCTGTTTTTCATTCTTTTTAGCAGAAAAACTGAAAATCATAGAAGAAACAACATCTGTTTTATTTAATATTAGTTGCGCAAGTCGTAGTTGTTATATGGTAATATTTTTTCAGTTTTCTTTTTCTAAAATTCAATCTAAATGAAAGTTGACTTATAAATAAACTTAAGTACATTGCTGGATATTTACATTATATATGATTGTGTCGGAATGACTCAAGAATCAAATTTTTAAAATTAAATTTTGAATCGAAAAATAAAAAATTAGCAATTAAAAAAATTCAATATAATAATTTTATGACTAAAACTAACTGAAATTATTATATTGGCTTCTTTTTCTTGCTAATTAAAAAAGGAACAAAATGAAAAAGATTAATAATTTTTTAAAATCTTTTTCTTACATAAATCTTTTTTTCTTACCTTTTAATTCTGAATAAAGATTCTTTAATCTTGCATTAAAAACAATAAATAAATTTAAAAAGGAATACTTTACAACAGTTTTGCAATAGGAAACAAAATAAGTAAAAAGCAGTGTTCTGGAAGATGATTTTTTTATTATTTTGTATTAGATCTTTTGAATCAGCTTAACATTGTAATTTTGTTATTGAAGGTGAAATATTTCTGTAGTTTTATAGATTGGATTTTCTTAATGAGCAACATTTCGTACAATCCAAAGCAAGATGTCTCATTTTGCAAAGAATTTTTGCAATATATATCTTGTCTTCTCCAGAAAGTTGAATTTTTTTCTCTCTAGTGAATAGTCTGTTATTATATATGTTTACAAATTGGTGAAATACTACTTTACTATTGTGCACTATAACTAGTGATAGCTGATCAATAATTTACCGTATTGCTCGGGTTTTTCCGTTTTACGATTGAGAAGCAAGTATTTAAAGTTGCTCATGTACTTATGATATTTAAAAATAATAGATATTTTTACTGGAAAAATGTTACGAAACATCTAAAGAGTCCCGCAAAAATATATATTATATATAAATTATATGATGAGATGTTTTCAGTATTTTCAAGCCGCTTGAAATATGACATTTAATACAAAAATAAAAATGGCTTATTCAAATTTGTTGAATATATAATAATTTCAAAATTTCTGAATCTAGATATAATAATTTCATTTTTGTTTTGATGATAGTTTACATGAATTTTGGAGACCAGAGCAGAATCGGATATTTAAAGTTCCAAGATGATGAGCCAAAAATTGTGGGAAAACATTTTTTAAACTGAAATCAGCAAGAAAGTAAAAAAAAATAATCCCAAAACTCCTATTTTGTAACAATACAGAAAGTATTCAGTGCCTGTTTCTGTAAGCTATTATTTTTATTATTTATGGAGACCTCCAAAGATTATAAAAGATCTATGGATTCATCATCGTCAACTGCTATTCAGGCCCAGAAGTTTAATATCCACTTAAATACACACTCTTATACTCAATACTCGAAGTCCAATTCTTGTCTCCAATCGAGTAAATTACACTACAACACAAATATTTTATGTCTTAATTTCGTCGAAGTTACCGTCAGTGTAACATCGATCTTCCTGTCGTTTTTTCTCCTGCTTTTGGAATTTAGATTCTTTATTTATCCACACTTTTATCTGGAATTTATTCTGTTGATTCCAATAATTTTGCCTTTTAAGGAGATGATGTCAAAAATGAAGTTTTTCTCTCTTTATTGATATTCTGTTCTGACTTACTTTGGAAGCTTTTCAGGCACTGCCTCGTGGTAAAGGTACTGGTCTGACACTAGGCTAATGTATCTGAACCTGCGTTTGGATGCCCGGCAGTGGCATGGCTTTTTACTTTCTTTCCTGTGTTTGTGTGCTTCTTCTTCACTTTCGTTTCAAGTTTGAAGCCATTCCAGAATGGTTTCCCAAGGAAGGCAAGGAAAAACCTTCTCTTTATCTATCCCAGGTTGAGAAGGAAAACTCCCAAACCTATGCTTTGTTTTGGAGGTCCTTCGATAGTATTTGCCACAAACTATTTTCATGAAACCTTCCATCACAGCTTTTTTCCTTATGGGAGACACACTTTACTTCGGAAATAGTAATAAAATGTATTACTTTACTTTGGTAATAAAATGTATGGGTGATGCACGGACACTTGAAATTGGACTTCCTGATCAGAGCATTATACATTCAAGAAGATTGGGCTACTGGTGTTTGAGCTTCAGTTTAATTCAGTTGGAAACGCAATTTCAAATTTTCTTTGTTGCGCTTAGAATGTCGGGTTGATAAGGCACTGAGAAATTAACCAAAGCGTTTTGAGGAACATTGTCCATTATTAGAATATCAGTCGTCACAATTGATAAGAAGTTGTCATCTGTGCACCTTGAAAATGTGACCACTGCCAAACTTAGTAACTTTGATATGACATATAAAAGGAAAGTTGAAAGGCTGCTTCTGGCAGCTAAGTTTAATTGCAAAAATTCTAAAGCATACCGGTACCTTTTGGGTTTCAAAAATTATAGAAGAGGCAACAGCATATATGTTTTGATTATATACACTTAAACATCTTGGAAGTTATTTTAAAGATTTTAAAGTTTACTAAACAGCGTGTAATTTGTGCGACTGAAGTACCTGAGAAAGTGCTTATTGAAAATAAACTATATCCCGTTCGACACTTATACACTATTCACTGAGAATCCCTTATTTTTCAATAAAAAAATGTACTGTGTTTCAATGTGTGTTGTTATGATAGAGTTTAGTAGAATTAAAGAAATTAATTGTTTGTTTTGAAAATTCAATGTTACTAAGTTGAATTTTAGAATCACTGTGATTTGTGATTGCTTTCATAGATACCTATTGAAAAGAAGCAATTTATTTCTGGACAATTATCAGTTTAGTTCACAAATCGCAAAAGCAATATGACTTTTCTTTTTGGTAAGCTTTTTCGCATTTGTTTATGACATGTGAATAATCTTCAAAAGTTTGAAGAAAATTAGCATAAGAGGTAAATATCATCTGTAAGGCAGTGCCGTAATGTGGACAAATGTCGATGTTATTGCAATATGGAGATTAATCTTTATGTTCGTTCCCTCTGAACAGAAAAATCGAAAGTAGTTTTGAGAATTGAATATATTCTTCCGACAAGATGTACGTTTCAAGCTTTGATTAGATTTATAATTGTCAGATGAAGAATTGAATGTGACTTTAAACTTGACATTTTAAGAAATGTACTGAATTTAAATATGTGTTGCTATGATAGAGTTTAGTAGAATTAAAGAAATTAATTGTTTGATTTGAAAATTTAAAAGTTCCTAAAATGATTTTAGAATCACTGTGTTTTATAATTACTTCAATAGATACCTATTGAAAAGAATCAGTTGTTTGTGATTTCTATAACTTTGATGTTATGCCAGTGGAAGACAATTTACGATAAACTTCCGTTTCGCTAATTTATTCATTAATTTTTGCTAATTTATTCCATTGTCTTCCTAATGAAATAACTGTCTAATGAAAATTCAAATGAAGATGCAATTTACTTGGTAAGCAAATTGGAACTTATTTATATCGATTTTTGCTTTATTAGTAAAATTCTAAGAATTTTTAAGAGAAATTTATTTTCATTAATTGAAATTTTGTTTTATAAGCAGCAAAAGACCCAGAAACATTATTACAAAGTGAAAAATGTTTTTTTTTAAGCAACTAATTATTTATTGAAAATTATGAATCCAATAATTATTTTCAATTTTTGAAAAAAATTTGAAATAAAAAAATTGAAAATTCGATATGAAAGGCAAGTTGTCTTAAATACTTTTCAGACGTTGCAATTCTTTAGCCAACAATTCTTTGAACTAAAAACAATGCCTGTAAAGGTATTATCTAATCCAATTTTTTTTTTTTCAATTACGTCTCGATTTCTTTTTCAATGATAAGGATTTCTTTGACTCATGAAAATCGTTGAAGTGAAACATGTAGTAAAACTATTAATTAACTTCAAATAAAGTTGTTTTGAAGAATTAAATGTGACAGGCAATAAACCGAAGTAATTATGTAGACAACAATGTACAGTAGAATGGTGAACAAGAATTAACTTAATTTTAATTTCTAATTTATATTTTAATTTTTTTAATCTATAACTGTAAAACAGTACTTATTATTTTTTAAGTGATGAGGATCTGACTGTCTTTATTACTTAATTATTGATTTGGTAGTTCTTGGATTTTAGATTACTGAGTTGTAGTTTAAATACTAATAAATGTTTTAAATTTTATTACTATTTAAAAATAAAAAAGGAAATATAAAAAGATATAAAAACAAAAGAAATAAAAAAAGAATATAATAAGATAAAAAAGGAGCAAGGTCTTAGAACAATCCGTTTTTCTTTTTCTAAATTTTTCTAAATTTTAATTTCTAATTTACCACTTATCCCGCTGATGACGTGAGGATAAGTTGACCGTATCTTCACACAAACCGTAATATGAAACTGTAATATGATTTTTGTATTGGCATTTTTTAATTTAATATTACTGTTCGCTATATTTGTTTAGTAATATGAGTTAATTTTATTCTTATATTCTTTACTTTCTAAATTTCTAAATTGCAAATGATTGATTGAAATCTTTGCTTTGCGAAACTCGAAGGGCTTGCTTTGAGTTTTGCCCGTTCGATATATATGTCTAATTTTTAAGTTTATATATATTATTGCTTCTTATTAAGGCATTTATTTATTTTTTAGTTATTTATTACTATATTATGGATTTTACTTCTTTTAATTCTTAATGTTTAATTTCTAATTTATATTTTAATATTTTTAATCTATAAATATAATATAGAACTTATTAATTTTTAAGTGATGAGGATCTGTCTGTCTTTATTACTTAATTATTGATTTGGTAGTTTTTGGATTTTAGATTATTTAGTTGTAGTTTAAATACTAACAATACTAGCAATTTTTATTATTTTCTAAAAATAAAAAAGGAAATAAAAAAAGGTATAAAAACATAAGAAATTAAAAGAATATAATAAGATAAAAAAAGAGAAAGGTCTTAGAATATTGCGTTATTATTTTTCTAAATTTTTGTAAATTTTAATTCCTACTTTTCCTACTTATGCCTCTGATGACGTGAGGATAAACTGGCCGTATCTTCATAGAAACAGTAATATGATTGTTGTAAAAATATGAATGGCGTGTAACGTTTGAAAATAATACACACAAGTTGATCAAATGTTATAGATTAAAATTGAAATTACAAGGAAACGCTACTAGTTTCGTCTGCAGTTGCAGACATCATAAGGCAGTAAAACATTAAACACTGGTTTTTACATGGGAAGCGAGTAGAGTAACAATTTGAAATGATTGGAGAGATACAGTCACATGATGTCAACAATGAGGGAAATTTCAGTTCGATAGAGGGTTAATGGGATAGTGAGAAGGAATGGACAAAATGCTGGAAGAGTGGAATTAAGGATAAGAATAAAAAGTAAAAATTAACAATGTAGAGAATAATAATAAATACGAAAATGCAGGAAAAGGAAAAATAATAAGATGAAAATAAATAGAATAGAAATAAAAATTGCAGAATTAAAAAAAAAAAAATAAGTAATGAAATAGAAAAGGGATAGAAAAGGCAAGAGAGGATATGAAGCGGAAAGAAGGATGAATACAGAAATGAAATAAAATTGGACTGTTATAATGAAGATAAGTTGATGTAAGAATAGAGGGTTGGAAAAAAAAAACAAGAAAAAAAACGTGGAAAAAAAAACGTGGAATAATAAACCACGAAGGGTTTATTATTTGAGATTTTGTTGCATAATTTCTCTAATTTCTTTGTCGGCAATCGTAATCCGTAGAAATTACTTGTAATAAGTAGTAAGTAATGTTTTGTAGGTCCAAACTTTTGATTGATTTGACTGCACGTTTAGTGTATTTATTTTAGATATTATCAGTGTTTTCGGCCCCTTTGTGGTGTTTATATCGTAGCTTACACACTGATATACGAGGACATATCGTGTTACGCGCTGCAGACACATATTTCATAATATGTTACGTTGAATACGTGCGTATTAGTTGAGTCATTCATTCAACAAACAACTTAGACAATGCAATTTTGTTTCATTTTATGTCATTGAACACATGTTCTCGTCACTCGTGTGGTGAATGAAATTGGTGAACGTATAGTTCAATTTTTGTATCTAATTTTCAAATTTTTGTCAAAGATAAACTTGTAAATATACGACATTATAATTAATATTAAGATAATTTCCAGGATGTATTTGAAACCTTAGGTTGGTTTGATCTTGTTCAACGCTTCATTATGAATTACCATTTATAAATCCGGAGCACAACACAGAAGAGAACTAGATACAAAAGAGGAAGAAGCTTTTAAACTTCAAAGATTAAGAAAAAAAACAACAATAAGAATGAAAGTGGTTCTTGTGCATCAAGTAAATTTGAGTAAGAAATTGAATAATCTGCTAAATCTGAATCAAAAAGATCAAGTTCATCTACAGCTTCAGGAGCAAGTAAATCTGATGAATTTAATTATATTTTGTTTCTTGTTTAACAGAAATAACATCACCGGCATCTGAAAATGAACAAAAATAACAAGAAGTTACTAAATTTGGTATTGGCCTTCTAAAATCCACCAACGAAAAAGAAGACGCTGCTTGACAAGGATCAGAACCATATCCAACATTCCTTTCTAGCGACCATGAAGAAACATTCCCGTGTATGCGCTGAATTATCATTTTAGGAATAATGAAGCAGTTCCTCGAGACTGGTTTTTACTCCAAACTAGCCAAACAAGTCTTATTCTGTTTCCGTATCGTCCATTTGCAAATTTCCTAAACTAAAGCGATCTATTTTTACAACAGAAATTGGCTGGGCACCTTCCGAACGCTATAAAAAGCTCCATGACAGAATACCTGATCATGAAAACAGGAACAGTCACGGAGTGTGTTGTGTAGAGTGGCGAAATTTATAAGATAATCTGCCTAAAAACTGAGATAATAACATTCTTTTAATTTTTGAAAATTAATTATTCAACAACATAAAAAGGGAAATGCAGGTATGAAAAGACTTTTTAGTACGGCGATGTAGTTCTGTTATTTCCAAACGTGAATTACTTTTGAAGGACAACAGCAACTTGATTGGTGATTCTAGGATTGGAAATTTCTAGGAATGCTAGAGATCATGTCATTATGATCCTCTTCTTGACGTGTATTTGAAAAAAGTGAAAGAATCACAAACTGAAAAGAAAAGATTTCTGCTTCATTTCTTGCCAATCAAAATTCAAAATGAATTTATTTCGTGCTGTGCTGAAAATGTTCTTAGCTGCATTTTAATGGAAAATGAAGTTGCAAAATGCTTTTCTATAATTGTAGATGCACCGCCAGATTTCGCCCATATTGAGCAAATGACATTCGCATTGTGTTATGTTCTTTGAAGTAAAGAAACAAATGAATACTGCCGGATCCTCTACCGCCTTGATAACTGTATTGAACATCTCTAAATCGGAAATTTAATGCGTAATTTGTGCCAAATTGAAATCTTTGAAAGATTCATGGAGTTTCTAGAGTGCAATAAGAAAACAGAAGACGCCATTACAAATTTAGTTGTTGAAACACTTAAAAAAAGGTAGTATCCCAATAAATGAGGGACGCGTGCAAGGCTACGCTAACGACTCTAATGAGTGGAGCATATAAAAGCGTTAAAACTCGAATTTTGGAAATTAATATCCTGGCCATTCTTTCTTCACGGGTTGAATCTGTGTGTGTTCAAGTGACAGAATGTTGTCCTGAGAAAACAATATTTTTTGCTGTTGTACAGAAGCAGCCTTATACATTTCACGGTAGTCCTCTGAGGAAAATTTGGAAAAAAAAAACACTTCTTGCTTGCTTCATTATATGTCCAACACATGTTGGACTGCTCGAATTTTTGAGAAAGTGAAGCCATTTGCACAAAAGCTTCCTCCGAAAAACAAGTCAATCGACATGGTACTAGAATTACATCTCACTGCAGACACTCGAGCAGATTTGAATAAAATAAAGACTTAAACGAAGTCATTTGAATGTCTCCTGATTGATTCAATGTTTATTAGCCATTAACTACCGAAGCACGGTTTTACAAGCTCTAAATACCACATCGACACAGAATTAGAAAATGTTTCAATTTCCGACAGATTTTAAAAAAAAAGTAGGAATAGTTGGAAGACAATCCTAAACGAATGCAAATTGATACCTGTTTATTTAAGAGTGTAGGCTGAATTTTCAGATCACGGCATACAAGGGAAAAGGAAAAGAAATGCTGAAGAATCAATATTACTACCAACTGAAGGATTTAGTTTAATGTGTTTCATGTTCTTTTAGACAGTGGTAACATGATAATTCGTTTTGGTGTAGCCAACAAAATAAACATTGTATTTAGTGTGCAGTGGTTATTTCACGACTTCAATGAGGTAGAAATTCGAAAAAATGCAAGATAACTACAACAACAAGATAAATGCAAGATAACAACGAATATGAAGATGATATTAGCGAATAGTTTTTTGCAGAACTAATATATTTGAAAATCCATGCAAATATACAGGAAAAAAAAAACTTTCATCTTTGCAGCTACTCGATAAAATAAAACATCTTGAACCCCTATTTCTTAATATTGTTATTCCTTTAATGCTGCTTTGTACAATACCAAAGATTGCGCTCAAGTAGAATGAAGTTTTAGTTAATTATCATTAAAAATGATAAAAAAGTGTTACAATGAACTATGGGTGAAAACCGACGTTGGCTTTTTTTCAGTTGAGACTGAACTAGTCGAACATTGTGATTTTTCAATAGAAATGAATTTATTTAGAACTCGTAAGGCTCGCAAAGCACTATAGTCGAAAACCAAGACACAAACTGTGATCTTTTGACTTTTTGATTTGATATCATATTTGGTTCATCGAAATTAATCTTATTACATTATTGGATTTTTTTTGGTGAAATATATATTACTTTGTACTTATGTAATATTGGAGCACTATTATTAGATTTTCGCATTATTATATTACAGAAAAAAAACAAACAATTGCTATCTAAAGGCAATTTTTTTTTCTATCATCGGGGCCAGGAATAAATGTTTTCCTGGCGGTAATGTGTCCAAGTTGCATCCGAGAATGACTTCATTTTCTCGTCAGTCTTCCTTGAAGTTAATTCGAGTCCCTTGGTTCACTTTAAGTATCTTATAGTCGAGGAGCAAACTGCACATATTTACCTTCCATGGGATTTTTTGTGAAAGGAAGGTGCAACTATGTGGAATCTCTTTATTGAATGCTACATAATGGTGTAGTATCAGGCTGTTTGGTTTTTATCACGTCAAAAATTCAAAATGGCAGTCATACGTGACATCTAATCATTACAGTAAGAATAACTCCTTCCAGAGAGCTCATACGCAAAATGTGTGTAGAACATTTTCTGTTGTGCATGAGCCGAAAAACAAATTTAGTCCTTATCGATTTCTTCATGTATTCTATCGTTTGTGCGTTATGTTCCATTAAATATGTCAACATCCGTATTTATTAAGGGATAAAAAAAATTATTGTGCTTTTTTTTACTCACAATAACTTTAATAATACAATGACATGGAATCACTAGTACAGTCATATATAATGGTATGAACTGCACGTTACTAACATACATATAATGATATAGAACAAATAATACATTTGCAGTAGGGCCTAGTCGTGAGGAAAGTTCTTAAAATGGATTATGTGTGTATATAAAATACATTATTTAATGAGATTACATTTTGCTCTTTAAAACAAGTGATCATCACCATTTAAGTCCTCCTTTGAATCTTTATGGTCATCTTAGTTGTCACGCATTTCGAGACATTTCACATGGTGGAGCACGCTTTCTTTTAACACAAGAGCATTTAATAAGCTAAAGAACTTTTTATGGGGAGCATGGTAGCATACACATAACAGGAGCTGAATAGCCGCTTTTCTTTTCCAATTCCCAACCAAAGTTTAATGGTGCAGGCAGATTTGGGTAGGGCTGGTCAGCAGGGCACCATTCTATGATTTGATAGCGAACTCTATTGTAACTCTATTGTAACATATGGTATCGGTGATGCTCATGTTGGTGGCAAGTTTTCTCCTTGAGTTTTTTGCGTTGTGAACATCCATCACCTCAGATCTCCAATGTTTGATATATTTGTGCCAGGGACATAGATTTGACGTATGAAGTTCTCTATCATTATCAATGAAGTTTTCCAAGCTTCCAAGTTTGCTAACAGCTTCAAAAATGTTGTCATCTGCTTAACTGAAGACTTTCCAAAAAGAGGTTTTTGCTTTCTTTTCCAATGTACCTGTGGTGTCACTTTCAATGACAATGCATGCAGACCTAGTAATGCTGAATTTTTCTTTGGACCTTGGGAATCAGTTGTTTGCTGAGATATATCATTCTTTGATTTTGACAAGCTCCAGTTACAAACATAGTGTCCAGTGGAAAGAGCTTGGAACACCAAAAAGCAATGACGAAGAAATCTGTATCCGTGAGTAAATACTTTCTGTTATTTGATGCTTTGGACTTCCATGGGATTAGAAATTGTTTAAAATTCTCCATACCAAATCTTGTTAACACATAATGTATGAAAGTTTCTTGTTTAATTCTTAAACAAATTTCGTTTCTATCATATTGTATTTCCATTCCTATTAATTGGCCAATTTCACAGATATCTCTAATTCTGAATCTCTTATCCCGAGTTTTCTAAATTTTCTAAATTTGAGACTTTTTGACAAAATTAACAATCATCAATATAAATTATTACATGGGCCTTGTCGTCTTTTCTCTGATATAAATACACACAGGTTTCTGATTGTAGACTCTTATAACTTTCTTTACGTAACACTTTCGTTCATTTTTCGTACCACTGCTAAACAGCTTGTTTTAGTCCGTATAGTGTCTTTTGAAGTTTTAGAAAGTTGTACTTTGAATCTTCAACGCTAACTCATTCTGGAATATTTATGTAGATATCTTTCCCTAAATCTCCATTTAGATCCTCTGACGTTACATCGCACTTGTTTATATGCATAGACTGTTCAGCACTGAGCGCTAACAATTGCCAAATTAATGACATGTCAGGTGTGAATTTACGTAACAAAGACATTTCTAGTTGTTTCTATTCTTTTTCTTTATAGATTCAGAATTTTATATCTTCGTATCTTTGTAACCCAACAATACTCCTTTTTCAAATCTTCTTTGGAATTTAGTAATGTATTTTATCTGGGGGTGGGAATCTTTATGTAAACATCGCTCCCAAACTTTCTTATGTAACTCATGTTGAATTCATTTGAGTTGCCATACCATTTTGCAATAGTAATTTCATTTTTCCGTGTTTCATGGAGAATCCTATTAAAAATATAAGAAGAGCTCTCTACAGCATAAGTCCAAAAATATAAGGGTAATTCTGAATCAATAAGTTGCATTCTACTCTTGTTATTATGTTACTCATATTATGTTTTTCTGCTACTCCACTTTGCTGTGGAGAGTAACAAGAAGTGTTTCTTTGCATTATATCGTTTGCTTCTCAGGTATTCTTACATTTATTTATTTACATATTCCTTTCCTTGATCATTCAGTAAACTTTTTACTTGTTTTTCTGTCTGTTTTTCGATATAATCAATGAAAAGGTTGTGAACTTTGGTACTTTTTTCTCAGACTTCAATAAGTATATAAATGCTCGCCTGGAAAAAAATCGTGTACAAAGTTTCTGAACAATCCTTTCATTTTTTATTCTTATGGGCCCACACAAATCCGTATCCACAAGTTCAAGAATTCCTTTGGCACGAACTTTATTTATCTTCTTGTGTGAAATATTAGTCATTTTGCCCATCTTGCAAATCTCAAAATAAATTATTCTTAGTTTGATTGTCATTGTGCACTTTCTCAATTTCTTTGATTCTTTCATCTTTGGTAATGATTCTCAATTTATCATAATTAATATGGCCTAAACGCTCATCCCACATTTTCACCACGTTTTCATTTCTTACATCTGATGTATAGGATTTGCATTTACTTTCTTCAATTAGACAAATAGCTTCATAGAGGTTATTTCTCAATTTTCCTTTCATTAGCAATTCACTTTTTTTTCCTTTACAGCAAATTGATTTCCATTTATCCCTTGTATGAATCCAGATTTCACTATCTTTTGGAGAAGAAAATACATTGGTATTCATATTCGGAACATAGTATACTTTATCAATGATATAGTCATGTCTTTTTGATTTGATAGGACTGCTTTAAGTTTTCCTTTACAACTCCTTTACGAATGACTTTTATCGGTTTGACAGAGGCACCAACAACTTCAATGGGCTATAATTTTTCAGATCTGTGGCATGTGAAATGATTCGTTGAGTCTACATACCAATTCTTATCTTCAATTTGGGTTTACTTGTTAATTTTACAAATTAATACCCCTGAATAGGATTTTACGTATTTATCATCATTTCTGTGATTTTTCTGATCTTTAACACAACAAAACTTTTGTTTTTGTGATCTTAAAAATAATTTTTTTGACTTGCTTTTGTTTCGTTTCCTTTTTTAATGCATTAATATCTGGCCCATCTTCTTGGACTTCACTTTCTTGACTGCAACTGTATTTTAGTCCTTAAGAAGCTTTTCAGTTATACTATGAAAATTGAAATCTTGAGAATTTTTGGTCAAGATTATTTCTTGTGCTGCTGCATCATAGCTTGAACTTAGACCAGAATATACAATTCAGGATATTTCTTTGTTGTTTCCAGTTCCACCTATTTGTTCTAGCTCTAATAGTAAAAGTTTCAGTTCTCAAAAATTTCAGTTTCAGCTTTTCAGGTAGCACATCATCTTCTCTGAAATCAGTCAAAGAATATATTTTTCTCGATGTAAACAGTGAACCCTCAATGACAAAAAACAAGAAAAATAATAAACACGAACAAAATGTGGGATACAAATCCTTGGGCAGCACTCCGGTTACCAAAAAAGGTATTTGATGGTAAGAAAAAATAACAAACCCTTTAAAGAGTAAAATAATTAATTCAAATAAGGACGAAATTATGGGACGGCCGTTTCGAGCTTGTTGGGCCGTATCGAGAAATTTTGTTCTTGTTTTTAGTGATTGAGGGGTCACTGTTTACATCGTGAATTCCAAATCCTTCCCCTTATACGCCTTTTGAGTCTTGCACTGGCTGAGTGGCCCTGGCTGAGGAGAGCCCAACAAGCTCGAAACGGCTGTTACAGAGTCTCAGCTTAAAAAGGCATTCTTATTTGAAGATATTTTTCTTTTAAGCCTTATTATTGCTAAATAATTCTTATAATATTTGGTTTCCAATTCTTTAAGTTATTTACTTGGATCTGATGTTTCTTCCACAAGTAAACGATATTGATCCTCCCTTAACATCAGAATAGTACTAACAACCTTTTCCAAGCGTTCCAAAAGTTTTCGTTTTTAGAATCCTTCATTCATGGTGTTTACATCGTCAATACTTGTATTTGCTATTCTCTAAAGACCATCTCTCTGTAGAACACTTTTCAGTTCTCTTTTCCATAAAGTATAGTTCTTTCCATTTTATTGCTGCCATTTTCGCATCTGTTCAATATAATAATGGAATGGGTTAAGGAAAACTTACAAAAACAGAGTAAAGACACAAAGCATATGATCTTTGCAGATGACATTGTAATTTGGGGTGAGAAAATTGTTGACATATAGAGGGAATTGGATGAATGGACTCTACAACTGAAACTAGTGGATCTTGAAGTTAGCGAAGAGAAAAGTGAAGTGATGGTGGTGGGACGGGACAAAAACCTAGAAAGGGATATATGCATAAACAACAGGGCATTGAAGATCACAGATAGTTTTACTTACCT
>JAFIDM010000001.1:470160-529764 GCA_023159025.1 Thereuonema tuberculata
GCTTAGTTAATTCCTAGACCCACAGTTGGTGGAACGGGAAAGGATATTTATGTATGTATGTATGTATGTATGTATGTATTTTCGCATATTAAAAAAATTAGGAATAATTGTTTGATTTAATCCACAATTAATTAAGTTGAATTGAAATATGGCATTAAAATTGCTGTGGGTGGAATATTCGCTTGGCGATAATTGTTATTTCTATAATAACATCTTTCATATAATGGCAATTCAATCATGGGGAAAAAAAAGCTTTAACAGTTTCAAATTTTGTCTAGTACAATCTACTGAAATTACTTTAATATTGATCAAGGAATTTTATATTCTAAGCACATTTTCGGGCGGTTCTCAGCGTGCGAGATCACACACTTCCCTTGTAAGTACTGAATGCATTCCAGATGATTTAAAAGTGTTAAGATGTTTATTAATTCTGAATTAGATCTTTAACGCTATTAAAGGCTTTACAAAGGCTTTATAAAGAAATTGAAATTGTTAGTAATTTAGCCACATCTGTGTTTCCAATGAATATCATTTTTTTATTTATATCTCAGTATTCGTAATTCTTAAAAGACTGATTTGATAACTTTTATATTCGATTATTTTTAATCTACCCAACAATTGCACAGACCAAAGTCGTCACATAACCTTTAAAAGCAGAGATAAACATTATCTTCTTGCTTAAACTGTCAATAAATAGAAAGTGCCCCTCCCCTCCCGTAATAAAAATAAAATGAAATAATCGTTTATCAAGCTGTTTTCTTATTATTGTATTAATAACAAGCATATTAATATGTTACTAATAGCAGATGGCCGTAATTTATAAAATCCATATTCAGAACTGTCTTTAGGTCCAATTAACAACAGATTGCAACCACAATTAGAATACTATTCCATGGAGTGAACAAAAAATTAGTTTTAAAAAATCTGTCAATGTATAATTACTAAAATCTTTTATTTCTCTGTCTGTCTGTCCGGCGCATTTCCTGTGAAAAAATTACTATAATGAAACATTCGCGACGGGAATCGAACCTGCAACATTTGATCCGAAGTCAGACGTCAGACGTCAATAGGCCACGGGTACTACATTCAAATTATTGTCTTATTCTTATCACTCCCTTTGTGTGTGTGTGTGTGTGTGTGTGTGTGTGTGTGGCACAATGCGAGAACAGCCAGAGAAAAAAGAAAATAACTCATTAATTTTAGCCTACTAGTTTAAAATTTTAATTTCAATGTTTATTTTTTTAGCTTCTCTCCGTTGACAAAGACGCGCGCTGTCAACTAATGAGTTCATTCAAAAAGGAATACGATATCATTTTTTGCCATAACCGCTTGGAATCGATTCTTCTTGGATTATCTCATACTTACCAGGAGGAGACAAAGGGCTAGCCTAGTTGCAAGAAAAATCGCACTATTCAATAGGAAATGCATGACAAAGTATGAAAAAGAGATTATCTAAAATTATGGTAAAATGAAAAATCAAGTTGTTATGTTCTTACAAAAAACTGATTCAAAAACTGCACTTCCGTGCTGGAGGAAATGCTGTCGAAGCTTCAAACTCCATACTCACTGGTGATAAAGTTTTTTTTCGTTGTTGTGGACCAGAAATTGTAGTCGATGTACGATGTGCTCCACTCCATAATGCAACGGGAATTACATTATTATGATATAATATCTGACGTATTAAAATGATGTATTATATTATTCTGTAAGAGAACCAGGTTAAGGACATACTGCAGCATTATCCTTGGATCAGTCGACTACAGCATTTGCAACTTTCTGTTCTATCACAGGTGTAACAAACTTATATCTCTTTCGGGTTTAAGCATGTAAGATCAGTTTCCTGTTAATCAGTTTCCTATTGACACAGCTGTTAATAGGATCTTTATGTAATTTTATAAAACCTTGAATTCACGCAAAGCAGTTGCAACATTGGTTAATTTCAGGAAAGAACTCACATATTTAAAGCATAGGATCATGCAGAGTGAGAAGCATTTTTAATAGTAAACGTTCAGAATAAACTTGCATATACACACTGTGCCTTTATGTCTCTCCGGAACAGGGAAAATGCAATTTTTTTACACTGTTCGACACTTTTTTTTAACTGAAAGTTTCTGTCTCCATTTTTGACAGCGCAAACATAAATTTGAAATTTGATCTCAGATTTATGGTAGTTATTCATTTGGTGATACTTTGTCATGCGTTTTCTCCGTGGCTGCATCTATTTTACTGTTATTGGAAGAGTTGCCAACAATTTTTTATTTCACGGAATCCTTCTTCTCAAACTAGGAATAGTCTCTCTGTCTTAATTTTGGTGGAATTCCTCTTCTCAGTTAGAACTCTGAATATGGAAACTTTATTATGGCCACCTGGTATTTTTTGTGAAAGTTATTTCATTATCAGTTTAACTGCATTGATATTTGTGTAACATCATATAAATATTTTCCGTAAATCTAATTATTTCAATTTTTAATTACATTATTTCATTAAATGATGCTTCTCTTTTAGTTTATTACTGATGGAATTCAGAATGGGTCAGTGGTTTATGATTTGCGTCTTGGATATTACGAATTTGCTTTAGCTAATCCAAAGTTATATTTGCTTCAAAACAAGGTACTTTTGTATGCAATAATAATAATAATAATAATAATAATAGTAATAATAATAATATTAATAATAATAAAAGTGTATTAGAGTCATCCTCACATAAACTGTACTGGGATCGTCCCATTCACACAGACAAAACCATACATCACAACAGACCTGACATCACACTTGTAGACAAGGTCAACAAACAGACCTATCTCATTGATATTGCAGTGCCTATTAGCAAGAACATGCAGAAAACTCACGCAGACAAAATCAGTAAATATACAGACCTAGCACACGAGCTCCAGAAGCAGTGGAGGCAGGATCGAGTACGTGTTGTACCCATCGTCTTGTCCGCCACTGGTCTGGTACCTAACACTTTGCACCACAGTCTCAGCACACTAGGACTTAACAAAAACACTTATGCACAACTGCAGAAGGCTATAGTACTTAATACAACACGCATAGTTAGAAAATTTATTGACATAACCACACATCCCTAATCATTCTTGCACACGTCTTTATGCTTGGCAATATGTGATTTGGTCCTTGACCCGCCATATTGTTTTTGCTGGGGAAACCCAAGGTTTGAAACATACAAGCTTAATAATAATACTGGTCTGATACCTCACACATTGCATCACAGCCTCAGCACACTAAGACTTCATAGAAACACTTATGCACAACTCCAGAAGGCTGTTGTACTCAACACAACACGCATAGTTCGGAAATTTATGGACACAAGCACACATCCCTAACTATTCTTCCAAATTTTTTTTTTTTTTTTTTTTTTTTATACACTTGGCAATATGTGTTTTGGTCCTTGACCTGCCATATTGTCTTAGCTGGAGAAACCCATGGTTTGAAACTTTTTCGAGATAGTAATAAAAATAATAATAATAGTCCCCTCCTCTCCCAAACAGACTACCTCCACCGACACAATCAGGTAGCGTCGATCGTTCATCAACAGCTATCACACAAACACTCACTTATTAAGAACACGGTCCCGTATTATAAGTACATACCACAGCATATTACAGTCACCCTCATACAAGTTTTACTGGGACGGCCCATTCACACTGACAAAACTATACGTCACAACAGATACCCCACTTGTTGATAAGGTCAACCAACAAACCTATCTCATTGATATTGCAGTGCCTGTCAACAAGAACATGCAGAAAACTCACGCAGACAAGATCAGGAAATACACTGAGCTAGCACACGAGCTCCAGAAGCAGTGGAGGCAGGACCGAGTACGTGTTGTACCCATCGTCTAGTCCGCCACTGGTCTGGTGCCTCACACATTGCACCACAGCCTCAGCACACTGGGACTTAACAAAAGCACGTATGAACAACTGGACAAGGTTGTGATACTCAACACAACACGCATAGTTAGGAAATTTATGAACACAACCACACATCCCTAACCATTCTCCCACACTTTTTTTTTTACACTTCGTAATGTGTGCTTTGGTCCTTGACCCGCCATATTGTCTTTGCTGGGGAAACCTATGGTTTGAAACTTTTACATAATAATAATAATAATAATAATAATAATAATAATAATAATAGTAAAACATTTCAGACAATTTTTAAACAATTGAGAAAAAAATATCTTTGAGAATTAATTATTTTATCTAAATTTAAACATGAATTTCTTTTAATTTAGATTCTTCATTTAAATCTTTCTCATCGACCATGTAGTGAAGGACATGTGGTTGCTAAATGTTACGAAGATTGTTTGAAAGAACATGTTTATCGACATTTAACTTGCAGGTATCTGTGAAAGTGGAATATCTCAACTTTTTCTTAAAATAAACTGAAATAAATTGTTCTTTTTAGAAAGATAAAATAAATTAAAATTAAAATTATTAAATTTAAATTATTTTTAAATTAAATTATTAAATTTAAGCTTAAATTATTAACTTTAAGCAGATAAATAATTTTAATATTATAATACTAAAATTATTAATTTTAAATAAATAATATTAAAATATAGTATATTTTTCTTTAAATGTTTTTTCCTTCTTTTTTTTTCGAAGTATTTTATTTTGTTGTGACAATATTTCTTTTTTTTTTTCAATGTATGGACAATAAAATATTCCTTATGGAAATTAAGCAGATAAATTTTCACAGCTGTAACAAAATCGGAACTTTATCTAGACATTTGTTCAAAGGGTAATGTCAGAAACATTATTTTATCTCTGAATTTTAATTTGAGAGATTCAAATTTTTCTGTTACTCTCAGTATCAAAATTCTAGGGGTATTTACTCTCCGTTGTATACTCTCTCAGTTAATAAGTGCTTAAATGCATAGTTCAATTAACTCTATTATTAATAAATTATTATGATTCAGTTCAACTTTCAACTTTCAAATTTTTGTTTGTAATTAATGGAAGCCTCTTATCAATATTTTAAATCTTTGCTTCTTTTATCCTCGGCCCATACTTTTATGAAGAAGTAAAATGTAGAAATGGACTAGTGACTTGTTCTGTCAATTCCGACAGGTATGCCGATATGCTCGAGAACTTTGTGATATCTCAACTGCAGCAAAGAAATTGTATCGATTCTACCATTTTCATGCAAGATGGTGCGCCACAGCACATCGGACGTCGCGTCGGATGAAGGATGTCCTGCGTCAGCATTTCACAGATGCTGGAGTAATTAGTCGCGCATTTTCCATGAATTGGCCTCCGAGGTCCCCTCATCTGAATGCTAGCGATTTCAGGTTGTGGGGCTACCTGAAAAGCATTGTGTATCAAGGACATGTACCTTAAAAGATCAAATAACGTTATATATGTCAGACGAATAAATGCTGATATGCTGAGAGCCATCTTCGAAAACCTTGTTTACCGCATGCAATTAGTGGAAAATCAGGCTAAATTTGTAGGTTGCTATAATGAACGTTTTTCATTGGTATTTGGTGTGTTGTTATTTACTGCTTCCATTGGCAGTTATGTATTCTTTTTTCACACATTATGCGCCTGCAGCGCCAGAATTTCCCCTATCGGCGTTGTTTGGTACTAATTTTTTTTTTCTTGACAAATCGAAACCGCATATTTTAATTTGTATGGTGGCCAAATTTTGTTGTATTTCGTCCAGTACATAACATGCCACAGGGCCCCGAACACCACCTGTTATTTCTTGATCACCCGGTATATTGTATTGTTAAACTGAAGAAATGAAGGATAAAAAGTATAATAATAATATAAGAAGAGAAAATTTTCAGAATAATAGGGAGTTTATTTGTTTTATCACTTGCAACATGACATACATTATGAGAGATATGAAAAGTTTTTTCAGAGAATTAAAGAAGTACACGGAATAATAAAATATAAAAGTATAAAGAACCATCAGAAATGCGTCAAAAATATTGCGAAATGGGAAACTAATACAAACTTTCTATTTTAGCAAAGAAATTTGGGATTCTACCAATTAGTAAAATGAAATACCCCTAATGATCGAAAATCAGAAGATCAAAGATAGAATAGAAGAAATCAAATGGGAACTTATTGAAAACCAGATTAAAGAATGCAAAAAGAAAATTGCTAAATTACAAAACCAGGAACATTACATTAACAACTGTATGAAAAGAGATTTTAAAGAAAACATTTATCTGGTTATCATGAAAATTAATAAGATTTATAATAAAATGAATAAGAAACTAAATGAAATGAAATGGAAGAAAGTAAAAAGACAATGAGACATAATGATGGAAACACGGTATAATAAATTTGGAAAGGAAAAAGATATGTGATAAATTTAAGTGACAAACAACTAAAGGTAGAAGATAAGATAATATTAAATAAAGGATTAGACTTTCAAATTACTAATAACACACACAATTTAAATTTATCGACTGAAATTGACAAATGCAAAGACAGTATAAAAGAAAAGGACGCAATTTACAGCATTTTAAGTGACAATAAAGATGGGAAAATTAAAAGAACAGATATTAATAAAAAAGAAATTGAAATATTAATAAGATTCAAAAGTGATATAACAAGGACAATATTGATATAATGATATAACAAAGGCAATCACCTAGTAATTATGGATAGTAAAAATTATGAAAATAAAGTTAACGAAATGCTAAACAAAAATTAATAGGAGGGATAAAAAAGAAAATTCAACGAGTAAGTTATAAAAAAAAGTGAAAGCATTAACAGCAGACATATTAAAAGAGAAAATAATCATCAAAACATAATATAATCAAACAACAGCCAGTAGGACTACAATACTAATACTTTAAACCAAGGGCCAAAGAACGCAAAAATGAAGTATCTTTGAGTCCCGTGATAAATTCGTTCGGTTCACCGACACAAAATCTAGGGAGATGGACATATACTAAAAAGTATTGATAATACTGAAAATGTCATTAAGAACTCTAATCAATTAATTAACATAATAGAAAATTTTAACAGAAACAATAGATTAATATTGTATATAATGGACATAACAGGCATGTATACGTCTATATCGGTGGAAGAAACTACAGAAATATTAGAAAACAAACTAGATGCGAACAATTTTGATAAATTACATAAAAGAAAAATTACAGAAGGACTACATATCATCTGTAATAATAGCTATTTAAATTCGGACAAAAATTTTATAAACAAATAGAAGGCTTTTCGATGGGTAGCCCAATATCTGGGTTACTTTGCAACGTATACATGGAGGACTTTGAGAAGAATATACTCGATTGGACAACGAACAATTTTGATTACTATAGATATGTTGATGATGTAATTATAATATGGAAAGGGACAGAAAGACAGTTTCAGAATTTTTTCAACAGAATAAATTCAATTAATAAATAAATTAAATATACAAAACAAGAAGAAATAGGAAACAATATTTACTAACTGGATTTGACACTTGAGAAAAATGGTAAAGATATTTCATATGAATACTATGAAAAAGATTTCAAAAGTAGGCATTTTATAACCTACAAATCAGCACACAACATAAAAATTAAGAAATCAGCGATTCGTAACACATTGAATTGTGTAACACGGAACACTATAAATAACGAAAAGTGGATAGAGAACACATCATATTTCAGGGAAACATTAAAAATTATTGAATACCCTGAAGCTTTCATAAATAGATGTTTCCAAGACTTCTACAGGAAAACTAAAGTAAAAGAAGAAAAAAAGACAAAATTATCATATAATAACATCCTAAAATTACGTAATGATATTAAAATTAATAGAAGGATTAAAGAAATATGCCATAATAACGATCTCAGAATAATCTACAGGAAAGAAAGAAATATTAAATTCTTATTAAACAGAAAAATCGACAAAGCTATGGTTGATGAAAGGATTATGGGAACAGCATAAAAATTGAAATGTTGAACATGCGGGAAAGAGTATTTCGGAAATACTGGAAGAATGTTGAAAGAACGGGTCCGCGAACACACAGCTGCCTATAGGAACAACCACCCACAGATTTCGGAACGGGCTGAACATTATTTACTAGAAAATCACAATCCAGATCTAAAAGTTGAAGTACTTTTTAAAATTCAAGACAAACATACTAAATATGTAGTAGAAGCAATTACAATAAAATCCTTTGAATGCATTGACAAAGATAGAGGATACTTAGTTAATGCTAATACTTTATCATATTTCCAAGACATAAGAGAGGAAAGGAAGCAAAATTTAAATAAAAAAAACCTTAATTAAATAATGAAATAAAATAAAATAAAGTATGGTATATTTTATTTCATTATTTTATTATTTTTTATTTTATTTTTTATTATTATTATTATTATTTTTATATTTTATTTTATTTTTTATTTTTTATTTTGATTTAATTTTTTATTTTATAATTGAAATACGATCACATTATTCTGTGGTATAATGGAATACAAGAAGAAATAATACGTATTGGTAGAGGAATCATATTATTATATAATTGAGACAGATTACATTATTATTAATTTGTATAATTAGAAATGATTACAGTTTTATTATATTGTACAACGGAGAATGATAAGACTTTATTATTAAGTCATTTTATTATATAATCGAAACATGATTACATTATTATTATGTTGTATAACTGAAAATGATAAACATTATTGTTGTTGAAAAAGCAAAATGATAGGTTTTTGCAAAATATCGCCAGAAATATAAGGAGACCTTATCCTTTCGCTTCAGCTTCACATTTTCAAACTTTTGTCCCACAGTTTTCTTCATTGAGATGATATCAATTTCCCGCACAGTGTGACAGTTCACCTCTTCATGACCGATTTCGCCTGTGCTTAAAGACACTATCTCCTTATTCTCAAGGAATGGTGGGTTTTCAGCAAACTAGCCACGCAGCTTCTCCATGTCGAGGTTATACCTAGTGACAAGCGAATGCCTCATGTCTACATGTTGTTGTGAAATGCCTGAACGTACCTCAGTGAACATCTCTGGTTGTTCGCAGATGTGTTGGAGGCAAAACATTCCGAAAATCCATCTAGAAAGCGCACTGTCACGCGTCAGCTCTCCGTAACTTTTCATTACCGTCATTAATACCTGCTCAATACTCATGTCAGACCAATTTCCAAACCAGAATTTTAGTCTTCGACGAATAGTGAAGTAGCCTTCTGTCGTGAACTTGTGAAAATCCCGAGAGTCCATTTTGTCGTATAGGTTGATGATGTCTTGGTAGTAGAGATGCACACTTTTTGTTTAATTTAAATGACCTGCTGCATGAAAGAAGGATATCATTTCTTTGACACATTTGAGATGCATTTTCTAATCAGCCATCCGTTCAACTTTAATGAAGTCTTTTATCAGGGTACACATGCGGGAGTACTGAATCCTCAGGGCTGCAGTGGGCACTTTCTTTGCAATAGTCGACAGCATTTCTGTGAATTTGACAGTCACTGCTTGCAATGCTTCATCGTCATGTGCCCTCAAAATGATGGACCTGTCAGGAAAATTGATCAATCTATCCAGTGCAGATGAGTCTTTTTCTATTAAGCTGAGACGTTCAGAAATCGAACCAGCCAAGGCAGTATGAGTGAGGATATGTGCTCGAACAGCCCTGGCATATCCGTAACCTGACAGTATTTTATCAACACTGTTTCTAGCATAAATTGTGCAAAACAGCTCTTTCCACTCACTCTTAGCCTTAATATTCCCCATTGCGCTCATAAACAACATCAAGAGGTAGAATCCTCCAAGTCTCACAATGACATTGCTAAGCTCTGGAATAGAGTCGTTTGCTATCAAATCACGAGCCTTCCAGTATAATGGCTGGTCAAAAGTAACGATTTATGTATTCTGATTAAGTGATCTAGATTCAGCACTTGCAGCAAGAATGGATGTAAAAACTGTGTGGTAATCGCTTGGGGGTGCAATGATAAATGGTAGGTCAACTATTTTAGAACATTCGTATTGCTCATTTCGTGTTCTCAGCTCTATAAAACCATTCCAGCCTGTTACTGTTGATGAATGCCCCGAGTTTTTCCCACAAAGCCAGGCGATTTCAGAGTCACATGGCTCAGTCGCCTGGGAATAGTTGATTTCTACATTCCCCACGATGACATTTTTTAATCCAGCATTGGTCGATCTGTGATATTATTTCAAGGGAAAACTGCCAAATATTGTAATTAAGTTGGATGATGAGCTCACCTTCAAGCGAGTTATTTCTGTTTCACTTCTTACTGCATCTCGGGGTGTCACTGCCGTAATTCCTCCCATGCCACGGAAGGTGTCACGACCATCCAATGTGTTTACGTTACAGTCGGCATTGTCAAATATGAATTGGCTGAATGGAACGGATTTTTCCTTATTCAAAATCATCGTGATCTGTCTCTTCTACAGAAAAGTTGACGTTTCCTACAAGGAGAAGTCAAAAATCCGAATTATAGAAAGTACAATAAAACAGGTCGGAAATTTTTATTATAATAACTACTGTAATGAGCACGCTAATCAATAAAGAATTCATAAATTTAAAAAAATAAATTACCTGCCAAACTCCTTTGACAAATAAAACACTATCCTGGCTCGTTAAAGATGCCATTGCAGATCCTATCGACATAATTGCGGGTCACATTTACGCGTATCGCTTATTCACAACGCTGGGACACAACTGAAAAACAGAAAACAAAAATTAGGTCTCTTGAAACATGTACTGAATGACCGTTACAGGGAGGTTGTGGAGTAGTATGTGTGCGTGTGTGTGTATGTGTTTGAGGGGGGGGGGATTAAAAATCCTCCAAGTGCAAAGACAAATTGGGTTACTTGCTCTTTCAAAACTTACATGTACACTGTATTGTATGAATACTACAGAGGAGAAGGAAGTGGGGGTTGTGGGGGTAGGTTGAACGGATGAAAATGAAGGCAGATACCATAACTCCATTACATATGTTGCGAAATGGAAAATACATAGCGAAAACAAGCCTTTTTACGAGCTTTTTAGCAGTATTTCACGATTTTGAGAAATTTTGCATTTTTTCGACGCTTTGTAACTCGATACCTAAGGGGTCAAAAATATTTTGACCAATGAAAATTGAATCAAAGTTAATCCTCTGCAAATTACTATTTTAAAGTTTTCCGCTAAAATCGACCGTTTTCGAAATATTTCTAAAACACTGAAATTTAGCGGTTTTTCGCCCCCCTCCCCAAGTTAGCACAGGATTTTCTTGTTCGGAAACTTGGGTATAGTACTACTAGACACCCACAAACAACATCTCAAAGTTTCGTTAAATTCGGAATTTTTCTAAGATACCTCCCCCTCCCGATTTACGTCTATGACGACTGGGCTATTATGCCCGTATGAGCAGCAGTTTCGCTGTATGAAACACCTGCTTCATGCAAGCTGATCATTCGATACCGCTGATACTTCGGCACTTGCTTATAAATCGCCCTTTGATGTCAACTAGGTGTACTGACTGACATACTGGCACGTGTACAGCTGACGAGGAAAAACTACTTGTCGGGATCCTCAAAAGTCTTTAACTTTTACGCTCTTACATGACAGTTCAGGGGACGCAATTATTCCAAATTTTAATCATACCCTGCTTTACATTTCCTGAAAGTTTTACTTCATATGCATGTTTTCTTCATGGTGTTGCATTTTTCACAAACATGAGTGTGTATTTCTAATTTTATTTTACAGAAATAAAAGTCAAATAAAAGTCAAAATTTCTTGGAAAATTTTTATGTAGTCTGTATTTTAAGTTGAGAAACTTAGAAGTTTAAATATAAGATAAATGAGAAAAATTCTTAGAAAGTGTAAATTTGAAAGGATTGTTATCATTTACCTTAATTTAACTGTTACTTCAGTTTAATGTATTGTACAACAATTTTTAGATATTTTTGAGAACGAAGTAATATGAAAAGAAAATGAAAATTAGGTTTTTTTTCTGACTGTGTATTTTAGAAAGTGAATAAGGAAACATATATATCTGTCTGACATTAAACAAATATTGGTGGAAATAATAACTTTATATGAGTTCTATGTATGTATTGTAAATACATTGCATGATTTCATTTAATCTATAGTTGTGAAATAGAGTGGTTTGAATGAATATTCTTAAATACAGAAATACAGTATGAACTCATTAAAAGCAATCATAGCTTTAAGTAAGTCTCTGATAAAAGTATATTCACTTAGATAAACAATCAAAACAACATATATCCTTGTTTATTGTTGTTAGGTTCCATCAAGTCGTCTACGACTTCTGGTGACCTCATCTACTAAGGCTCTCCAAACAGATCTATCATTTGCAGCATATCTTAGTTGTTGCAAAGAATTCCCGGTAGCTTCCTTTATATCTTCCAACCATCTTCTTCGTTGTCTTCTTCTTCTTCTCTTCCCCTCTACCTTTCCAAGCATAATTATCTTTTCAATGGAATTATCTGCTCTCATAATGTGGTCAAAATAGGATAGTTTTTGCCTTAAAATCAATCCTTCCAACGAAGAGATTGGCTGAATCTGATTTAAAACCCATTTGTTAGTCTTCCTTGCAGTCCATGGTACTCTCAGAAGTCTTCTCCAGCACCAGAGTTCAAAGGAATCGATTTTCTTTCTTTCCCTCTTTCGCATTGTCAAACTCTCACAACTGTACTTCATCACGGGAAAAACCATTGCTTTCACAATCCTAATCTTGGTAGATTTAGAGATGTCTCTGTCTTTCATTATTTTCTCCAGGTTCGACATTGCTCGCCAGCCCAACAAGATTCTTTTCCCTATATCTTCTGTGCATCCTCCATCCTCATCCAGTCTTGATCCTAGAAAATCAAAGTGTGAGACTTTCTCTATCACCTCATCTCCGATTTTTAGCGCTCCTATTTTTCCTGTTGTCATGATCTTCGTTTTCTTAATGTTCAATCTAAGTCCAAATTTTAAGCTTTCATCTTTTACAATGCCGAGAAGAAATTCTATGTCTTTTTCATTTTCTGCCAACAGGGTAGTATCTTCTGCATATCTTAAGTTATTAATCTTAATTCCTCCAATCTTCACACCAGCTCTTGATTCCTCTAGTCCCGCTCTTCTCATGATATGTTCGCTGTACAGGTTGAATAAGTATGGTGAGAGGATGTATCCCTGTCTCACTCCCTTTCCAATGTTAAACCACTCTGTATCTCCAGACTCAGTCTTTACTGTAGCCTCTTGCTCTCTATACAGTTCTCTTAATAATCAGATGCTCTGGAATCCCCATAGATCTCAATCCAATCCATAGTCTTCCATGGTCAACACAATCGAACGCTTTGCTGTAATCAATAAAGCATAGATAAATATTGAAAAGTCTTCAAATCTTCAAAATAAAAACAAAATAAACGTATAAAACCATACATTTATTGAAATAAATATTTCTTAATTTTCGAAAAGACATGACTTCTTTTCTTTTTCAAAGCCTAAAAAACAACAACCATATGTTACAAACAAGTAGAGGAAAACGATACAGATATGAGACATTCATGAAATTGTATTGTTACAACAATACTTACAAATGCTATTCTCCTAATTCTTTAATTTTCACCTTATTTTTACAATTTGAAATACATATATTGTCAAACTCTTTGGCCATTTCCACAATAAATTTGTTTACATTAACACCATCATTTCTATTAATATTTATCTTTTTGGTATTTCTAATTAGTAGACTTTCCATGGTTTTTCTCGTTTTACAATCTTTTTCAATACATACAATTTTGATTTCATCTTTTACACAATGATTTTTATTCATACAGTGTTCAGCCAATTCCGATTTCTTGTAAAATGTAAAAATAAGGTGAAAATTAAAGAATTAGGAGAATAGCATTTGTAAGTATTGTTGTAACAATACAATTTCATGAATGTCTCATATCTGTATCGTTTTCCTCTACTTGTTTGTAACATATTGGTGTTGTTTTTTAGGCTTTGAAAAAGAAAAGAAGTCATGTCTTTTCGAAAATTAAGAAATATTTATTTCAATAAATGTATGGTTTTATACGTTTATTTTGTTTTTATTTTGAAGATTTGAAGACTTTTCAATAGATAGAATGTCTAGAAGAGGGAGATTTAAGAAGACTTATGATAGATAAATATCCTTTTGAAATTCCCTTGATTTCTCCATAATCCATCGCATGTTTGCAATCTGATCCCTCGTGCCTCTTCCCTTTCTAAAACCTGCCTGTTCTCTTGGCATTTCTCTCTCCATGTAATATTCAAGTCTTTTTTGTAGTATTTTAAGCATGACTTTACTGGCATGCGGGATCAATGCAATTGTGCGGTTGTTGGAGCACTCTCTAGCATCTCCTTTTTTTGGTATTGGAATGTATACCGATCTTTTCCAATCTTAAGGCCATAAGATCTTCTTCCATACTTGTCTACAGACTTCTCCTAGTAATCTAGTAGCTTCTTCTCCCGCCTCCCTGATCAGTTCTAATGGTATTCCATCAGTACCCGGTGCTTTCCCTTTTTGTAGTTCTTTTATTGCCCATCTTACCTCAGAGTCCATTATCATTGGTTCTTCGCTAAACTTGTTTTCAATAAATATTTCTTTTTGATTTGAATCCCTTTTGTATAGGTCTTCAGTATATTCCATCCATCTCTTCTTGATCTCAATGCCCTCTGTAAGATCTTTTCCTGTTTTGCTTTTCACTATTCCTAATCTAGGCGTGAATTTTCCCGTAATATCTCTAATCTATTTAAAAGATCTCTTGTCCTCCCTTTACAGTTATCAACTTCTATTCTCTGACATTCCAGATTGATATAAAGTTCCTTATCTTTTCTAGCTTGTCTTTGAAATTCCGCATTTAATTGTCAAACTCCTTGCAAATTGCCCTTGGATTTTTCCTCTCTTCTTTTCTCAGCTATTTTAATTGCTTTATCAGAGAGCCATTTTGTCTTCCTTTTCTTTTTACTTTTTGGTATTAAATTATCGGCTTCCTCAGTAATGATATCTCTCATTTCGCACCATAAATCATCAGGACTTCTTTCATCAGTAATTAAAACTTTGAATCGTTCTTCATCTTTCAATGCGAAAGTTTTTGGGATTTTTTCATTTCTCTTTATTGCATTATATCTGCGGACCTTTTTAAGTTTGATTCGGATTCTTGCCGTTAATAATTCATGATCAGTTCCGCAGTCTGCTCATGGTAGTGTTTTTGCTGAAAGGACTGCACTTTTCCACCGTCTTTTACACATAATATAGTCTATTTGATTACGATGAAGACCATTGGGCGTTGTCCATGTGTAGAGTCTTCTTTTATGTTGTTAAAACCAAGTGTTTGCAATCAACAGTGAATTGTCTTCGCAAAATTGTATTAGTCTTGCTCCTGCATTATTACGTCTTCCTAAACCAAATCTTCCTGTTATATCATCTGTTTCCATCTCTCCAACTACTGAATTCCAGTCGCCCAAAATAAATAAAACATCTCTTTTTGAGGTATCATCTATTACTTTCTGAAGACTATCATAAAATTCCTCAACATCCTCCTCTTCAGCAGCTGATGTAGGTGCATAAATTTGTATTATTGTGAAATTAAGTGGTTTCCCTTGTATTCTTAGATATATTATTCTATCATTAACTGGATTGTATCCAATAACACAATTGGCTATGTTCTCCTTAATGATTATTGCTACTCCGTGTCTTATTTTATCATTACCAGAGTAGAAAACCTTGTAATCATCTGATTGAAAGTGCCCCTTTCCGATCCACTTTAGCTCACCTATTCCCAAAATTTCCAATTTGGTTCTTTCCATTTCACTTTTCACAATATCCAGTTTTCCCTGATTCATGCTTCTTACATTCCAAGTTCCAATGTAGTGTGTTTCTATAAAGCAGGCAACTGATTCTTTCATCCTGTTTGCATCGGTGGCTGAACTCCCTTCCGGCTTTGATCCAGCAACGTCATTTTTGTATCCAGATCTACTCAAAAACGGTTGTCGCTCCTTCCCTGTAGTTAGTAGTGTGCTTTCAGACCAGGGGTCTCATCTTCCAGCACCATAGCTTGATAATCTAATGGTAACTTGTACATGAGGTTTTCTTGGAATATATTGAGGTAGTTTTCCATTGCTTTCCTCACATGCAGTAACTCCATCTAACTCGGAGTTGTGTGTGCCACCGTTGGACTTGTTAGTCTCTTCCGCCGCCACACTTGGATTGATGACCTGCATATTCACCACTCAGCTCAAGAGACATTTGAGCCCCCCGTCTCTCGTTAGCACCTGACTTAGAGTCCCACTGGGGTTAGAACCCAATCTTCGTCCAAGTTGCTCAGGCCCAGGACCCACCGCGTGGAGGTGAGAGTGGAGTTGAGAAGGAGAGGCTATGTGTCCCGGTTGGGATCAGCGCATCGCTTCCCCATTGGATCCCATACATCCTTACATTTTTGATTTTACCGAATATTTTTTGAAGGTCTGCTACAGTTCAATTTCGGGTGTCACACAATGGTATTTATTCTAAAACTCATTATGATATGAAATCCTGTGAAATTAACATACTCCTGCTTTGTTTTAGGTTCCGGAGTTCATTCAGATTTAAAGTTGTGTACATTGTAAAATTCTTTAAGATATTAAATAAATATTTTAAAGCTTAGCAAAAATCCTTTGATCTGAATGAATGTGTTGTCAAATCCGAAACCCTGAAATGCTTCCCTTGACTTTTAAAAGCTTATCCAATATGTATACTTAATTTCAATTCAGTCAGTATATGAACAGCAAAGGTTCAAGTAAATCTAAAAGTGACCAAGGACGCTCAATCAGATTTCAATGTTTGATATTAGATGGAATAATGATGTTGATGCATGCTTTCTATATGTTAAACCACCGTCGCAATGAATTTTAATTACCACTATTCATTGCTTCAGTATCTAATAAAAAAGTAAGCACATTTCACCTATCATTAGCAACTACGAATTATCTATAGGAAACTCTAACTTCCTATATTTTTTATTTTATTGATTACTGTACTGCAAATACATTCCATAAACTATATGATGAAATTCTCCTGTAGACAATCAATCATATATCAGAAACTTAGATTGGGTGCTGGAATTTATTTTAATAATAAAATAAAACACTTCAAATGCATGTTACAGCGAATTTTAGGGGTCTTTTATCTATATCCCTTTCTCAAGCATTTTTTTACTTCCAGAAATAAATACAAAATAAGATAGTAATGACATAAATCATGAATATAAATGACAATAGGTAGTTATTGAGACGGAAAACTGATGTTTGCATAACTCTTTCAGTATAAGAGTCCTTATTAATAAGAAGAGACGCTAGACGAATAGCAAAACCGTCTACTGTTCTTCCTTTATTTCTCTTATAGCATGTTAATAATAACGCTAATAACATGCTAATAATATATATTATTTATGAATAATACTTCTTTTATTTTCCTTTTCAATATTTAGTATTGTTACCGTTTTCATTGGGAACTAATCATGTAAACTAGCAAGTTCTGTCAATTCTGATTTTCAGTATATAATAATGTAATCATGTTCTCATGGTTTAGCGTTCTTGTAGTCGAATTCTAATTGGGTGAGCTGATCTCCTGTATATGATACACTATATGTCCCACATTGAATTTTATATATACTGTCCGGCCACTTTATTAGGTACACCCCTGCTATGAGCACAGATGCTGTGTTTCACAACAACTCTTCACACCGGTGGTGACAGTGTCATGGGTGGCGGTTGTTTTCCTGGCATTGATACCTCTGGGGGCAAGTCAGGATGCTAGAGGGTACCTAAACATCGTAGCTGATCAAGTGCAACCATACTTATTATTATAACATAGTTTATTTCATATGTATTGCTACTTCCAGCAGGATAATGCACCGGTGTACAAAGCCGCATCACTAGGGGATGGTTTGAGGAACATGACGATTCCTTTCCTTGATGCAGTGGCCCGCTCAGTCCCCGGATCTCAACCCGACTGAAAATTTGTGGGATAAGGTGCCAGGCCTACACTCCATCAAATGTTCAGGAACTGCGTGACTCTCTCATGTCTGCATGGTACACAATATCTTAACAACGTTTTCAGCATTTTGTAATTTTTAATTTCTATTAAATTAGTCTAGTCAAGTGTACAGGCATCAAGAAAAATACAGTAACTGACAAAATATATTTAAACATACTAAATTCAGCAATCTATCTAGATGTTCAGCTATTATGTTGAATCGTTTGAAGTACTTGTTGATTCTTCTCGAGATTATTTTCTAATAAGTTTAGAATTTCTTTCACCTGGATATTAGTATACATGTTGTTAATATCTATTATTAGTAATATTATCTATAAAGGAGAAGTCAAGAATAACAAGAAGATAAAATTTATTTTATTGTGAATAAAAAGTATTACTTTAAAAAAAATAATAAAGGATGAGGAAGTATTAATTAACTTGTACCCTCCTTTTTATCTGTCTAAATGAAAGCTAAATTTTTAAAGTAAAATGTAAATGGATCCTTCATTAGAGAGCATTCTGAGATTAATTCTTCAATTATCACTGAGATCTCAAAAAAATCAAGGTGTATCAAAATTACTAACCCAACAAAATTCCAAAGAGAAACTTCAAAGGAAAAAATATTAAAATTTCACTTGATGGTCTCAATGAAAGTATAAAAATAATTCACTAAAAAGATATTAAACTGGACATTTGCTTCACTTCTTTTCAATGCATAAGTAAAAATCATTATCAAACTCTTAAATTCAATTCGTTTTAGCCCGATTTTCGGCATTTTAAAGGCACTTTATAGCATAGAAAAGAACAAAAGGAATAGGATAAACAGTCACGCTTGTTTTCTCATTTGCATTCTTAAAACCCGGAAAGCATAATGTTTTTTATCTTTCTGCAACAATTAATGCTAAGACGAAAAACAGGTGCAGATGAAAAAAACGAATCTTCAAATCGACAACCAAAAAAAAAAAAAAGGAATCTCCGAATCGACAACCAAAAAAAACAAAACCACCCCTGTTCTATACGATATCTTTCTATAGCCCTCACTTTCGTTCTGCGACGTTGTCGCGCCGTCGCTTGATATTCTGCTTTGGGGATTAAAACATTAAAAAAAATTAAAATAAAGTAGTAGAACTATCTTTCTTAGTTTTATTCATTGATACTCGAAATTACGATAGTTATCAAGAGGATTAGAATCGATGCAATGATGTACGCAGAGAAAAGTTAAACGAGATAATGGCTTATCCTCAGTCAGAAAAGTAATAAATATTGATTAAAGGGACATTAAAGTTTAGTATGTAAGCTATAAGAACCAGATTCGATCTTTAGAAATTGAGGGTAAGATCCTGCAAAACAGGGTTTCTGAATTAGTGATTCAGAATTCTCAGCCTAATTACGGGAATCATTTTACAATTTAGTCTTGGTATCCTTAGCAATGGTTTTATTGCGAAGTAATTGCGCTACTGCAAAACTTATTTTGACTTACTACTTTCCCACACTATCTTTATGATTCTTTATAACAATTAAAAACTTGATATCGAATGCTATTGACATTTTTTTAAACAGCAATCAAAATTAGTCATTGGACAGGAACATCTCTACCTTAAAACCAATTTCTCTTTTCTTTGCAGAAAGTTTGTGTGTGTGTTTTGAAAGGAAGAACAACTGAATGTTTTCTATTACAGCAATATCTGATGTGAACGTTCTCAGATTTTGATGAACTAATCAAAACGATCAGTAATCACAAAATTAATAGGTTCTTCACTACAATAGGAGTTATCCTTTCTTCTTTTTACAACATAAATTACAAAAATATTTTATTTATTACTAAAATATCAACTTTATGTTTGATCTTAAAGAAGATGATTCAATGAAAAATAGAAAAATACAAGAATATTATTGTAACTTGAAATATTTTAAGTTTAAAAAAAGTTATACAGAATAATGTTTGGAAGAAAATTTATTTAGAAAATACTTAATGTTTTCTATTCAAAAAGTGAATGTGAATTTACTGAAATACGCTTTCTAAATCAAATTTGTATTTTTTTTAGATTATTGTATATGGTTAACTCTCATCTACCTGACTGTAATAATTACGAAGATATGGAAGCCGCATATTTTAAAGCAAAAAGTTTGACATTCAATGATCCACCTGCTTGCAGCTGTCCTATGAAATGTGTGGATTCACATTTTTACTTACGGAATACACGTCTTCAATCTGACAAATCTTTGTTTCGCACTAATATCTTGATTGAAATTGCATTTGGATCAAGCAAAATTTTTATTAGTAAAGAATATCTGAGCTATGATCTTCAGAATTTCATCACAGACATTGTAGGTAGCTTAGGATTGTTCCTGGGAGTTTGTGCATTAACATTCATTGAAATACTTGAAGCTATAACTTTTCATTTTCATATGGTAAGTAAATAACTATAATAACTTAAAATAAATTGTAGATCAGTTAAAGTATGATTTAGTTGCTTTTTTAACAGAAAATATTCTAATATAATATTTCTAAAATTAATTTATTATAATCTAATATAATTTAAACATATATTAGATTTCTATTCTAATATAATATTTCTAAATAATATTCTAATGGTTAGAAACTATGAATTTGAGTATTGATGTACACATGCACTGATGTACCAGAAAAACTACACTTCAGAACCTTCTTTCGATCAGACTACCTAGCAAAACTTTTAATATTTTTTTAGTTTTTTTTTAAACTTGTGTGTTGACCTTTTTATTTATTTTATAAAACTCTTTAAGCACACGTTAAAATGAATTTCCTGCTTTCTAGAGACGAAGGGTGGTGTGCAAATGTGCAGTGCACGGGAAATTTCTCGAACTTTGGACATGCCTGTGAGCACGGTGCATAAAATTGTACGAAACATCCTGCATTGCAATCCATACAAAATTACCCATGTTGAGGAGTTGCTGCCTGTTGATCTACCAATAAGAGAAAGGTTTGCTCTAGAATTTCTTGCTCGCATGGAAGTGGACAGTGAATGGCCATGGAACATTTTGTGGACAGACGAAGTCCATTCCCATCTCCAAGGACATGTCAATAATTAGAACTGCAGAATATGGGCAATGGAAAATCGTTTGCACATGAAACAGTACCTCTTCATTCTCCAAAGGTAACGGTGTGGTTTGGGTTGACGCCAGCGTTTATTGTACGGCCATTTGTTTTCGAAGAGATGGGTCGTGCGGGTCCTGTTAGCTGTATCGTCAATGGTAAACACTATGAGAGTCTTTTGTATAACAACTTCATTTCAACACTGCAGCAGCATGCATGTATGGTAGCATCATTTTTCCGCACATTCCAAAGCCAGTGAAGCTGCTGCTCAAGAGGCATTTTGGAAATGATAGAATTATCATCCATCATTTTCCAACAGTCTGGCTGTCAAGCTCACCTGATCTTAATCCTTGTGTCTTCTGGCTGTGGCGATATCTGAAAAGTGTTCTGTTTAGTGGTCCGATTGCAAACTTAGCTGAATTGAAGGCATGCATTGCGCAACACATTTCACAATGTGACCCCTGAGACACTTCGATCTGTTGTGGAACATGCTGTTTTTCGATTTCAACTTGGCTAGCATATTCAACATGTCTTGCGCAAGTCTCGCGATAATTAACAACCGATTTCATTGCTGATTTTTATGGTCTTTTTTGGCCTAAGGACATTTAAAAAAAAACGATTTTTTTTTCTCATTCGATAAGGTACAACCTTGCCATGGTGGATGGGCTTTAAACTAACAGTGCCACAACTGTTGATTGACTTGGAAGTCATTTCTTCAGTCAAAACCCGATACAATCAAGCACATTGAACAGTATAGTTGGTTTGAGGCGCAACCTACACCGTAGCCATCGTTTTGCGATTAACTTGTAGCCAAACCCATTTACGTTAAGACGCTTAAAGCGCCATCTATTGCTAACATTTGGAACTATTTTTTTTTCTTATGCCATACCATTTTCCCCCTCTTCCAGTATATTCAGTTCAAATTTCAGACATTCTGAGCAGTGGTTCTTTTTTTACAGCATGTTGAAAGTTGAACATTACTTATAATCACCCTGTACTTACACAACTGCACTTGTGAAGCAGAAATCATCCTATTAATAGGCAAAAGTTATATGATCTTTGTAAATTTAGAGATTTGTAAATTTGTAGTTTTGTAAATTTGTAATTTGAAATAACCAATCGCAGTACAACGTTGGAACACATCAGGCATGACGTCACGCCCATATTTAAAGATGGCGTCTCTACTATTTTCTCCACTTCACCACAACGGGTCGCAATTACACAATTATTATCAGCGTATTGAGATTTCCTTTCCCACATAAATGAAGTTTACACTGAAATGCATGAAGTTCATGCGTCAAAATTTCTCAGAGAGTTTAAAAAACCTCGGTTTTTACATAATTTCGGCTGTGTAGCCGCTCTCTCAATACACAACAAGTAAGGGACAATGACGATGCATGTGCCCTCAATGTTGCCCAGACAGGATTATTGGTATTGGCTGTTGGACATTCGTTATTGTTATTGTTATTGTTGAAACTGGTAAATCAATTTTTTATTTTCTTTTATTTTAACAAAATGTGGCTTAGTCATTCAAATTATATGCAGGCTGTTGCGGAAGTCATGGCTTTTAAAAAATGAGCTTAGAGCATATTTTTCAATCTTGTGATTTTCAAAAATTTCAGGGTATTTCAAAAATATGGCATTTGTTTTACTTCCGTTAATATTGCCTCAATTTCGACGAACCTATTCTTTTAGGGCAGCAGATTGACATTATGTTTCATAATGAGAAGCCGCAGCGCTGGCTACTACGAAAGTGGTTAATCAATTTTTAATTATTTTTATTTTAACAATATTATAATATTATTTTAACAAATACACCGATATTCAAATTACATATGGGCTGTTGCGGAAGTCATGGCTTCTAAAAAAATTAGCTTAGAACATCTTTTTTAATCTTGAATTTTTCAAAAATGTGGAATTTGGTTTATTTCCGTGAATATTTCACGGGTCGCAACTAGTTGTTTTACTATTTTCCATAGCAAATCTTGCTAACAGATCATATATGAAAGTTTCTTGTATGATTCTGAAACAGTTTTCTTTTCAGTCACAATTTTCTTCCATTTTTAAGAACTTATAATGTTCGCCTACATCTTTACTTTTGAACTTCTTGTCCAAGATTTTCATAAGTCTCTCAATTAATTGGGCACGTTTTGAGAAAATTAGGAGATCATCAATATGAATTATCATACTGTTTTCTTTTGTTTGATAAAAATACACACAGGTATCTAATAGTAGATTCTTAAAATCGTCATTATGTAAAACTTCTCTTAATATAATGAAGCACTGCTTGCCAGCTTGTTTTAGTGCATACAATGTGTTTTGTAGTTTTAGTCAGTTCTACTTTGGGTCTTCAACGGTAACTCCTTCTGGAATATTTATGTAGATATCTTCCACCAAGTCTCCATTGAAGTACGCTGACGTTATATGGCACTGATGTAAATGCTTAGACTGTTCGAGTGCTAACAATAACCTATTTCTTAACATCTTCGGTGCAGGTTGTCACGTCGTAAAATTTAAACTTTGATCTTTAAATTTAATTAGTTGTCCTGGAGTCGTTAGTCTTCTCTCGGGGGGAAGGGTTAAAGCTTATCTGCGCGTTATAATCGCTCGAATGCGGTTATGAAGTGAATTTGATGCGCGTATGACTGAAATTAGGTTTGAACAATGAATAAAGATTAATTTGGTTTTATTCTGATTCAATTATATATTTGAGTTGTTTTAAATATTGTTAAAATGCTGCAATAATATGTATGTTTTAATATAATGTTAAATGTTGAGTTTTGTCATGTATATAATTAAGTAATTCTATTCTATTTGTTCATGTGTTTGATTTTAACATTAAGAAAGATATACGTTCTATTTTGGTAGAGTTTGTGGTGATTTTAGTTCACAGTTTAAGCGTGGGAAGCTTGTGCAAAGTAAGATATATAGTTGCGGTTTTTAAAATGTTAGTGTGGAGTGCAAAGGAAGCGTGTTTGGGGTCATATGATGAGTTTCATGTTGATTAATTGGTAATCAAAGAAGATGACGTAATGAATCGGAACAAAGAAGGGGCAGAGACGGTCATTCGTTTTTTGGACTTAAAAGAGAGACGAACTTGGAGCCGAGGCGAAAGGTCGCTCCAAGAGGCTCTGTCGAGATGACGTTTGTGTTGACCAAAGAGACTGGATATTTGTCTCCAAAACCTAGTGTTCGCCGGTGACATGCTGATGTACGGTGAATCCAGCGGAATTCAACAGTGTTTTAGGGACCGCAAAGACGACAGCGAAAAGGGCGAGTTGTGCTTCAGAACTTCCCATGCGTTTGGAAGGAGTTGAACCGTTTTGGAAAGAGGACGGTAAAGGTCAGCACCAGTTCAGCAACATTACTGTGAGTATAAGTATTTATTTCACTCCGGAAAGAGACGTTTAGTGCCGGGGACAGAAGACACAGCGATTTTGGGGAAGCAAGAAGCCGTTCGTTAACTAAACGTTCTGTCAGAAGTCCGATCACAAGGGTGGAAGCCATTGCTGAGAAGCGCCGTGTTACGTTATAGAGAGGGTTTCGTCGGGTTTGAATTTGTCCCAAAAACTCATTGTGTATCCGTTATTAATTATAACCAGTTGTGTTTTGGTTCTATATAAAGGTATATGGAACGTCAGAGCTCGAAATTCTTTGAAGACAAACTGTAGTTCTTGTTTAATACACGGAAGTTGTAAAACTCCGTTACACTGGGTGAAAAGCCAAGGGAACGTTCGCTAGCCTCGTACGAGGGGTGCGATATTTATTCAAGGGACATTAACGAACTTTAAAAGGACATTCTTAAGAATAGAGACTATACTTGGTGTATAAATTAACATATTTGTCTGTCAATATACTATTTCTATATCTGTTTAAGTAACATTGTGATAAAGATGGAGCATTTCCATACGAAAACGGGCTGTGTTGGGGGAGAGTGATATTTCAGTTATGGCATTCGTGTAGAGCGAATTGACCGGGTTTTTCTCTAAGGTTATATTTGTGTATTTGATTATCATTGTTTATCATGCCAATAATCTTGTCATGGGAATTTCACAGGTACCTGGTGGAGGGATAGGGTGTTTTCTTTGTATTTTGTGTTTAAGAGGTAAATAGACACTTTTAATGATGTCACATGTAAACTTGGGCATCATGTTTGCTAAATGTTTTTTTGATGTTTCCTTTTAAACCTAATTTCAAAATCGGTTAATGAAAAGGTAAATTATCACTATCAGAAGTTTGTTTATTGTTATTAATCAGTGTTAATAAAGTTGTATTTTAAGTGTACGAAGTGGTTGTCTCTTTCGAATGGGGATATATTTAACTTAAGCTAACTCCTAATTTAATTATTTTGGGGTTTACATTTCATTATCTAGTGGGTTGAGAGAGAAGAAGGGGTAAGTAATTTATCTGATTAAATCTATTTAATAGAAATTTAACCTCAGTTGTTGTAGGTCGCGTTATCTTCAGGTGTATCTATGTTGTATTAAAGGGGGTGTTTAGTATAATAAGATTACAGGGATTGCCTGTGGTAAACTCTAATGGGCCCAGCTGCTACAGTATTATCCCTATATTTCTGACACCGTGATTTGGACCAGACCAGGGAGGTTGAAAGGTCAAAGCTAGTATTTACTTTTTTTGGGTAGCAGAGTTTATTTTTCCTTTTTATGTGACCTGAGATACGTTACTAGAGTTGTAACCGACCCAAGTTTTATTTTGTTTTCGGCAGTGCAGGTTATCACATACTGCACGTGTCAAGGTGCATAGGTTTAGTCTTAGTTTACGTTTTTAATTTGCATATATCCAATTACCACAAGTCTGACTTTGAATTTGTTCACAGTACCATCACTGTTTTTCTGTTATTTGAAGAGAATTTCTTATTCAATGGTTTTACATGAATCGGTATTATATCGATATTCATGTATTGTGCTCTTTGATGCCTTGCAATTCTTGATAGATGGTTTGCCTCCATTTTCCACCGTGCGATCCTATTATTGCATCCGAATAATTTGGTCTCTATTTGATTTAGCATTTGTATGACTTAAGTTTTCTAAGGAATTTAAGGTTTCCTCACCTTTCGGATCTCAAGTTCATTTAATCTGAATCCCTTTCACTTTCATCTTCAAAGTTATTTCTTTGAAATTCATCTTTGTTCCATTCGAACATTATCTCGAAGTATCCAGAAGTAGCTAACCAGTATCCAACTTTTAATTTACCAGCATTCAAAAATGGTTCCAAGAAATACTAGGATTATCATAGGAGTATGATGAGAATGATTATTATAGGAGTGTGTTTGATTCGTCCTTAAGCCATCGGAGCATCAGATCCTTTTTTATCCTTTTACACAACTATACGACGGCATTTCATTTTCAGCATAAAAAAGCCATCTTAATTCCTTTTATTGTAAACACTCGACCCGCGCAAGGCATCAGGTCGGCTGTGGCATTCACGTGTTAACTATGACATTGATTGTTGAAAAACTATAGTTTAATGAAAAATGAATAATTGAACGGAAATTACTAATCATCCACAAAAGCCATGCAGGACATATACCCCTGCAGAAGAAATAGTGTTCAATTTGGAAACATATCAAAAGAACATTTTTTTTTTTGTCTAGTGGTACAGATTCTCGTAGGGATGCTCAAACTTCTAGTGTCTCCGATCGACTACAAAATATTTAGGTGACAAGCGATCGACTGCCGACTATTAGGACTACGGCGTAGCTACTAAAGAAAAAACGTACTTACTAAAGAGAAATGCTTTTATTGCACATTTAGAGATGTAAAAATATACATAATAGGTTACGTACCTAATTACATAATTGTAATATAGTCTTAAATTGCTAATTTTGACTGGATGTTGATGCATGACACTGCATATCATCCACGTGCTTTTCAAAGGCTGGCATGTAATTACTGAGCGCCAACCGGAAGCATGATAACAAGTTTTCAACTGTAAGCCGATTGCGATATTTTGATTTAATTATTTTCATTTCTGAAAATGCAGATTCGCACAAGTAAGTTGATCCGAACAATCCTGTTAACTGAAGAGCTAACATGAATATTTGTCTTCGGGTATCAAAGACCAAAATTTGGTAAATGTTGCTCTGGCTTTGAGATGTATATCTGATATTATCTGCAATACCTCATTTTGGACCGAAGAGATCTCCATATTGAAAGTATTTGACATTTCAGTAGCAGATTTTTTAACGTCTTCACAAGAAAATGGATAAGTCATTAAGTTACAATATCCGTCAGTTTATCGAAATCAGAGAAACGTCTTTCAAACTCGCTCAGAATGTTTTTTTAGCTCTGTCTCGTAATTATCATAATTTAAGTGAAAACCTGCTCTTGTTTCCAAAACTGAAAAATTTTTGAGATCCTTTTTGTTCAATTCCTAATAACTTCAATTTGTTTTTAGAAGAGTTTATTGCGCTAATCATATTGATATTGGTTTGATTTTTACCCTGTAGCTCCAAGTTAATGAGATTCAAATGATTTCTCATATCTGATAGGTAAGCTAAATGACAAAACCACTTTTCCTTTTTAAGTATCTCACTGTCGTCACCTCGTTCATCCAGAAAAGAAATAATTTCAAGTAGTAATTTCTAGAATTCTTTTATAAATTTTCCGCGGCTCAATTACCTCACGTCTGTATAAAGAAGTAAATCAGTGTGCTCAACAGACTCGCTAGCTTTCAACTACACTTTGAAGAGGGTCTTTGGAAGCTTCGCGCACGGATGTAATTCTCGATCTTTGTGGCAATGTCCATGACATCTTTCATATTTAGTATTTTTGAACATAAAACTTGCTGATGAATGATGCAATGGAATGTGAAAAACGATGGGAAGTCATCATTAGCTCGACATAATGCTACAAGCCCATTTTTATTGCCAGTCATGGATGGTGCTCCATCTGTTGTAATGCACACGAGTTTGCAAATCGGTAGCACAAACTTTTTAACAAAATTCAGAAAGCCTAGTAAATATCTTCTCCGCGAGTTGTTTCTTTCAATGGTAGTATTGTCAACAATTTTTCTTTAGCCGACATATCAGAAAACACCATTCGAATGAAAATACTTAACTGATACAAAACAATACGTATCAGTCATATCGGTGGACTCAAACTGCAAAGAAAAGTACCGTATGTACATTCCATGATATCACTTTTCAGTTTAGTCTCCAAATCACTGCTTATGATCTCGACACGCCTACTAACAGTTGGACGAGATAACTGGACCTCCTTGATGGCAGATATAATCTCTGTTTTATTTTTGAAGTCATTAAACAGTACATCTTCTGCATCAATAAATGCTTATTTCACTACCATTCCATTTTCTAAAGGTTTCTTGTGTTTTGCCAGTATGTAGGAAATTTTAAAAGGCGCAATTGTTGCAGCTACTGATTGTTTGAAGAATCTGTAAAATTCTAGCCAATCAGTGACCAGAACGTCACGCGGTGCGGATGCTTCTAGAATATTCCGACTAGTCATAGCGCAGCATGACACGATCGAGTGTTGTCTAGAGAATAATGCTTTCGTGCGCATGGGTAATGAATGACATATCTCAACTTGAATTGAAACTATTATTATTAAACAATTAATCTAGTCTAGAATTTTCGGCGTCCGTAATGCATAATTATTATTTAAAAAGTGTCGCGTATGAGTGACCGCCGCAGAAATGAGATTATTTTGTATTGATACCTATATTACTTCCGCGATCGACTGTTTCGGCATCCCTGTAGTAGAGGAATACTAACTAAATGGGCTTGTTAGAACGAACTTACTCCCAATTTTGTTGTCTTTAGTTGTGATCAAATAATGGAAATTTTATATTATAAAAATGTTATTTTGTCTGTCGAAGACTGTTTTTCGAATTTTTTAAAAAAATGACCAAACTATAAGAGATAGATTGATCATGCAAATGGATAAAATGTAGATCTCTTTAAGACAAACAAAATGCTACAAAAATGTTTCAAAAATATTTTTTGGTTTCCAAGAAGGCGCCTTTTAAAGAGTCAAATTTCGACTTTTTCTCAATTTAAACGAAAAGTATAAACGTTGGAAGAGAACCTTATATTGAGAAAATGTTGGTCTTCGAAAGTTGTATGGAACGATATATAACTCGTTCACAAACGTTTCTGCGTTTGCAAGATACCTGCAACATGCGTGTGGCTCATCCCCAGGTGTGGCGGAAACCCGCAATACATCTGAGTTAAGCGGAGAAGGCCACAACGGGCTGTTTTTTTCTCATGGACAATTATACGTCGCGTTGTCGAGATCAAGAAATAAGCAAAATGTAAAATTCCAAATTACTAAAACGTATTACCAAACGAATAACATAAACCACCAAAGAAAGGTAAAATTCCTCAACTATTAGAGAATCTATTCATAAAAAATAAAAATATATTAAACAGCTGTCCAACTATATTAATTGGCAGATTTTTCGAAATTCCCACGGGGTAGGGAATAATCTGGCTTACTGACCATGAAGTGTGTGGTGCCAGGTATATGGCGCCAATCCGTAATAAATGGAGAGTTAAATGGAGAAGACCATAACGGGCTGGGAAGTCGTATATTCTCTGATCTCACTATTAATTTGCCAAAGAAGTAATTTGTTTTAACGCTATATATATATGCAAGGGTTCCGGAGCGAAGCGACGGTACCCGGCTAGTAATTCAATACAGAAACATCAATTGGCTGCAATTGGTAAGTTGCAATACATTATCTAAAGAATCGAAAAGGATAATTTTTCTAATTCGAAGTTACTGAGAAAAACACGAGAAGACAGCTGTCGGATGGCCTTTCAAAGTTTGACTTTTAGTATCTATGGAACACTCAGAATCGTAGTTAAGAATTGTGAGTGACTATTTTAAGGTAATATCTAATGTAATACTCAACATAAAAAATTAACAAGAAATACAAATGGCATTGCTAAAAATGCATTTGCTGAAATGGCTTTTCTAATAAATAGGTTATTTATAATCTTAATGAGAAAATTTCAAGATCAAGCACAGTAATTACATTATTATTATTATAATGTTAGTAATAATAGTCAATGCTGCATATCTTCGATTCCAGCACTAGCTTGTAATTCCGCAATTACTCAGAAGAAGTATGTTGATTAACATCTGATTGATCCGCCTTAATGCACTTCAAAACCAGAGATACTTCATTTAGCTACTAAAGCTTCTACTGTCATCAAACAGATTCTTAGGTCTATGATCCTTCATCTTTCACATGGTGATAGTGGCCTCCAGATAGTGATAGTGTTGTGACTATAATCTCTCTTCAGTTCTTAAATATCTGTAATTTCTTTTAAGACAGAAAACATCGCATACTACCTCGAGCACCGGACAGATTATGCCTTCGACAGCTATACACAAGGCTGTATCTTTCGTACACAAGGCTCACCACAATCAATTGGTTTCATGTCTAAAAAACCTAGCAGTATCTATACTGATATACTCCGAATGAAAAAATTTCAAGAGTATATTAAAACACTTTAACATGTGTTAAAAAGTTTCGTAAAAGTCATTAAAAAGCCAACACACAAATTACAACTTTAAAATTACAGACGTCATTTTCGATCCATCCTACGAGATTTTTCATTGATACAAAGGGTTGTAGCACGGATCGAGAGGCGTCTGGAATTTTAAGTTGTGTTATTTATGCTTGTCTGTTAGCATTTTAGTGACATTCATCAAGCAGAGTAATTATATTATTATTATTTTAATATTAGTAATAATAGTTAGCCGGAAAAAGAGAAACAAAGACGCAGCAGTATTATTTCTTAAGATTTGTAATAAAATATTCATTGGTTAATCGCACATAATGAAGAAATATTGGATAAACATTAAAGTAAAATATTTTATATTATTTCAGATTTGCCGAACTCTATGCAAAGCACAATCTAGGCTGAAATGTAAGTCTCTAAATAATAGAAATAAATCCTTACCAGATACCAATGTTATACAAGAAAAATCCAGCTCGGAAACTTATAAACTGGATATAGTTGGATTCGACAGAATATTTTCTAACACATCAACAAAATTGTCAAAATTACTGTGGAGTTTTATCCTTATTAGTATGGCTTTAATATCTCTCTATCAAGTAATTTCCTTAATTAAAGATTACTTTGAAGGAATGCCAACAACTTCATCACAAATAGTAACTGATGTAAATATTACAATACCAGTTACAACTATTTGTCCAATTACAGCATTTAATAACAGTTTTCTTTACAATACTTTCAAGAAAATGAATGTAAACGGAATACCACCAAACCTTCATCAGGAAACTAAAACTGGGATTCAGCTAATCGGGAATCTTGATCTTTGGAAGAAAAGTTTGAAACGATTCTCTATTCCCGTAAGTAAATGCATGCTATTTCAATTCTATTTCAAATAAAAAAATTCAATATTTAAAAGTGTTTAGAATTTAAATTATCAAAAAAACTGTTTTTCAATTTCAGAAATTGAAGCATTTCTAAATGTTCCAAATATGATCCCATTTGTTATGAAAATTTGGGTACGATTTATCCTACTGTTCATACAAAAAATAATAAAAAAAAACCTGAAAGGAGGTACTTTGATTTTTATAGGAGATATTCCTTAGGCAATACAGAATAAATAATTAACATTTAGGCGTCCTAGGATCATTGGTAACAGATCTACGCTAATCATCTGGCGCAACGTAACAGACCATAAACCGGCCGTCATTTTTATGTAAACGCTGCATGCCTTAGATCACATTCCAGTGCTTGGTTAACATGTGAGAATGCTTTCTTCTAGGAGATTGCCGGTCGTGTTGAGCACATTAAGTCCGTCATGGAAAAGGTGTGCAGGGAATGATGCGAAGAAAAGGTTCTGAACGTCTTGCGTAGATCACGCCGAGGGACTATTGTCATCTCATGAGGATGTTTTTTGAATGATCTTTATGCATCATAAAGATGCGACAGTAGTGAACTGTGGCACATTTTGCCATGTCACTATAACAGTACGTCGTCCGTTATTAGAGGTCAGACAGCAAACTCGTCGACCCCACATCAGGTTACCTTTGACACCTCAACAACTGATTACCGGTATAATAGTGCATCGAACAAAGGGAGTGGTGTGACGAATGACACAATATCGTCAATTTTCTGACAAGTTATGTTTGCGTCTAAGATATAATGATGATCTCCCATCCTTATCAATCCGCATCTTATCCAAAGCAGAAGAGTGGGAAAAAGTACGGCAATTTTAGATGCTCCAGTGACATTCAAATAAAAATAAGTTTCGTCGCTCAATAGGATATCCCATGGCCACGACAACTTCCATCCTCGCCAGAAAGGTGAGTCGTTTCTCCTTATCCCCTGGTAGCAGTTCTTGTCTGGGACTGATCTTGCATGGAAAAAAAAGAATTAAGTTTCTCAGGATTTTTCTAACTGTGCTCCAGGGTAGATCTAATTGAAGTGATGCGACTCAGGCACTACCTGAACCTGCAGCATTCTCCAACAATTGCTCAACGATTGATGTGGCAACGTCTTCAATCACATGATCACAAATGAACTTTTGTCCTCGGCCAGATTAAAGATCTAGTGAAGGAGCAAATGGTAATATATTTTCGTTCCGTAGGATTTTTGTGCTACAATACTTGGAGTTAATTTTTCTGAAAGGTATTGACACAAGGGAAATGAATTTGGATGTTGTCAGTCCCAGAAATTGTTCAGGGGGTGGGAGAGGGGATTCAAAATCGCCGACAACAAAATCGTGTCACCAAAACATCAATATCTTTATCATTTATAGGACTACAACAAATTTTCAAACCTTAAAATACTTCTCAATGTAGTTCACACAACTTTACTAAAATATTGTGAATAATGTAAATGAATCTCTTATGTATGGCTTAATATTGCTCTTCTGGGTTTCGTTGAAGGATTAGTTTCTGTTAAGGGTCAATCCATACGAAATCAACCAATGGGTGTTGCTGACATATTTTATTTTATTTTTGATAGTACATTTTTTGTTAATGTCTCCCATAAGTCCAACCCCTCCTCCAAGCGGTGGGAGACGGGCAACGGCATGAAGTAGGGGACTGCCTGTAGGGGTGAAGTACAGTGGGGACTTCGTGGGCCCCGAGACCGTTACGGTAGCTGTGAAGACTCTACGGGAACCCCGAAAAGTGACGGCTGACGGGGCCCTGGTGAAGCTACGATAGCCTTAGCAAGCCAGTAGTGGATTTTTGTTTGCTTTCAAAACAGGAACTAGCCTCGGAAAGGACGGATACAGACGACGACCCGGAATGTACAAACGGACCACGAATTTTACAAATAGATTACGAAAGAATGGGAAAACGACAAATTTAAGAATTGGGACGCTCAATATACTTAGTTTGAATGGGAAGGTAGATGAACTGATTACAGTGATGGAGGAGAGGAATATAGACATCTTTGGACTCAGCGAGTCAAAATGGAAGGGAAAGGGAGAGAAGGATTTGAGGTCGGGATACAAACTTTTCTGGAAAGGGAACGACAGGACAGCAAGAAATGGAGTAGCTATCATAGTAAACGACAGAGTAAAAAATTTAGTTGAAGAGGTGATATATCTGTCAGAACGGATGATTAGTATCAAAATTAAAAATGGTAATGAGATGGTACAAGTAGCGCAAATTTATGCTCCCCAAGTAGGCTGCTCCAAAGAAGAAAAAGAAAGTTTTGAAGAACTAATGGGAATAAATATTGAAAAGTGCAAAATTATAATGGGAGATTTTAACGCACAAGTGGGAAAGGATAGAAAGGGGTATGAGAGAGTTCTAGGCGCCTTCGGATGGGGAGACAGGAATGTGGAGGGAGCAAACTTGTTGGATTTGTGTCAAAGGAACAGATTACGAATGGGAAACAGCAGATTTAAGAAGAGAGAAAATCATATGATTACAAGGTATAGCTGGGATGGAGCAACTAAGAGTGTAATCGACTACATTATTACTGATGAAGGTTGGGGAGAAAAATTAAAGAACGTTTAAGTGATCCCAAGCGTTGCAATGGATGGCGATCATAGACTATTGGTAGGGGATCTTCAGATACGACCGATGAAGTTGAGAACAATGAAGTCTGTTAAAACAATTAAGATATGGAAGTTAAATAAGGAAGAAGCTAAACAAGATTTTAAAAAGTGCTGATAACGACAGGATTGCCAAGAGAGGATACTGCAGGAGTTGAAGAAGAATGGTCAAAGTTCAAGATAGCTTTTGTTGAGGCAGCAGAAAAAGTATGTGGGCGAACCTCAGGAAGGGCTAACCAGAAGGCAAAGCGAAGTGAATGGTGGAACGAGAATACAGTAAAAGCTGTGATGGAAAAGAACAAAGCATGGAGAGAATGGTGGAAGAGCAGGAAGATAAAGGATGGAGAGGAGATAATAAAGAAAGGCTTATATGAGAACAAGGAAAAGGAGTGCAGAAGAATAATACGGGAAGAGAAAGAGAAAGCATGGGACGAATTCACAAAGAAACTGGAAGAAGATGTAGAAGGGAACAAAAAACTCCTATACAAAATGATCAGAAATAAGAGAAAACCAACTGAAGGGGCTTCAATATTGGAAACAGAAGAGGGCAATCTAATTGAGACAGCTGCGGAGATAAGGAAGCTGTGGGAGAGCTATTTTAAAAACCTTTTGAACAACAAAGAACAGGAAAATGAGCACGCCAAAGGAATCCAAGTGGTGATAAATAAAGGTGAAAGGTCAAAAGGAAACCCACCTTCATGGCAAGAATTGGAAGAGGCAGTAAAAGTAATGAAAAATAATAAGGCAGGTGGACCGGATGAAGTTACTATAGATATGGTGAAAGCTGCAGGACCGATGGGAGTACAATGGTTGTATAGAGTGATGAGGACAGTTTGGGAGGAAGGCACAGTACCTGAAGATTGGGGAAAAGGAGAAGTGATACCGATTTTCAAGAAGGGGAACAGGAGACTGTGTAAGAATTATAGAGGAATCACCTTGATGAGCCAATGCGCTAAAGTGTTCGAAAGAATTCTCCTGAACAGAATGAAAACTAAGTGCGAGAGATTATTAGGTGAAGAGCAACATGGGTTCCGGCCAGGGAGAAGCACAATCGATTTGATTTTTTTCAGTGAGACAGATGGTGGAAAAGAAGTAGGAATTTGGGAAGAAAGTGTATATGGTGTTCATCGACATAAAAAAAGCCTACGATATGGTGAACAGGAAATACATATGGCAAAGTTTAGAGGAACTGGGAGTGGATCCATACATAATGAACTGGATAAGAGAAATATATAGGGTGAACCGATGTAGAGTAAGAACCACAGAAGGGCCAACTGGTTGGTTTGAAATCCAGAGATGATTAAAGCAGGTGAGTGTTTTGTCGCCAATGCTGTTCAATATAATAATGGAATGGGTAGGAAGAAAGGTTAAGGAAAACCTACAAAAACAGAGTAAAGACACAAAGCATATGATCTTCGCAGATGACATTATAATATGAGTGAGAAAATTGTTGACGTACAGAGGGAACTGGATGAATGGACTCTACAACTGAAACTGGTGGATCTTGAAGTTAGCGAAGAGAAAAGTGAAGTGATGGTGGTGGGACGGGACAAAAACCTGGAAAGGGATATCTGCATAAACAACAAGGCATTGAAGATCACAGATAATTTACTTACCTAGGGGCCGAAATAACAAGTGATGGTAAAGTGGAGCATGAAATCACAAGACGGTTGGAGAAAGGGGGAAAGCTATACCAGGGAGTGAGACACCTGATATGGGATAAGAAAGTCCCAAGGAAGGCAAAAGAAATAATCTATACAATGTATTACGTGCCTATAGTCGCCTGTGCAGCGGAGACATGGGTGATGAACGCTAGAGACTGGAGTAGACTTCAAGCTGGGGAGATGAAGTTTCTTAGAGGTATAGTAGGAAAGACTCGATTAGACAAAATGAGAAATGAGGATATCCGGGAGGAGTTGGGGGTAAAAAGTTTGAGGAAAAAGGTGGAAGAGGGAAGGCTGAGGTGGTTCGGGCACGTGAAAAGAATGGAAGATGGTAGGACTCCTAAGGTCTGGCATGAGTTAAAAGAAGGAGGGAAGAGACCACGAGGGAGACCGCGTAAGCGATGGCTGGATGATGTGAAGCACAGCCTGGAAGAGAGAGGCATCCCATGGGAAAGAATATGTAGAGAAGAGGCTTGGAAGAACAGGGAGAGGTGGAGAGGCTTAGTTAATTCCTAGACCCACAGTTGGTGGAACAGGAAAGGATATGTATGTATGTATGTATTTTCTGTTAATATATACATTTGGGAGTACAAAAATTTTTTTTTTTTAAAAAATATTATTATTACTTTAGCTTTTATCGGCCATTTTGTACATGAGGGTCGACCGTTTTTGGCGTTTTCAGAGGTTAGCGATAAGTTAAATAACTTTTTTCTTTATTAAGATATCAACTTGAAACAAAACCATCTTATTTTAAATAAAACCATCTACAAATCATATTATGACCAAAAATGTGTTAAGTTGTAAGGAAATTTAATTAGAAAAATGTGTTTTCGATTACAATAAATTGAAGATATAGGGAATTTTTTTTCCACGAAGGGATTAAAACACAACTTTAATATTTTTACCCCTTAAAAATATAATAGAGAAGAAGACTTAAAAAAAATTGATAACTTCTAAATGCCATCTTTAGGTTTTACAGGCCTTCAAATATCGCAATTTGTCCAAAATTCCGATTTTCAAACAGGCATATCTCCAATAGGGGCTGAATAAAAAAAATCTGAAATTTTCAAAAAATACTCTTCTAGTATCAGGTAATAACCACATGAAATATCACCATTGTGTTTCATCTTTCATCATTGTTTCAAAAAACATCTAATAAACTAAATAAATAATAAAATAAACATTTTTTTTTACTAAAGGAGCATTTTTTTTAATATATCTTCAGTCAAATCTTTTTGAAAGCAGTGCACAGTCGCGGTCCTATGGTCCAAATAGTCACTTATAACAGAAAGGCTTCTGTGGCTGATTTCACCATCATGCAGCTCATACAAGGGTGCAAGGTAACTTGAGGGTTACTCCAATAATAGTAACTCTGGATTTCTATTACAGTTTACACATTTTGTACATATAGGGCTAGAATAGATTAGTTTATTAGGTGTGTTTTTTTAAGTGTTTTAACACTTTAGGAGTCTGCGTCACTGTGCGTCGTATTGTGTATTTTTGCTTTTTTCTTTAATTAAAAACAAAACGGCCGATAAAAGCCAAAGTAATAATAATAAATTTTTTAAAAAAATCGTTTTGTACTCCCAAATGTATATATAAACAAAAAATATACTATCAAAAATAAAATAAAATAAAATACCACGGTTGTCAAGCCGGAAGGGATGTACAGTTCAGAATGCCTAATTTTAAACAAAAAAGGGGAAATAGAGGAACTTGAAAAGAGAGAAAGAAAAATTTTAAGGAAGATACTCGGACCGGAAAAAAGAGAGGATGGTACATGGAGGAAGAGGAAAAATATGGATTTATACAAACGGGTGGAAAAGATTACAGACACGATACGTAAGAGAAGACTGATATTTTATGGTCACCTCGTAAGAATGAGCGAATCTAGATTAACTAAGAAGATCTTCGACTATATCACCAACTTATAGTCGACGACTAAATGGGTTGAGGAAACTAGAAGGGACATGCAACAAGTTTGGATTAATTCAGAAGAGATCTGGAATAGAAAAATATTTAGAATGAGAGTTAATGGATTCAGGGGGTTCCAGGGTAAAGAAACTACGAGGACCAAGGTAATCTGGTCAGATGACAGAAGGCGGAAGCAGAGTGAGAGAATGAAGAAATACTGGGAGGAGAGGAAAAGACTATTCATCTAGTCAATTGTTTCCCGCGGTCCATAGTAGGCCAAACTCGTAAGAAGAAGAAAATATGTCAGCAACAAATTATTTTTTTATTGGTTGATTTCACATGGATTGACTCTTAAAGTCAATATTTTGAAATGAAACAAACTATTCATTGTAGCTTTCATTATTTTATTTTATTATGCCATCATCATAAATTTTAGATACAAGGACAGGAAAACTATATGGCATCAAATTGATGTATTCGTTTGTTACCAAAACACATTGAAATCAAAAAGTAATGTGAAATGATATTTAAAGATATTAACACACTGGCGACACAAGTTCTCATTTGACAAATAACGTTTGAAAGAAAACATAAGTTTTAATGAACCATTTAAGTAAACTTTTTAAATATCTGAATAATAAGCTGTTTCAGAAGACCATTACTACAAACTGTTTGTAAATAGTAGGTCATCAATATAATAATAATGTAAAATAATTATTACACTTGAGGAGATGACATTGAAAAACAATTTAATCACAAGCCTAGCGATTTTCAGTAAAAGCGAAAAACTGTTTCTCTAATATGAAACACAAATTAGCCTTAAATAAATTTTTACTGACTCATTTTTAACCAAAGAATTAAAAATTTTTAAGAGTAACTGCTAAAATATTGGTTATAATTTAAATATTTAACTTTAAATGTTGGAATAAGTTGGTTTTGATTGACTTCCCAGGATTAAACTCTATTTGATTGGGCTGGCAATGGACTAAACCCTTTTTGCATGGTAAAACTAGATTTTCAAACCAAGCTAACAAATATTTTTATTAGTTTGTTTTGTGTGTTTGAAATATTATTCTGTAAGTTTTAGCAAAATGTAACATTAAAAAAGGCTACTTTTGTTTGAAAATTTTCTTAATATTACTAGTAAGCCTAAGAGTTGAAGGTAAATTAAACTAAACAAAGTTAATAATTGAGCTGTTTACTTTACAAAAAAAATGAAAGTAGTATTAAAAGTATTAAAATGTATAATATTGTACAAACTAATAGTATTTTTTAGTCAGTAGTTACTTCGACTTATAAGGCTATGTTACTTTAAATAAGCAAACCACAGTCTTCTTCAAGGCAATCACACACAGCTTCTGGATCCTCTTCTTGATCATCAACATTCGCATCCTCTTCATCATTCTCCAATCTGTCATCATTTTGCCAGTTTTCACCAAAAAATTATTACAACAAGCTTTTTCTTAAATGAGAGCAATCTGAAGGAGTAAACTTAAGCATTGGAATCTAGGAGAATTATGAGAACAAGGTACAAAAGTGTTATAACCTTTAGGCTGTCCGTACTTCTTCTGTTTACTTATCATCCTTTTCCGTGGATTGCCAGCTCTCTTGCGAGGTCCATCGTTTGCTACACCTACTGACACAAAATCATCCTCCAAGTCACTCATTACACAACACTTAACGATAAAGTTAAACTAACATGTAAAACAAAAACAACTTTCCAATGCTTTCAACAATTTGTAAAAGAAATATAATCTTAACAACAGTGCAGAAAGTTATTACTGTCATGGCCTGTTGCAAAGGATCGTTAGAGACAGAAAGCAGCTCTGTGATTGGACGCTGAGGAATAGTTCCTCTTTGGTTGACATCTGAAATGGAATAAACTTTTTTTGAACAAAACTGTCATTTTCAATATTTTATTTTAATACGAATAAAAATTTTTTGGTCTGGTCAAATGATGTTATTATGTAGAATTCAACTAACTTAACAATAATCAACCTTCAGCTCACATCGTGATTTTTTGTGATTAAGCTCTTTTTGAACGCCACCTCCTCACTTATTAATCAGTTTCACTGTCTTCATCTGAACTATACTCATGGACAAACAAATTAGCGCACCAAGAAATAATTGCGGGATCATAACGAAACTTGCAATGAAGGTACATGTCGGGGAGATATGCAAATGATTAGAAATGCAGCGTGATTGCGCATTACGTATAGCCGGTAGAGGGCGTTGAACATCGTACTCTGTGGAGTATAAAACAGGTGACCAAAGCTTGTTTGAGTGTGCTGAATCATTTACAAAGGAAGAGCTGAGGTAGACATGCCATTACGCCGTGTTCCAAGACAGTATACGCAGTTGTCGCAGTTTGAGAGAGGGAGAATCGTCGGGATGATGGAAGCTTGGTGGTCAGCTAAGCGAGTAGCTCGTCAATTAGGCCGCTCTGATTGTGTTGTGAGGAGGTGTTGGGACCAGGGGATCTGAGAGATGTCATGTACACGAAGACCAGGCTCAGGACGCCCTCGACACACCAGTCGTCGAGAAGACCGCCACACAGTCAGAAATACACGCGTACAGCCAACTGCTTCATCGGCCGCCATCCAGGCACAGGTAGCACCTTCACTAGGGGCCTCTGTGTCTTCTCGAACCATACGAAGGCGCCTGGCTGCAGGACAGTTGGTATCGCGGCGCCCATTACGTGTGCTGCCCTTGATGCCCACCCATCGACGCCTCCGTTTGGAGTTTTGCCGCGCACGAGGAAACTGGACTGCAGCGGAGTGGAACCAGGTCGTCTTTAGCGACGAATCCAGATTCAATCTCGGCAGTGATGACAATCGTGTTCGGGTGTGGAGAGTCCGTGGTGAACGCTTCAATCCTGCCTTTGCTGTACAGCGACACACCGCTCCCACAGCTGGTGTGATGGTATGGGGTGTCGTTGCCTACAATACACGGTCACCCCTAGTATTGTTCCGTGGCACCATGACAGCCCAGCGGTATGTTCATGAAATCCTGCAACCACATGTGTTGCCACTCATGCAACGGCTCCCAGGAGCCATTTTTCAACAAGACAATGCTCGGCCTCATGCGGCAAGGGTGTCACAAGACTGTCTCCGCACTGTTACTACCCTTCCTTGGCCTGCCCGATCCCCAGATTTGTCTCCAATCGAGCATATCTGGGATCATTTGGGACGACGAGTTGGGCATCCCACGAGTTTGAACGAACTAGAGGCAAGGTTCCAGCAAATATGGAACGAAATGTCTCAAGACATCATACAGAACTTGTATGACTCAATGCCCGATCGTATCGCATCGTGCATTCGCGCTAGAGGGGGTCCAACGGAGTATTAACTCCTTCGTTCTTTTGCCTTTTTCTCTGCAATAAATTATCCTTTTTCTTTGATTTTCTAATCATTTACTTATATCAAAGTAGTCATTACGTATGTAAATTTTCGTTTCATTTTGACGACTCCTTCTTGGTGCGCTAATTTTTTTGTCCATGAGTGTATTATCCCCATTCCGGTTAAAACAGTTATTTACATTATCGTCGGGGTACACACATTCACACATGTCAGTGCATGGAAATCCATGACGTCTGCATTTACATACAAGTGTTGAACATCTACTCTTTTTGCATGAACTTTTCACTAGCTCCAGAACGGCCTGTGGCGCACGTTGCATCGTGGTCATCTGGGATACAAATGTATCGTTTTGTCTTTCCCATCCATAACCAGCAATTGGCTGTGGAATCTTCGGATTCGCAACAACATCATTTCGCCATACCATGGCTTGATAATGTGCTCTCAATACTGCATAGCAAAGAGCTGAAGTTTTATGAAAAATCTATGTGATTTTTATAGGGCAAATTTACATTAAGAGGTTACAGAAATCGTTTAGTAAAAAGGATTATCAAAGACGTTGGCAATTTTTTTTGAGTGTATGGAGGTTGAAGGCTGACAAAGAAGTTTTAGTTTGCAACTCTAAATTGTTTATCATTTCTGAAAATTACAGAAATAATCTTTTTTTATTTAAGCAATATACTTTTTTCTTTTTTTAATGTTTCTCAGGCACCGAAGTTTGCCGGTGTTGGGCCTATCTCTGCCGTGGACAGTGCCTTCTAAGTCGGCACGGGGAGGCGATATCGGACTCCAGCGCGGTGGCACGAAAACAGAGCTATTCTGTTTTTTTTTTTTCTGATTGCTAAGTTAATCATGAATTGCTGAAGTAATCAGATATCTTTGTGATTTTTTTTTCCAAAGTGATACTTTATAATTTTGCGTGAATTAGATGTTTTAAATCTAAACGAAATATTAAGCGCACACATATAAATGGTATGAAATTATTGTAAATACTAAATTATCTCAATTTAAAAATGTGGAAAATGAATAAGACTTTTATGAAATGAATAAGTTCTGTTTTCTAAGGTCATTTGTTGACTGAAGTTTGCCTTAAAACATAACCTCTAATAAATGAAACATCGCTCATTTTTCATCTTCTATGTTGAAGAGATGCTGGCTTTCACAAAGAAGTTTCCTCTTTGTTTCGGATTTTGAAGATAATTCAGGATGCATAACATGCTGGAAACCATGATTATTATGTTCATTCTTGAGAATCGATGCGGCTATAAATTACTTTGAAAAAGATTTGTAGAAGTCGCAGGGTAACAATAAGCTGTATGTTCACAAAGGAAATATGGCTGCCTGGCTCCATTCAGTTGGGACAGCTATAGTCGCCAATGGCGCTCCAGTCGAAATCGACCATCTGTGCACGGTCTCTATTAACATATCAAGCAGAACTGCTGTATAATACTTAAGGGAGCAATTGCAACCAGCCGTACATCTGAAGTAGCCTTTCTACTGCCTTCCAGAATTAGGTCCATCCAAAACAAACAAAGAGTTCAAGATAATTGAAACTTGCTCTGAAGGAATGGGATGCAGGCCCACGGGACCTAGGACGAACAAATCTTCGCTCACTTTGATAATTTAAATATTCTGTAAGCTTTTTAAAATATCTTCCATATATGATATTTTCCGTTAAGTTGTTATTAGATTGATATATTGCTATATTCAGTATCAACATCTTTATCTCAATATTTCAATCTCCAGAGCGGAGATTTTCTTCAGGAGTAAAATAGAAATAGAGAAAGACAAACTTTTCTTTCGATTTGCAAAAACAGATTCAAAGTAATAACAATCAAAAATAAGTATATTACTAGTTACAAACATAATCTTTCTTCATAACAATATAAAAACAATCATAGAAAAGTATTAATCGTTACAATTATTTCAACCATGCATTATAAAACTCTTTACAGTTTCATATTAATTTCAAATTGATCACTTACAATTCTAAATTATAACTTCAATTTCAGCTTGAGTTTATTGTTATTTTTAACAACTTTTTGAAACACTTCAAACATTTCGTTATGTTAATGAAACCTGATTCGAAAATGAATCTCTCTGATTCGTCATGAGATTCATAAATTACGTTCGCTATCGGGTCTGGGGTATGTGCTAATTATGTGGTTTGGTCAGCCCAGTCCGATATATCCTACCGATATTTTTATAGGCTCTTCCATGTTCTTTCAGGCGTTCTTTCAACGATCTACCTGAGGTTCCCATATATAATTCCCCACAATCTCTACATTCTAAAGTGTAATTTACATCCATTTTGAAAAAGATATTGCCGTTATTTTTATCTTTGTATTTTTTTCGTATGAATGAACTGTTACATTTGTAATAAACAGTTTTGATTGTGTTTTCTTCTGAAACTTCCATAACATAGTTGTCAACTTCGAAGCCAATTGGGAGGCGAATTGTAAAATCTGTAATTAATTGTGTTATTTGTATCAACCCTCTCCTTCTTCTTCATTTTCTTCATATGAAAGAATTTATCAATGTTCGATTTAATAAACTTTTGTGGATAACCATTCATTTCTAGTTTTTCTCCTAATGCATTTATTTTCCCTTTTCATAACTTTCTATTCTCTGTGTAACCTGTAACAAAGATAAAAATAAGGGCAATATGCTTTTCAAAATGGATGTAATTTACACTGTAGAATGTAGATTGTCGGGAATTATAAGTAGGAACCTTATATATTTCATTAAAAGAATGCCTGAAAGAACATGTAAGAGCCAATAAAAATAATTGGCATGTAACCTAGGACCGATTGTGGACGTAATTTATGAATCTGATGTCGAATCAGAGAGATTAATCAGGTGTCATTAACATAACGAAATGTTTTAATAAGAATAAATTCTTGAAAATGAGCCAAATTTCTTCTGGAATGTTTGAAAAAGTTGTTAAAAATAACAATAAGCTCAATCTGAAATTGAAGTTATAATTTTGAATTGTAAGTTATCTATTTGAAATTAATATGAAACTGTAAAGAGTTTGTAATGCATGATTGAAATAATTGTAACGAGTAATACTTTTTTATTATTGTTTTTACTTTGTTATTAAGAAAGATCATGTTTGCAACGAGTAATATCCTTATTTATGATTGTTATTACTTTGCTTCTGTTTTTGCAAATAGAAAGACAAGTTTATTTTTCTCTATTTCTATTTTACTCCTGAAGAAAATCTCCGCTCTGGAGATTGAAATATTGAGATAAAGATGTTGATACTGAAGATGAAGTTTGTGAGATTTTATATTTATAATGTTTAAGAAGAAATTCGAAGTTTTTAATTGCTACATTCACTTAGGTAATTTTTATCTTTATAGTCAAATTGGATTTTATCAAATCGAAACCGTACACAATTAGACACATTTTAACTTAAACATTTTACTTAAAACACCAATACAATGATTTCCCAAAATATTGATATTTCCACTGGAATCCACTACATATATCTTCTTCTGAATCCGTTTTCCTCATTAGGAATATAGGTCGTCTAGCATCCGTCTCTATCCATTTCTGTCAATAGCAATTCTTCGTAGCTCGCCAATATTTATTCCATTACTAGCAAAGTTGATTTGCGCCAGGTGTTCTTTGGCCGGCCTTTCCGATATTCTTGTGGATTCTATTGTTATACAACTTTGCAAGTTCAATGTCATTTTTTCTCAATGAGTGTCCTAACCAATCAAATTTCCTTCTTTGGACAGAGTGATAAAAATCTTGAAGTCAAGTCTTTTCCCATAACCTTCAGTTTCAATTGCTTTTTGACCAACAAATTTTTAAAATGAATCAGAGACATCTGTTGACAAGTTACTGTAGTTTACGTTTCATAATATCTGTTCCTCTGTTCCTCACTCCAAAGGAAGAGAGGAGTGCTTTTTAAAAGCATTAAAAAGTATGTGTTAATAGTATTTATTAAAGTGAGTGTTAACAATGTACAATAATACAATGTAAAATTAAGTTAGTGATAACATTAATTAACAACAAGAAGTTCAATAATTTTATAATTGCTTCACGGCGGCCATGGTCTGGATGCAGTCATCCGTTTCTGACTTGATTACTTCCGGTTCCGGTGTCTGTTGTGAGGTTTAGTTGTAAAATTCATAGACTCCTATCTTCATAAGGTTCGTATGATTCAGGACCGTTATTCTTATCTAAGCACTGACCACTATTCTTAATATGACTGATAAAGTCTTTTCTTCCCCGATGAAGTATTGATTCCTCGACAGTGAAAGAGGTCCAGATGGCTGCCTGTATAATCGTCTTTGGTCCATCTTCTTTCTCCAGGACGGCACTGCTTTGAATTATTATCTCTGGACCAGGATCCAACTGTTTGCAAGTTGTCTCTCGATCAGTCATCATCCTCAACCACCGGATCCTGGTTCTATATCTGTTAAAACCAACGGCTGAGGAGCAAAACATCTGATTGGAATCTGTCGACTCTTGAGAGGGATAATGGGTTAGTTTATTTTTTAGCGGAAAAAACGGCTACATATCACAAACAAGCCTGATCTCGCATCCATAAATCAGAACAGATTTTACACAAGAAAGAAATGGTTTGATTTTGGTATGTTTATTTAGAAAATCATTTAGAGCTCCAAATATTCCTCAGTCCAGTGAAAGCTCCCTTTATTTTTTGATTTCTGTTATCTACATCTGCTAAAGTGTCCTCATCATTATCGACAATACTACCAAGATAAGTAAAGAATTTCTCTCTGTAATTATCTAAAAAAGATGATGCAACATATCGGCGACAATTTAGACATCTTTGATTACTTCAGCTGATAGATATCAATTCCAACAGTTTTGCCCGTTTTCTAGGAATTGCTGGAGTGATTTCCCGTTTTGATGGTTCATGGATACTAACGTCAAGTTCAGGCATCTCTACTTAGTCAACTATTATAAAGGAGTCTTTATTAAGAAACTCTTCAAAATGTTCTTTCCATCTACTAAGGTGTTTCTCTATACGAATCAAAATCTTTTTATTTTTATCTTTATTAAGTACGATGCCGTACATTTACTATATATATATATAGTAAATTTCTTGATAATTTCATATTGTTTCTTGTATAACCTTCAAATGCAGCTTCCTGGGAAAATTGTGCCAAACTATCAATATACTTGCATTTTCTTTTCTAATTGCATTCATGATTTCCTTATTTAAGGCTTTGTATTGATTTACCAGGTGAGTATATTTTTTTTATCCTACCTGCTTTAATCTATTCTACAAAGCACTAATCTTACATTTCAGCTACCGCCTCCTTTCAATCTTATCCTAGCTTTCCACTGAAATCCATTTTTCTTTTTCTTTTTTTTTAAACTCACTACTTTTTTTTCTGCTAGCTTCAGCTTACAGACATCATATCTTCTTATAGTACAATTTTCCCTTTTATTCATCGAAAACTACATGTTGAGAGTAGCCATAATCATATGATGCCTATATCAGCACCTACTTTATTCCAAATATCCAACAGTGACTTTCTCCATACTTTATGTACATAAATGATCTTTATTCATTGCCATTTTCTTGCAGTGCGGAAAGTTTAATGACTTATCGAGTGTTTCCCATAAGAAAAGATGGAGTTTAACTGGAATTTGTCTGTCTTTCAACCAGCGTAAGTATTTCGTACAGAATTCACCAATTCTTTTTTCTTTAATAAATTTCGTCGTTGAAAACAATATTTATCAATTGTCTTGACTACACTCATTTAGAAATGTTATTATGAGTTTTTATAGTGAAGTCTGAAGATGTTTTAAATTTCATTATTCATTACTGGAATTATATATGAAAGTTTTTTATTCAAGTTTTTTAATTTCAAGATACAAATTATTAGCCTTATTCATGATATCAATTTTAAATGCTATAGAATAGGCAGTTAAAAATACTGGTTGTATTATGAGAAACCTTGAAAAGTTAAAATAATTTTCTTTCCTCACTACCTTAGTTCCTCAAGATTTAAAAGTAAAACTACAATCAGGTTCAAATGAGGTCAGGACACTTGCATGAAACGAAATTGTAAAAGAAGATATCATAAAATTTTTAAAAATTTACTTTATTTAATGAAAATCAATAAAAATTATAGAACAAAACAGTTGTTAAAGAGCTAAAATTTTCACTTTATCACAATTGATAAAAAAATGTAACAAGAAATCTTGAGGGAGATACTTCATGTTTACCATAAAATATTAATGTGGACTGATTAATGATAGCAACTCCTGGACGCTGGCCCTAATTATGATCGAGGATTCATTCCAATAATGATTTAGATGGTTTTGTTCTTAAACAAACTGAATAATCAACATTTTATTTTAAATGACGATTATTCCACGTAATCTTTGGCGTATTTTAATAACTATCGAAGTATAAGTAAATTATCATTTTTAGTATCAAAAATCTAAAAATCAGACAGATCTGATTGAATTCTTATCGGCAACCGTACGACTTGTAGAGATGGGAAAAGTATGAGTTCAAGTTTACAATCATTTCCTGTCTCTCTTGAAGTGCCGAAAATGAAACATATACGTGGTTTTGTGTGCATTATAAAACCAATTTTTGCCTTGATTTTTTTAAAGCTATTTTAAATAAGTGCATACGTCCGCGAGGTTGCTATGTAGATAAGACATCAGCCTCTCACATCTGAGTATAGGACTTCAATGAGTGATATTGATAATTTTACACTGAAAATTATAAGGTTATCTTCTAAGGCTAAGTTGAACCAACTTTTTATTATGAATAATGGATATTTTATGAATCTTTCTTGATAAGCAGCAGCACCCCTTTGTAGGATCAATAATTATCCTTACATATTATTTCTCAAAGGTGTTTTGTTGTCGGTACGGCATATTTCCCTTAAGACTTCATCAACATCAATGATTGAGACATCATTTTGAAGATTACGTTCCCCGCTAATGACGAAAAATAAACAAATTGTTTAAAATTAATGTTTTCGTTAAAAAACTTTATTTTAGAAACTTTTTTATAAAAATGTAGACATGCTTTAACAGAAGTGACTTATTTTTCGAAAGCGAAAGAAAATTTCAAATAATGCTGTAGCGTCGTAACTTCTAATACATCCTTTTTGGAATAAAAATGCAGTTTAAAAATATATTGCATCGTTTATTTAATAAGAACAGATTAAAAAACAAACAAAGATTTATGTTTTAATGAAAATAAACGACTTATTACAATAAAAAACATAACAATTTGTCAACTTCTCATATATTATTTCTCAAAGGTGTTTTTTTTTTTTTATCTCACTTAATACTTTATCAAAATCAATGATTGAGATATTTTGAAGATTACGTTCACCGCTAATGACGAAAATTAAACAAACTGTTTAAATTATTGTTTTCGTTAAAAAACTTTATTTTAAAAACCTTTATAAAAATGTAGAAGGTGCCATCTATTGAATCTGTTCATGTATTTATTTCCACATTACCATTCGGCGACTGATCAAGATGCCATGCGAATTATTCGCACGGGTCAACCTTTTTATAAAAATGGAGAAGGCGCCATCTATTGACAATGGGTTTAAATAATATGCTCGACAGCTGTTGGATTTGTTTATTATTTCTCAAAAGTGGTTTTTTGGTGCGAATTATTCGCACGGGTCAACTAGTTGTTCAGTATTGAGCTTACGGTTTAGTTCACGAGACAGGGCACGAATAGAGTGAGAAATCCCACGCCAATTCTTGTGTTGTTTAATAATAAAAACAGCAAAAATCTTCTTACATAAGCGTGAGACGAGCAATAGTTACCTTCCAGTTTTGTGTTTTTTTATATAAATTGTTAGAAATAAAATTGTTTCCAGGTTGGGATCATGTGTTTTTTGTTTATTGTGAAGTTTGTCTGATGGGTCGTAAGAGGTGTTCAGCAACCAATGGTTAGTTAGGGGTTCTGGTTCTTGATTGAAGCAAATCTTTTCTACGGGGTCAAAAGTCCTTGCAACCCTCGATTTTTTATTGGTGGAATTATCTTTAAAAGGAGTGTATTATAATTGTATATTAGATTTAAATAAGAAATATATCATTAGCATTTCGAAACATGTCTGCGCATTAAATTTTAATTTTTAGTTTTACTTTGTGTGTTGTGCTATTTTATTTTAAATAATATATTGTTTTGAAATGAAAAACAACATTTTTTATTGTCGAAGAGAAGAAAGATTAAAAATTTATCTGAATTCATAGCCTACATTTAATATCAGACTATGTTAAATAGAAAGGATGAATGGGGTTTTAAGAACAGATATTTATAAATTAAATGTTATCTAAGAAAAACACAAATATATGTAAGAAAAGAAAACATTAGAAAATGTATTCCTGATATTATTAATCTTACTAAAAGTTCTTCAAAGAGGAGATGCTATCAATAATCTTATCTATTTAATAATAAAGGAAATGATAGCCAATTTAAGTGATTTTATCATTTTTCACAGTACTTTTACTAGAATTACCAAAATATAGATCTAATAAAGATAATTATCAGATCAATCTTTCTTTAAATATTCATTTTAATCTCTACAAATTCGATGTTGAATAAGCTTTTTTTAAATATTGCTTGCAATAGTCTTAAATTCATATCCTTAATTAAAAATATTATGTTGATTGTATGTCGAAGACTACTCCAGTTATAAACAAAAAAATGCTTTTTACAGATTGTTCTCTCCGCTTCAAGAACAATGAGTTTAAAATTTATTTCATGTTCATGGATCGAGATCTTCTAAACCAAAGATATCCGTTACAGGTAAGGAAATTAAATTCTCATTTCATGATCTAATTAACTATAAAAGTTATCAAAATATTAACATTCAATTTATTAATTGCATTTTAAATTCTAATAATTTAAGATTTTTATTAGTTTCAAAACTTCAAATCTTTTGAAAAAATCTTTCTATATATTCTGTCATCGTACATGGATGAGCCGAAGTTAATGAAACCTTCTACGACTACTTAGATTCGCAAACTACAGAATTATGCCCAAAGTTGAATTTCAGGATATGATCAATGAAAAATATGAAATAAAGGATATGATCAATGAAACGACTACAGACATTCAGAAAAATGCTTGGCCCTTGGGAACTGTTTCTACGTCTGCAGTAAAATAATCAATGTAAAGGCTGAAATAAAGAAACTAGTTATCAGTTATCAAGCTATTTTTTTTTTCTAATTTTTACTAGGCCCCCATGTACAGATTGATCGATATAGATGTTTGAAGAAGAGATATGTTGCGATGGATGTTGGATGAAGTTAGATGAAGAGTTCGGGGAGCCAAAGTCTCAGTCTCTCTCTCTCTGCCTGATGTCGTTCGGCGTCTAACCTCTGTCTCTCTTGTGTCTCTTTAGCTCTGGACTGTCTTTTACGTTCGGCTTCATTCTTTCGATCCGAATCTGTCTGTTGTGCTCTTTCCAATCGTTCCCTCTCTATAGATTTCACAATATCGTTTATAATAAGGGATGTATGAAAATATACAATCAGCCCTTGCTCTTACATAACAACCAATTAGTCCAGTCAATGAATGCTCAAAAAGGGGGTGTAGAGCGCATGGAGGGGGGCAGAATTTTTGACTTCAGGAATGGGTTTGGGGTTCGGGGGAGGTAAAAATCCCAAAAGTACCCGACCCTCAGAGGTGAGCCGAAGGAGTGAAAGCGTCCGGAAGGCTGTAAATTTTACGAATTTTTGTTTTTTCCCTTAAAACTCGGAAACTATAGGTTCTGGAGAAAAAAGTATTTCGACCTGTTCGAAAGCTGACAAAATTTCTGACATTGTTTACTCAGACAAAAATTTTCTATCTTCAACCGTTTTTGAAATATCAGCTTCTGAAAATCACTTATTTCCGATAAAACGATGTTTCTGATCACATGGTTCGTCATACTCTACTCTTTAACACCTCAAATCTGCTAACATGCTACAAACTACAACCAAATCAAGTGAAGAGGATTACATTTTGCTGCATAATTATACATTCTAGATGCACAGTGGGCGGGCATCGGGCTGACCACCTGACCTCAACTTCATCCCGTTGGTCTTGAAACACTGGGAGCCTGACCTCCCGCGACCCCAAAAGCCTATAGTGGGATACTTTAACTAAGATGCACAGTAATAGCTGAAATTATGGAATTCAAAATGTTATGTTGTAATGTGATAGGTTTTAATGCTGTAAATCAGTAACTATCTTTTATTGCATCCATTTGGCAATTGCAACAGGGATTACAGATGATGGGGTTACGATGCTCTTACAGTTGGGAAGAATGCAATGTCTAAAATGGAAAATGTGCCATTTTCAAACATAAAATTATCACGAAAAAACCAAGCACTTCCTCTTTCTTCTATGAGTTCATCAATCACAATAAACAATAACAAAATTGCAGTCAATCCCTATCTACTGTTTCAACGCATTTGCATAAGCAAGAAATCAGGCGATGATCTAAAGAATTATACGGGGTATGAGTTGGCCCCGTACCTTATGGCTTTCTTGAAGGACGGTGAAATGAGAAAAAGTAACAAGGCGATCTTGTACAGTCTCTTTACAACAACCGAAAGGGATGTTCAATTCAGAAACCATGCGATAGTTGTCGATGGGGGATTCCCTATCCACAAGATCGTTTGGCAACACGATAGTAACAGAATATTATCCATTTGTGATGAATACGTACGATTCGTAAAGAAGTTGCACTATACTATCCTGGAAGAAGTTGTACTGTAGTTTTTGATAGCTAAACCAACATATCAACAAGTACTAAAGTGTCGGAACACAATCGTAGGTATCGACTCAAACGGTGCGTGGATATTTAGTTTATTACGGAAACTGAAATCAGAGTAAAGCAAGAAATCTTCCTTTTGAACGCCAACAACAAGAACCTTCTTATCAAGCTACTGATGAAAAAACTGGAGGAAAATGACATTAAAACCCTTCAAGCAGAGGATGAAGAAGATGTGAGCATTATATCTGCAACCATTGAAAAATCAGAAACTCTTCAGTGGCTGTGATAGGCGAAGATGTGGACTTGGCAATCCTGTCGCTGGCGAAAACCTCTCCCGATCGTGACATAATTCTGGTGAAAGGCAGAGGAAAGGTACGCACAGCAACATACTCTTCTCAAGTGCTGCAGCAGCTCAGGCTGCAGCACATTCTCTTTCTGCATAGTTTCACAGGCTGTAATAACACCTCCTCAATCTTCAGAAAGAACAAAATCAGGTTTGTTAAATTATGCCAGAAGGAGAAATTAATAAAGGAAGCAGCTGAGGTGTTTCCCAGCCCTTCGTCGACACCATCCGAGATCGAAAGAGCTGGAAATAATTGCATACTCAGATGGTATGCTGCTCTACCTAAGGAATCGTCCTTAGATGCGTATAGGTACCGAGCATTTATCAAACCAGCTTCTTCGATCAATCTGGATATTTCTCCACTCCCACCAACTGAAGGGGCCATGAAATACCACTCCCATACAGTGTACTATCCAATACAAAAGTAGATGGGAACGGTACTGGCCCCACATGGGTGGGGTGAAGGAATGCCTGGCTGGGAGAAGAAAAATGGAGAGCTGCTGCCTAGGTTCTGTGACAAAAATGGTGCACCGACGAAATTTTAGAAGTCATATTTTATCGATGTAAAAAGGAATGCGACTCTGGAAGATGGAGCTGAAGGGTATCGTTGAATTGTTCTGCAGCATGCCATAACTGCCAGCGCAATTGCCATAACGGGGTCCCCATCAACGAGGAGGAGGAGGCGGAAGAATTCGATCCAGTTGCAGTTACCTGACAGGAATCATTTTCCACTTCTGGTGAAGTTGAGTGAGTCTCTATGAATAACTACCCCCTCCCAACATTGATGGTCGTTTTTATTTCACAGATGCTTTTCGTTTTGTTGTACCTTTTACATACTGTTTGTTTTTTGTGTAATTAGACATAGTTCAAACCACATGTTATGTTGTTTTATAGAAATACATACCTTTTCCCACTATTTGAAGTATAGCTACTAATTATTATACCAAATGCAACAACATACAGCAATAAATAGATAAAACATGCCAAATGCATGCAATAAAAGGTAATTATTGATTTCCAGTATTACACCAATCACATTACAACATCTTAAAATCCATAATTTCAGCTATTACTGTGCATCTAGAATGTGTAATTATGCAGCAACTCTAATCCTCTTCACTTAACTTGGTTGTAGTTTGTAGCATGTTAGCAGATTTGAGGTGTTAAAGAGCAGAGTATGACGAACCTTGTGATCAGAAACATCGTTTTCCGGAAATAGGTGATTTTCAGAAGCTGATATTTCAAAAACGGTTGAAGATAGAAAATTTTGTTGGAATAAAAAATGTCAGAAATTTTGTGAGCTTTCAAACAGGTCGGAATACTTTTTTCTCCAGAACCTATAGTTTTCGAGTTTTAAGGGAAAAACCAAAAAATTGCAAAATTTACGGCCTTCCAGACGCCCCCACCCCTTCGGCTCACCTCTGAGGGTCGGGTACTTTTGGGATGTTTACCTCCGATGAACCCCAAACCCATCCCTGAAGTCAAAAATTCTGCCCCCCTCCATGCGCTCTATAATCATTCATTGACTGGACTAAATATATATTTTTAACTTTAATAACTTGGCTTGTGATAATTTGAATTTACAATAAATTGAGTTTACAGTAAATAAGGTTAGCAATTTATATTGGTTGTTATTTAAGAGCACGGATAATCCAAGAAGATAATCCAATTAAAGCGTTATGATTTGTTGAATAGTTGAGCAAATTGTGATATGTTATTCCTTTTTGAGTGAACTCATTATTTGATAGCGCGCCATTGTTGACGGAGAGAACGCAACATTTTGAAGTTCAACAATGCTCATTTTGCATTTGTCGACTTTCTCGCAACAATGAAAACTGAACATCCGTATTCCATTGTTGCAATACCATTGTGAATATTGGAAATCATAACAAATCACACCCTTTGCGCCTTTTGCATTCGCAATAATTACAGAGGCACACAATGATTTCCAGAACGGGAACAATGATTTCCAGATAGCGAATCAAGATATAATTTCATTGCTTAAGCAAGGTATTGGCAGCCATTTCCTTGCTCGATTCCAATTTTCATTTTTAATTCCTCAGTGACTATCAAAAAGAGTTCAATTAGCGCAGTAAAGACATAAGTACTTACATAGTATCGGGACCCGTTTATTTTAAATCGATTTCTGGTGTTTTCTTTTTATTTATTTCTATGTTTAAGTGTTTTTTTTTAAAAAAACGTAGCTTGTAGTTGTCTTATTTATGATACCGCTGTTCATTTCAAAATGGAAAGTATTGGTTTTTAGCGTCGTATTTCCAAACGAAACATCCTACAATGAATCCCACCTCAGTTAACCTAATCTAATGTTAATTAAAAAGATTTTTTTTTCAAAACGATGTCAGATAGGTATCTATTATTATTACATATTTGAAAGGATTAATGAGTCAAAATACACACTAGAAATCGATTTTTAAAAAATTGTCCCCATAGTACTTAAGTATCAAGATATTTGGTAAACATACATAAGAAAAGGTAAGAAGGGCTTTAAGAATTTTATGAATAAAAAAAAAAAAAAAAAAACCAAGAAGCAAAGAAAATGGAAGGAAATTGGTGAGTTCATTAGTTTCTCGCCGAGATGATCGCAAAATCACTATCTGTATTTTCTAAAATAAACAATCTAAGTAAATTTTAATTCTATGTTGCAGTTATTTTTTTGTTTTAATTTGTAATGAACTATTTGAATTGGATTATACTGATCTCTTAGAAATGAAAGTATTCGATTATTGCAAAATATGCACTTAGAGAGTAGCGACAATGGATAAATGCTCGATATTCATACATCACTGCAAGCCTCACAAATCAATTCCGTAGCGTTGACGTTAACAAATGCGCGTCCAGCTTATCTGGCGACCCCAAGGACTACATCAGTCTACAGTGGGATACTTTAACTTAACTAGTTGCTAAAAATAATGGAAGTAGGAAAAAAATATGGCACATCCACAAATTTAAACTAAAAGCAAAATACATATTAAAATTAAAGAAAATATATGTGCTGTCCTCCGGCAGCCTCAATTGAGGATAGTCACTGTAAACCCAAAAGGTATAAGCACAGAGGTGAATAGAAATGAAAGTAGAAAAAAAATGATACCTCCAGGCTGCTGGAGGACAGAACATTTCCTTTATTTTATTTTTAATGTATATTTTATATTTAATTTAGATTTGGGGGGATTCCTTATTTTTTCCAATTGCCATTTCTATTCATCTCTGTATTGAGATCTTGTGTGTTTACAGTGACTACTCTCAATTGATGATTGCCAATTAAAGGAGAAACAGCTGTCGTGTGCTGTCACTTGTAAATAATTTTAATGTGCGTAATGTATTAATATTTATAAAAACAATTATTAGTGTCGCACAATATTTAAGCAGTGCAGCTTTTCTTATTCAAAAGCAAACACTGATTCTATTTGATCTGAAAACGATTTTTAACACTTTAATTAAAAAAAAAATAGTATGGTCAATTTGAATCCAAAAAATAGAATGTTGGCTGTTGTTTCTTTATTTTATTTAGCGTTTTCCTCTCAATCTCTAATAAGCAAAGAAGAAAAATGGTCGAATGAAATATAAGTTAGTAAACATGCAAACTTTAAAATATGTATGTTGTAAACCTTTAAGAGCCTGCTTGGAGGAATAAGCACGCATTTGTTCCTATTTGATAGAAAGCAAGTTAGCCATCCACGATATCTAGAGAACCTTGTTGTCACTTTCTCGCACCTTCATTAGCGGCCGCAAGGTTACAGCTTGCCTGTAAAACCGCTAGAAGACTCTGTAGCGGCCGAACGGTTAGAGATATGAAAATGAAACTTTCACCATTGTGTTCAACATCAAAAAGTAGGTGACCACGTACAAAAAAAATCAGACTTCTAGGACCCCACAAGGCGTTTTCTGTCTTTTAAAGGCGTTTTTAAAAGAAAGACAACGCCTTCGGAGGGGGGGGGGGGTTCAGGGAGTGGTCGTAGACGTCTGATTTTCTACTCGTGGTTGCCTACTTTTTGATGCTGAACACAATGATGAAGGTTTCATTCGACTATCTCTAACCGTTTGGCCGCTACAGAGAGTGCCATCCAGACAGCATAAAAGCAATTTTAGCGGTCCCTAGGTTACAGCATGCCTGTAAAACATAGAGGACCGAAACCTTCACCATTGTGTTCAGCATCAAAATGAAGGGGACCACATCCGAAAAAATCAGACCTCTAGGGCTACTCCATGACCGGAAGTTGGAGGTCAAAAATGGTCGCTTTCGATAAAAGTTGTGATTATAAAAGTTTGTTAAAAAATTGTGCATATTAAGGGGCCGCTTTTCTTTTAACACTGTCTAAAAGCATTAACTATCTTGTATCTATATTTATTTTGATAGTTTTTGTTTCGAATACTGTATAAAAGCAGATCTCAGTAAGTTACAAAGTTTTATTGTATTTCAATTAATTATATCTTAATACTACTTATGGCAAAAAAGAAGAAGGATAAGATTTCTTATCATATTACTTAAAATCAGATATTTCTAAAATACAGTAACGTTTACTCCTCTTCATAACAACATACGACGACTTTTCTAACTAACGTTGATTTCATTTCATTCCAAAAACTACTGCAATGTTAAATTTTCAAAATATAATATTTGTGTTATAACAAAACAATTGATATTGAAACTAAACCTTACCTTATGAATTCACAGTTTTTCTAGATATTATAAATAAGCACACGTCTTTAGGATTTCATATTTCTGTAAGTTTAAGGTCCTGACCCAAGCAACTAGAAGCGCCTGCAAACCTTATATTTCTTTTATTTATTTCTTTTTCCAATGCACCTAAAATTCTGAAAATTTGAACATGAACCTCTGAAGCGTCTGAGATTTCAATTTTCATGTTTTTAATTTTCAAATTCTTCTGCAATTAATTAAATTAGAACTCAAAACAGTCAATTTTTTGGGGTGTTTTTGAGGTATTCCCCGATATTTTCAACTTTGACAAAATTCGACGAAAACCTAAAATAATAAAAAATTTAAAAAATAATGATTTGTATTTTAAATATTTATTATTTGTGCAGCAGTTAATTTTACAAAAAATTAAAACTATTTATAAATTGTCAGATTAAATTATTTTTAATTATTTTTGATAATGAATATGTTAAATACAAAATATTATTTCACAAATTTTTTATCATTTCAGGTTTTCCTCAAATATTGTTGAGTTGAAAATGCCAGTAATATCTCGAAAATACCCAAAACATTGAATGTTTCTGAGTTTCAATTAAATTAATTGCATAATATTTTGAAAACTGGTAACAAGAAAATGTAAATCCCAAAAGCTTCCTAAGTTCATTTTTAGGTGCTTTGAAAAAAGAAATATATGAAAGAAATAAAAGGTTTGCAGACACTTGCAGTTGCTTGAGTCATGACCTTAATTATTATTGTTTCTTCTTACATATTTTCATTCCTTTTATACAGTAAAACTTCGTTAAGTCGTCACTCAAGGGAGCAAACATTTTTGATGACTTAAGCGGAATGACGACTTAGGCGGAGTAGGCATTTTTGAAAAAAAACATTGAAATACAGTATTTTCATGAACTGCTATAGGATTCGGTGAAAAAACAAGATTTTCAGAAATCAATACATGCAAATGAATGAGTGGAAAATATAAAAAAACAATAACACTTTGTATAGTTATCACATTTTAATCGCTTCAAATCCTTAGCAATTTCCATGGCTTTTTCTTTGAGAATCACGGCAGAAATCGGCACATTTTGCATATTTTAGCCATCGAACTAAAACCTCCTCGATCTCGTCAAACTTCGATTTCCTCATTCTCTTTCTTTTGTCTTTGCAGTCAGCTTCTTCAATTACTTGTTTCGATGATAGTTCGTTTGATAGAAATGAGAGTTATGATAGAAATCGTGTAATGTAGTCGTCGGAATATGATGTTCTTTGGCAAAAGCAGTTTTCGAAACATTTGATTTTTCAAAAAGTGTAATTAAGTCTTGTTTTCTTTAAAAGATAAATAGGTAAGTTTTCGTTTCCCTGGCATGTTAAAAACGTACTCGTACCACAAAATTGCAAAAGAAGAAAAGTAGCCCTTATAGCGGGGCTTTCTGGCTATGAAAGAAGTCACACTCAGAAGCGGTCAAGAAAAACGTGTACACTCGACAGAGCCGTGGTTGAAAATTTCCCGTAAGGCTTGGCTTTCTTAAATTGAAGGGGCGGGGCTGAAAAGACAACACGATGGCATTGAAAGTGAGAAGAAAGATGCTTTTAGCCATTTTTGAGGGTGACGAGTTATCCGGAGTAAAATTAAATTTGGTGACGGGTAAAGGAGGGTTATTTTACATTATTGTGTACGAGATCTTGTTGGGACCAAAGGAAAACGACGACTTAAACGAAGTAATGACTTATCAGGGTGACGACTTAACGAGGTTTTACTGTATAATAGTCATTTATACAGTATTTGGAAATTAAAATTTGGAACTAAATATATCGAACAATTGAATTAGCCATACTTTTTGATATGGTATTAATCAATTTTATACACAGTTGTTTTCAGCAATTTCTTTATTGCATTATATCAGCAGTTAGTGAGATCTTTTCATTATTTGCTCATCTTAGATTCATCATGAATTTTAAATCCTTTAAGCTATACGGAAAACAGCTGTAGAACTTTAACTGTGTAGAAAGAATTTCAAATGTTTGACTTCATTGTAGTTGACGAAAGCTAACAGATCTGTCGTAAGATGCTTTAAGGATTTGAAACTAATAAAACTTACACAATAAGAAATATATCTTCAGTATCTCCAATATATCTCATTAAAGAAAGTATGCAAAAGAATAGAGTATCAAGTATAAGTATTACCATAATTAGATTTATTTGTTGATATTTGCTTAAAAAAGTTTGGATTTTATTGGTATATTTTAGGTATTTTTTCATGATTTTGAGGATGATGTTCGTTTTCTCAATCCTTATGCTGGCAGTTATCTATCTGTGGGTTATACAGAAGGTGTAATTGAGCCAATACGGGTAAATATCTTCACTGTAAAACCCTTAATTAAAATTTTCATAATTAAAGTAAAGAGTGAATCAATAATTTTCAGTTAAAATTTTTTTTAATTTTCTTTTATGGTAAATATGTTTTCAATATGCTTTTATTTTCAATATGTTGATGTCCGGAAAAGACAATGTTACCAGATTTTTAAAAAAAAAACTTAAAATGAATTACTAGTAAGAATATGAAATATTTAGTCTAAATTTAATTTTAAATGAATATGACTTAAATTGATTCCAATGTCACTTAAGTAACCTAAGTTTCAAAATTTTGAACTACTACCAATTGAGATGAAATTTGATGCAGTTTGTGAACATCAGAAGAAGCAATGAATGCACAGGTGAAACTCAAAGAAGTTTCCCAGATTTCATCATTGTAGAGGTCATCGGATGCCTTTTTTAATAATATATCGCCAGCGTGAAGTATTTAG
>JAFIDM010000001.1:529774-543199 GCA_023159025.1 Thereuonema tuberculata
TTGCCGCAAGGTCCAGAGACGTTTGCACTTCAAGGAGCGACTACGGGAGAGGACATCCACAGCCGCTACCGACTTACCTGTTACCGCAGGGTTCCGAGACGTTCGCACTTCAAGGAGCGACTACGGGAGAAGACATCCGCAGCCGCTATCAACGTTACCGCAGGGTCCAGAGGCGTACCAGTTACAATGGAAGATTATAGGAAAACTGTGTCTAGCCATTGAGGTCTTATTGATACCTGGAGAGCATTAGTGGACGTTTTGGGCAAAAGTCTAACACAGCATACCTTATCCTCAGTTTGGCAAATCAGTAATAAAGAAATAAAGTTTCAAGTCAAACTTTAGCTTTTTAACTTGGTTCACTCAGGTGAAAATTCACAGTCATGTATCGTATTTTAGATCTTCCCCCCTCCCCTGGGCTCCGGAGAACTGTAGAGATTCTTCCCACTGCACACAATTCGGTAGCAATATTAAAGTAAATGTTTGTGCAAATAAAAATTCTCTCCTGCAGTTAAAAATTCTGAAGCAGATAACAAGAAAATGAAATTAAAAAAAAAGAAAATTAGGTAATAGACTGTTTATGAAAGAATCAACTTATCTAAGCCTTTCATCGCAATCAGCGAAAAGAGCTAAATCGAAATGAATGGAAAATAAATTGCCAGAAAAGCCTTAACAAGGAGTTTCCGATAGAAATTAAAAACTGAAGATTAAAAACTTAAAACTTACGACAGTTTTAAATGATCTGCAAATATCAACTGGAATACAAATGTCTGTTATAACTTTTGGTTGAGATCAAGAAAAAAATGAATAAAAAATTAAATGAAAATAAAAAAGAAAGATCTGAACTAGACTCTGCTACCAAATTATCACGATTTCTTAAATGGAGAAATTCGTATCTAAAAGTTGCTGCCATCTATCCCTGTCTTCTTTCTTAAATAAGTAGCACTCGGCAGGTATGCTAGAGCTCTTTGAGTAACACCTGAACGTTAGTTTCAACAAAGTAATGTAGATAAAACTGTCTTTAATATTTAGATAAATCGACACACACACATACGAATAAACAAGATAAAAATTTAAATTTCCTTTGAATCCTACAAATATCCTAATACCTGATATTTTGGGTGTCAGTAATGAATATAATAAAAATATATGACGACTTATTCATTTATTAATACTAAAAAGAATATAAATGAAAATATCAAGATTAAATAAATGCTAAACAAGATAAACTTCTTAAAAAAATTAAAACATTCAACTATATGGCAAAGAACATGAAAATGCTAAGATATCCGAATTTCGGTTTCTAATTGAGTGATGTTGCTAACTAATTATTCTCTTTACATAATATTCATATTATACCGAAATAGCCTTGGATGGAAATGATTTACAGAATAGTCTTAACTTTATCAGATGGCACTCAACTTAACCATGGGACACATTTGTATTTTAGAGAGTATTTAGAGTTAGTTGCGATGCACTATGATCACTTTTGGGGACCCCCACTTACACGATCCTTGTTGAGAAGTGATTCTTTGACAGATGAAAAGGAACACTTTACACACTTCTTTTCCGTTGATTTTCAAATACACGCATCGTTGTTCTCGTTACAATATACCAACAGCGTATCCAAGTATGTGTGAAGGAGAATCCTCAAACTAAAACAGAGTTAAAATAGACTGCGTTGAATACTACGCTGATAGTAGATGAGTCGGATGCTCGATTAGCGTATGCCGCCGCCTCCTGTATCCGCTCCCCTTTGGCTTCCTTCCAACGCAGTCACATCTTTTTTCTTCGACAATTTTCCAAAGTCTCTATTATTGTCTCTATCGTAAACTTTGTAAGTAATTTTTCTAAAATCTTAATAGTTTATTTTTTTTTCGACTAATCACTTACATAATTTCTAATTAAAACATGGCGTAGTAAGCTTCGGCATATTTTATCTTGCCGCTGGTGAAGTACAAGTGATTTGAATTAAAAATGTTTAGAAGTCTAAAAACATGAACAAAGTTTGAAAATAAACGGAGATGAGTAGAAATGTTGCCTAACAAGTTCCTAAGTGTGAGATACAATTCATCATCTGGATCTACACGAAATAAGCTAAAAAAGAAGTATATCACAATGTCCTTTGAACGACTTCAGCTTCTATCGATGAGAATAATGTATAAAATACGGAAATATTGTTTAATATTTCAAAGTAATAGATAAATATTATAATTATAAGTAATATATATCTTGAGAATAATGAAACTAAGTACACGCATATCGAATTCACAAAACACAAAATTAAAATGTTTGTTGGAGCTGGCTCACATTGTTAAGGTTAGGAAAAAACAATCAGTACTTTAATTTGCTTTGTAATGAAGTATAAAGTCTAAAATGTTTGAGCAATTGAAATCATTAGAAATAAAAGAAATAACTGCGTTCGATTAAGTTTATTAAATTTGTGAACTTGCTAACTTAAATATTTTTTTACTTATCACTTATTTAAAAGCAATTTTTAATGTTTAAATTATGAAATTTTTTTTCCTCAAACTAAAGTTTTATTTCATCATATTCTGTTTTAAAGAAAATTAATCTAAACCGCATAAATAGAAAATGCAGTGATTCCAAAGATGCTAGTCAGTGTTTTTCTGAATGTGTGAAAAAACAACTTTATAGAAAAGTAAAATGCAAGTAAGTATAAGTCTTAATTATAAACATTATTCATTAAATGAAATTTGAAAGCCTGTAATTTATTTTCAGCAATTTATTATAGCATGCAATTTGTATACCTTTGTATAGATCTTTATTGTTTTATATTGTAGGCTTAATATTCTCTTTTTTATACCTATACCAACAAAATGTTGGTAAAAATTAAAAAGTTAAAATACCAATATTCTTCAATAAATATTAGACAATACCATCCCACAGAATAGAAAAAAACAATAGTTTTAAAAAACAAAAAAAATTCTTTTTCTCTTTTAATTTTCTTTTTTGTTTTTGTTTTGTTTTTTGTTTAAAACAAATCTTGTAACTTTTTTTTAATTATTTGTTTTTAAAATGCTCTTTTAAACAGTTTTAAATTGTTTTAAACTGTTTTTGTTTTTATGTTGGTTTTTTTTGTGACAGCAAATTACTTAGTAATTTGAACATTTTACTATTCATGCGCTTCTACTTCGCACTGTAAGTTTAATGTTTCAGTTTTTCTGCACTCAAATGCCTAAAGAGACTAATTTTCCGGCATTGCAGTTCCCTCCTGCTTTTCAGCTTTGCATGTACCGGGTGCGCATAAAATAACGTAAGGTGCTGAGAGCCATCTAGCGAGGAATGTATTGGACGAATAGTAACAACATTCGGTGGACATACAGAGTGGAACATGCGGTTCGATTTCTAGAAATAAAAAAAAAATATAACCCAAAAGTCGCCAACAGGGGAAAATGAGGCGCTGCAAAGATTGAGAATTAATAATTGCCAAATGAGACAGCACACATTAAGTTTCGTAACAATACAGACAAAGTTTATTGACAATTACAAATAAGGTTCCGTATGACCACCAATGTGTTTTTGTACGAGCTGCATGCGGTGCACGACATGTTTCACGTCGGCTCGCAACATTTTGGAATGGATTTGTCGCACCTGTAATGTAATTAGATCTTTTAACGTCGGAATATCGGGAATATGTCCTTGATACACAATGCGTTTAAGAAATCTCCACAGCCAAAAATCACAAGGAGTGAGATCAGCAACCTAGGAAGGCCATGCTGTGGGAAATGCACGACTAATGATGCTGGTGTCAGAGAAATGTTGCCGCAACACAAGCTATATCTGATATCCGATGTGGGGTGGTGCACAGTCTTGCATGAAGATGGTCGAATCGAGACATCCTCTTTGCTGCAGTTGTGGAGTTACAAAGTTCTTTAGCATATCGGAATACCGTGCAGCATTGATGGAACAGATCATATTAATTCATAAATAACATCACATCATCCTAAAAACATAAATAAAATATTTAAAATATGCTTTAAGACTCAAATTTTAGGAAAGAGTATTCGAGTTTCCTTTTTCAAGCTATATAATAAATAACATTAAAAGAGGACCTAGTGTTTATATGTGCAAAGCTCCATTCCCGAACAGCTTCTTTCTTTTTAATGTGTTTTCTTATTTCTTGTTTTTAATTTGGAGGTTCCACTCTTGCTCTCGATAATAAATAACAATTACAATAACAAAACAGGATAACGTTGAGCATTAACTTAACAAATTATATGCTTTTTAATACTAATTAGTATGTTGACTATTTTCATTTTATCTCCATAATTATGTTTTACACACGTGAAACTTAATTTCATTTCTTGAAATTAAAATTAAGGCTTGAAATTAGTGTCCTGAATGCTTTTGTACTGAAAAGTTTAGTGGAAACATTAATTTAATCATCCATTGATGGTATCATTCATTCCATTATAAGTTCTGATTTCAGTTCCATATCTATTTTTTAATATTGATATCTTCACTTATAAAGCTTCAACAATATTCTTTTTATTTGGGTCTTCTGCTGGTCAACAATACCTTGATCACTTATCTATATTAACAATTAGCCACTATAAATACATATCAAGTCTTGAAAAATTCAAGTCTCGAAAATGATCTTTCGAGAGTTGAAAAGTCTTGAAAATTGTGATTAATATACACGCACATAAACTTCATAAAAAAAAAAAATACGTAGAAGAAAAAAATATCTGTGAAACCCTCTCGAACCACGGGGAGAAACCGTAGGATATTACAGGGTCGAAGATCTATTACACACTTACGTATAAAAAAGAAAGGTTTTGTTAATATAAAACTGGATATTTTATATGTAAATGCTTAATAAAACTTTAAAAAGAAATTCGGAAAATTTATTCTAAATTTTTAAAGCTGAAAATCTGGATGATCTGAATTATTTGCTAATTAAGTATAAAAGTTGCTCCTAGGTAGAAACTATACTCAATTGATTCTTTTTTGTTTGCTTTGAAATTGATCATACAAGATGATTAAAAGGTAAAACATTAAAAGTGTTGGTGTTATTTGAATTAAATTCAATATTTTCTTTTATGGTAATATTTCAAAATAGATAAACACGGAATTTAAGTATGAGTGAACCTTTTAAGATTCAAACAATGCCGAAATCTGGAATATTAGTGGAGTGATTTCGCAATCGGAAAAATTTGAAATTAAAAATTCCTCTTCTTAAAAAAAATCAATTTTAATCTCTCAAAATAATTTTTGTCGATTTTTATGAAATTCATTTGTTTTTAAAAATAAAAACAATCTTGTGGATGATTTCTTTTCTTTTCTTCTTTATATTTTGTATACTATCGATTGTTACGTACATTGATGTCCTTTTATTTAAGGGTTCTTGAAAAATGAACTTTCCGGTTGCCCAGTCGGGACCAAACTTGGTAGGGGATGTAAGATCTTCCCAATATCATCGATACACGAAAAATAAAGATGGCACCACTGCTTCTAACAGAATTAAAAATGTCCGAAGAGTCATTGAGATAAAAGCACCTGGAGTACAATCCGGGCATTTGTGGAAGACATAAAGGGCGTTCAGTTGGTTATATAGTCCCCCCGCACAGCTATGCAAGCAATGCAACGTGTTGTTACGGATCACCCTGTATCTCAGAGAGGATATACAAAACAGAGTATTTATTAACGCAATCGGAAGCCTACACCTATAAAGATAGGTGATGAAAACTTAGCTGATGGAACCGCTGGGCCCAACAAATTCCACAGCCAACGCCAGATAAATATTATACCGAAGGAGAAGTAAAGAAAAGATAAGCAACTCAGGTATATCAAACAACAAAATGTATTCATAAATAAGCTTAATGTAATACAATCTCACATAACAAATCAAGACCAATGCATATCAATATAAAAATATATGTATATATATATAATAAAACACAAAGCTTTGTTGGTAAATTTAGTAACTCCAACAGATTACAAAATAAAAAAAATTAAACTACTGTAGTAATTAGAGCCAGTAGTTTACAATAACCTTATCAATACAATTTAGCAAAAATATAAACTTAAGATATAGTCTCACAAATAGATTGTGTCACTTTAAAAGAATAGTCTGAGCGCAAATCGTTGATAAAACAGACTTTCCGACTATAGAGTATCTCTGAATGTTCACTCCCTGACTTAATTCGCCAAAGAAAATATACTCACAGTTCGACGCTCTGTCTTGGACATACTGGAACGAAGTATTGGATAGTTCCGACGAATTTCACTAAACTGTTCATGTCAGAGCATTTGCGTAAACATAATGAAAGACAACACATCCGTTTTCACTTCGCGAACGTTTCTTACTAACAATGGCTGATCAAAGTATTCAAGCCATCCTGGGAGCATAGGGTCTTTTTTAATATCTCACAGATATCCAAGAAACCGATTCTACGTTGAGAAGAACAAATCTCAAAGTATCCAGAGATATGCGCGCACAGGTTGAAATACCAGTCTTGCTATTAACCGTGCATAGGGAGAAAAAAACAAAGCTGTTTCTATCCTAACAGCCCGCCGCTCCCACACGTCTGTATCCTCGGAGCTACATGGCGGGAATGACATAGAAGTTTCAAGAACGCATTTTATGGGCATAGTGACGTAAACAATGTTTTACCAATGACATTTCAAGAACTAAGGAGTATCTTGAAACCTCAAATGACATCACCAGAGTCTCACTTTAGATATAAAATGGCTACACCTTTCAACAGCATAAAAATTGCTCCAAATAAAAACAAATTTATTGTAATAATCTACACAATCATTTACAGATAAAAATTATAAAGTTTACATGAGATGATAGGATGTAAGAATATATAAAAAAAAATAATAAATAAAGATTTTTAATGTGGAAAACTTTCGAGTTCAAGTTTAGTTGAAAAACAGACAGATGAGATAATAAAACATGGCGGATAACGCGAGAAAGTAAACAAAGCAAAGATCACTTTGCCTTAACAAAGTGACATAACGACACAAGATTCCATCAATGAAAAGTAGGAGTAGAAAAATAAAATAAAGAAAAATAAAGACCGTAACAGTGTTGGCAAACTGCACACCAGAGTACCAAGCAAATTTTGAGGGATTGCATCCCATTCTTCAGCCAATGCTGTCCTCAGCTCAGGTAGCATTTGTCGTGGTGATATACGTCCAGGAACACATCTTCCGAGAGCATACCATGCATGTTCGACTTGATTCAGATCCGGGGAACGTGCAGGCCACTCCAGATGGATGGATGTTCTCGTGTTGGAGGTACTCGTCCACCAGGTGAGCCCGATGCGGACGGGCGTTGTCGTCCGTAAACAGAAACTCTGGACCAGTAGCACCCCTGCGAAGTCGCACACGTTGGTGAAGGACATTGTCCCTGTATAACTGGGCAATTACAGATCCTCTATCGAAGATGAGCAGTGATGCACAAGAGCGTAGTATTACGTCTCCCACACCATCACACCGCCACCCCCTTACCGATTGTGTTCGACGGTGTTGGCAAGATTGACCTGGTTCCTTGCTCATTCCAGTCGTGAATCACAGTCTAGACTGCACTGGGACTCGTCAGAATACATGATTTGGCTCCATTGTTCCTGTGTCCATGGTTCAGTGCACCATAACAAACGTCCCCTCCGGTGAGCTTAACTCTAAAAGGATACACCTCATGGGTATCCGGGCATACAGACCAAATTCATGGATTTGCCTGTACACTGTTTGTCTAGATACAGTGATTTGTGTTGCTGCTGCAGGTCCCTGTAAGGTAGCGTGCCGTTCTTCAGCGGTTCCGTCTGGCCTGTAGTGACAGATAGCGGTCTTTCCAGGATGTGGTGACATGGCGTCCTCTGCTACAGCGTCGGGCAATACTTCCATCCTGCTGGAAACGTCTCCATAAGCGAGAGATTACGCTGGTTGACACTATGAAAGCACGAGACACTACCACTTGTGACTGACCTGTCTCAATACGTCCTCTCCCTCTCGTTGCAGGTCTAAATGGATACAATTGACTTACAGTACTATACAATCAGTGACCAAAAGTGTCACACAATTCGTCCTGTGTCGTGACCCGCTCTGCAGTGGCCCAGATGGCATTTCTGAACTTTATTTAATGAGTTAGAACTGGTTCTACCATTTTTTTTTTGTGTGTGGAGGTGGTATTGGGAAGACCTTCTGCACCCGCCTACCAAGTTTTGTCCCAGAACAACCACAACAGTCCATCCTGCAAAATCTCTTATTTTAAGGATAACAGTGGAGATCCCGAGATCTTTGAAATGTCCTGAAAGTGGCTGCATGTCTTTCGAAAAGAGATCACTTAAACTTTTGCATTTGACGTTTTCTTCATAAAGTAATAGCTTGCATTTTTATTATTCTTTTATAATTTTACAGCATTACTATTACTTAAAAATAGTATATTATCACAAAATACAGCATAATTATAAATAATATATTAGCATAAAGTATACAATTATATAGCAAATTAAACTACTTATATGAGGGCCTGAATTGGAGTTGACCAATTCAATTCCTGGCGAGGCTAGGGATTTTTCCAAGGATAATTAGTCGTGTTGATGGTCCTAGAAGTCATTAGCTCTCTATAAAATAGAAATCGGTTATCTTTTCCTGTTTTAGAAGCGGGAGACGTTGCCCACCACTCGACCCGGTTCGAGACTACACCTCTAACGCCCCATGGGAGTCTGCACGACCTGTAAAGTGGATCTCTTAGTTTTTTATTACACTAAAATAATGTAATGTCTTACTTTATGATCATAAACCAATTGTTTTAGCTGTTGAAAATGATGAAATCATAAGATTATTTTATTTTTCTTGTAGAATTCCCATTTTATCAGACACCGATCTCCCATTGTGTAATAATGAAGAAGAATTTGATGAAGTTGTGAAAGTTAGTAAGAAGATTCTTTCTAATACGACAAGAGAATTGTGCGGTTGTCCAAGGAAATGTACAGAAAGGATTTACAGAATATATCAAAAAGTTGTGAATTCTATGTCTACTTTCCTTGCTGCTAATTTTCTATTTAAGACAAATAAATTATTAGAAGTTAGAGAATATAAAGAACGGAATGTAGCTTCATTAATATTAAATATATTTGGCAATATAAGCTTATATTTAGGATTAACGGGTCTTTTGTTATTTCAAATTATCGAAGTAATTTGGTTTATTATATTGAAAAATAAAAAGCAAAGTTTTTAATTAAATGTAAATAAAAAAAAAATAACGTGATCTGTTTTTTGGAATTCATGTGCGCGTATGTTTTTTATTGTAATGTAAATCATTTCCGCACGTTAAACTTGTTGTTAAATATATAATTTTCATAATTTTATCCTTCATAGGCTATCTTGTTATTGGCAGGAATTAAATTTCTGCCCTTCTTATTCTTATTTTTTATATTGTTGTTTTTTATTATGAAGGGCCATTTTCTGTTGATTTTTGTTTTCTTTATGTTTCTTGGAACCAATGACTGTCAGATACTGGGCGAATCCAGCTGATGAAAGGTAGGAACCCTGAAACAGGTCTTCTGGATACCCTGTATCGAAATTCGAAAAAACAGATCAGTGATTCCTCTTTCATGTGCATGTATGTTTTTTATTGTAAAAAATAAACCACTTTAAGCATTATACAAAGTCTTTGGATAATATTGCAATTTTCAAAACATGAGGAAAAAAGTGCACAACATAAGCCTTTTATTTTTCCCTTTCTTTCATTTTGGCTATAATACAGATATTTTACAATTTTTGCTTTATATAATATGTAATATATAACATATATTAAATATTATATGATAATAAATGTGTAATTCATTCCAATCTTACACAAAGAATCTTATTGAATCTTATTATTCTTGAATATTAAGTTGCGACCCGTGAAATATTCACGGAAGTAAAACAAATTCCTTATTTTTTAAAAACACAAGATGGAAAAAGATATTCTAAGCTAATTTTTTTAGAAGCCATGACTTACACAACAGCCCATATATAATTTGAATATCGGCTTATTTGTTAAAATAATATTATAATTTTGTTAAAATAAAAAAATAAAAATTGGTTTACCACTTTCGTAGTAGCGGTTTCTCATTATGAAATATAATGGCAACCTTCTGCCCTTAAAGAATAGGTTCGTCAAAATTCAGGCAATATTAACGGAAATAAAACAAAAGCCACATTTCTGAAATATCCTGACATTTTTGAAAAACACAATATTGAAAAAGATGTTCTAAGCTCATTTTTTAAAAGCCATGACTTCCGCAACAGCCCACATATAATTTGAATGACTAAAACAAATTTTGTTAAAATAAAAGAAAATAAAAAAATGATTTACCGGGTTCAAAAATAACAATAACGAATTTACCATAAGTCTTCTTAATTCTCCCTCTTCTAGACATTCTATCTATTGAAAAGTCTTCAAATCTTCAAAATAAAAACAAAATAAACGTATAAAACCATACATTTATTGAAATAAATATTTCTTAATTTTCGAAAAGACATGACTTCTTTTCTTTTTCAAAGCCTAAAAACAACAACAATACGTTACAAACAAGTAGAGGTAGACATAAAGTTCAAAATGGAGAAGGAAGTAAATAAGGAACTAAATTTCCTTGACCTATGCTTAATAAATAAGGACAATAAAATAGTTTTAAAATATTACAGAAAAGAATTCAAGAGTGACCACTTATTAAACTTTGCATCAGGACATAGTTTTCATATAAAACGAAACATCATTGAAAATTATTTAAGAAGGATTGATAGGTCATCAAGCTGTGAAGAAGATTACAAAATAGAAATTGATAAAATGAAAACAATTCTAATGAAAAATGATATACTGAAATTTTTATCGATAATAGTATCCAAAAGTTGCACACATTCAAAATAATGGAATTGGATATGGATAAGGAAAGGAAAAAAGTGTTTATTCCTTACCTAAATAAAAATAGTATTGGACTGCAAAGGATTTGTAAGAAATTTAACATTGATGTAGGTTTCTATTACAGTAATAAAATAAAAAATATTATTTGTAATAAAATAAATACAAGTGACAAAAAAGGGGAAATGGGGGCTATTTACAAAATAGAATGCATGATTTGTGATGCGTTCTATCTTGGAGAAACCAAAAGGACAATAAAAGAACGGGCATTGGAGCTTAATTCATACATAAAAAACAAATTAGAGGAGAAATCGGAATTGGCTGAACACTGTATGAATAAAAATCATTGTGTAAAAAATGAAATCAAAATTGTATGTATTGAAAAAGATTGTAAAACGAGAAAAACCATGGAAAGTCTACTAATTAGAAATACCAAAAAGATAAATATTAATAGAAATGAAGGTGTTAATGTAAACAAATTTATTGTGGAAATGGCCAAAGAGTTTAACAATATATGTATTTCAAATTGTAAAAATAAGGTGAAAATTAAAGAATGAGAAGAATAGCATTTGTAAGTATTGTTGTAACAATACAATTTCATGAATGTCTCATATCTGTATCGTTTTCCTCTACTTGTTTGTAACGTATTGTTGTTGTTTTTAGGCTTTGAAAAAGAAAAGAAGTCATGTCTTTTCGAAAATTAAGAAATATTTATTTCAATAAATGTATGGTTTTATACGTTTATTTTGTTTTTATTTTGAAGATTTGAAGACTTTTCAACAATAACGAATGTCCAATAGCCAATACCAATAATCCTGTCTGGACAACAATGAGGGCACGAGCATTGTCATTATCGTCTACTTGTTGAGAATTGAGAGAGCGGCGACACAGCCGAAATTATGTAAAAACCGAGGTTTTACAAACTCTCGAAAAATTTTGACGCATGAACTTCATGCATTTCAGTGTAAACTTCATTTATGTGGGAAAGAAAATCTCAATACGCTGATATTAATTGTGTAATCGCGATTCATTGCGGTGAAGTGGAGAAAAATAGTAGAGACGCCATCTTTAAACACGTGACGTTATGCCTGACGGGTTCCAACGATGCACTGTGATTGGTTATTTCAAATTACAAATTTGCCAAACTACAAATTTACAAAGTTCGTACAATTTTCGCCTATTAATAGGATGATATTCGTCGTGCACTTGAAAATATATTAACTCACTTTAATATTTTGAAGTTTGTTGGAATTTAAAATTCTAAAAATCCTAATATCTTTCCTTTGTTCTATATATATATATATATATATCTGATGGCCAAATTCAAATGACACCAATTCGAGTTTAGCAATGCAAAGATTTCAATCAATCATTTGCAATTTACAGAATTTAGAATGTAAAGAATATAAGAATAAAATTAACTTATATTACTAAACAAATAGCCGGACAGCTATCTGAAATTTAAAATCCCAATACAAATTTCAGAAAACTGTTTCTGTGAACGTACGGCCAAACTACATTCACTTCATCAGCGGCATCTGGTGTTAAATTTTGAAACTAAAATTTGGAAGACACAAAAACGCATTATGTAAAGAAATTTGCTCTTTTTTATTGAATATATTCTTTTTTAAGTTTTTTAATTTTATATCTTTTTTTAACTTCTTTTATATTATATACTTTTTTTTGCTTTTTTATGCTTTTTTATACATATATTAAAAAAAAAAATAGATGACAGTCATCAGATCAAATTCAAAACTTCCTTAAATAAAGGATTTAATTTTGAATTGTCATAAGATAACTTAAATAATTATAAATTAACAAATCCTATCTTGAAGAATAAAATGATTAAATAAAATTATGAATATATTTAACTTTATATTTTTTATAAATTTGAAATTTAAATTTTTTCTAAAATTGTAAAATATATGTATTGAAAACTGTATTTGAAAAATTATTATTTGTAAATTCATTAATAAGATTGTTTAAATTATGTAAAAAATTTTCCAATTTAGAATTAATATCAAGATATCTTTTGAGCTCTTGTATGAAAATATTTTTAAATAAATTTAAACTAACATTACTTGTAAATTTATGAAATCTATTAATTTTCAATGGAAATAAAAATGTTTTATTAAATAGTTTAATATATAGAATTTGTTGATGATAATATATTCGTAAATCTAAAAAAATCAACAAATTCAGAGTTAATATTAGTTTGTTGTAAGTTAATAATATTTTTATAAATTTTGTCTTCTATATAATCAATTGTAAAGTTAGTATTAAAAATAATCAAATCATCTATATATCTATAAATTTTAAATTGGAAAGGGGAATTAATACAAAATTGATATTCGTAAGCCAATAAAAATAAATTAGCAAGAATGCTACTGTAATTTACCCCCATTCCATTACCTTTGATTTGGGAATATATTTCATCATCAAATTCAATATAAATGGAGAGAAATCGCCAACCGGACAATAAATATGCCTTCGCCCATAGAGCCAACATCAACGAGAATTCTGTACAATTGTTTCATCCTTATTGG
>JAFIDM010000001.1:543209-555428 GCA_023159025.1 Thereuonema tuberculata
GCGGGATCGCATTTGCTTTTGGGTAGAGCTTTCGCGCGGCGAGCCAAACATCAACGAGTAGATTCTGCTGATGATTCCCCAATAAGGATGAAACAATTGTACAGAATTCTCGTTGATGTTGGCTCTATGGGCGAAGGCATATTTATTGTCCGGTTGGCGATTTCTCTCCATTTATAAATGATTACGGACGTTAAACTTGCTTTCTTTTAAATTCAATATAATTATTATATAAAATAAATTGAAGAAAATTAAGAAATTTTTAATAGAAATATTAAATAAACTGGTTATATTAAATTCTGAAATTAAAAATTTGATTTGTTGTTATAAAGAAGCTAAAGGTATATTTGTAAATAAATTTTCAAAATCTGCAGTAATTATATTAAAAATTTTATTATTATTTACATATTTAATAACTTCATTATGATTATGAATAAGCCAATAAAAATCAGGATTAATTTTATTTTTAATAATTTCATGTAATTTATTGAGAAAAATTTGTAAAATAATATTTGATTGTTTTAAAATAGAATTAGTTGTACTACAAATCATTCTAAATTTGCCTATTTTATGCATCTTTGGATTTAGAAATAAATAATTTAAATTTCTGTTAATTTTGATTCTTTTATATTTAAGTGTTTTAAATTGATCTTTAAATTTAGAAAAACATTTACTTAATGCCCATTTATAAATATGACATACCAATTCGTAAATATATTTGTAATTATAAAACTAATATAAGTTCTAATCTAATTTCTGATTGTCAATGTAAATTATATAATAATAAATTTAAATGGAATTCGAATATTGTAACAGGAAATATAAATTTTATTAAAGATATTGCTTTGAAAGATTTTTTCAATTTAGGTATTAACTACTGATTAAATACAAATAAAACATAAAAACAATTAATTAATATATTCATTAACGATATAAATAATTTTATATTGGAAACCAGTTGTATTTGGGAAGTCGCTCGTCAACTAAACTTGAGCCAATCTGCTGTCTCAAGAGTATTCAGAAGGTTTCAGGAAACTGGTACCATCACTCGGAGACCACATACTGGACGGTGACGTTTCCCATCTGAGAGAGACGATCGCTTTATCATTTCAACTTCACTGCGAAATCGCCATTTCACGGGTGTCGATCTGCAACAGGAGCTGAGACAAGTTCGTGGAGTAGCTGTTAGTCAGTGGACAGTCAGAAGACGCTTGAAGGAAGCCAACCTCACTTGGCGGTCCGTCCTATTCACTTATGAGAGCAGAATGTGTCTCCATGGTAATGATAGGAGAGGCCGGGTCTACCGGCGTCCAGGAGAGCGATTTTCACAGTGCTGTTTTGCTGAAACAGTCTCGTATGGCGGCGGTTCCTGCATGTGGGCTGGCATATCTCTTGAGGGAAAAACAGATCTTGTTTTCATACCTGGTGGAAGCCGGAGGGGGGATCTGACTGCTCGACGGTACATTGAGGACATTCTCCTGGATCATGTTGTGGCCTACGCAGGATATATCGGGGAAGACTTCATGTTGGTGCATGACAATGCCCGGTGTCATTCAGCACGAACCACTCGGCAATTCATGGAGGAGGTTGGTCTCGAGACGATGGAGTGGCCAGCCCTCAGTCCCGACGTGAATCCGATTGAGCATTTGTGGGACGAGCTCAAACGGAGGGTCCGAGCCAGAAATCCGGCACCGTCTAATAAAAACGAGATCAAGATTGCGCTGGAGGAGGAGTGGAATGAGATTCCCCAAGACTTTCTCAAAACCTTAATAGGGTCTATGAGGAACCGCATGCAAGCCGTCGTACAGGCAAGCGAGGCAATACCAAGTATTGATTAATAAAAGTTTTCTTGTTTTGCTTGAATTTTTTGTTGTATTTTAATTTTAAAATATACGTTTAACGTGTGTGAATGAATTAAAATGGATAATAAAAAGCCAACACACATATTAATAATTAAAAACATTTAAAAGACATTAAAAACTACATGATTTTAATTATTAATATGTGTGTTGGCTTTTTATTATCCATTTTAATTTTAAGTATCCCCAATTTTTTTTCCTAAGCATGCATTTTGCTTGCGTTTTCATTCAAAATGCATTATAAAACAAAATATTGTAGAGATTTTAATGATAATGGTGTCATTGTAAAGTAACAACATTAGGCTTTCAAAAAAAAAAGTTTTTTGAAAATCGGTTAAGCCATTTAAAAAATATACGCCTTTTTGTGCGCTCTGAAGGGGTGAGTCGATTTAGCTGCACGGAAGTGTATATGTCTAGCAGTAATGTTCGTAATAGTTTAAAGCCAATATATTTAAAAATGTTGTAAAAATACATATAATGAATATCGAAATATATTTATTGAAATCTGTAACTTAAAGATTGGAATAAATAAATTATTTAATATATGAGTATTTCTGTTTGAAAATCTTATTTTTAAATGAACAACAATTCAACATTTGTTTGTAATAGAGCATTATTTGATCCATTTCATACAATTTGATAATTTTCAAATTGAAATATAACTAAGTCTCTTAGTTACTTTTTCTTCCGAACTTTTTAAGAACTTGTTATCTTTGGTTACAACAAAACCTTACAATTGTCTGAAAATAATTACGAAATATTTTTAATTATTTACATAATATTCCATTTTTTTATTTTTTTTCTTGGTTTTTTGTCAAATTTACAGGATTAAGCATTTCTATTGAATCCGTTGCTTTTCAGATAAGTAGTTTAAGATAGTTCAGAAGCAGAGTATAATGAATGTATCTTCAACGATAAAATGATGAATGTATCATCACCACCCCACGTACCATATGTCACAAGTAAATAAATAATTTTACGTCGATTCAGCTGAAATAGAGAACAGAAAATTTAGTTATCCATTATTCAAACAAACTTCTTTCTATTTCGACACGTCGCATACATTGTCCGACCACTTTATTAGGTTATTGTTATGCTTCCAAGGTTAAAATAAGTAAGATTATTTGATAAACGGAACAAACCATGATTTATTGTCTAACTATGATCTCCCCTAACATCAGGTGTCGCCTTTTCAAGCATGCGTAGAAACACAACTCATTACAACTTTTTTTTTTTCAACATTAATATAAATAAAAGATACAATAAATTTGTATAAGTTAAATGTACTTATTTATATAAATAAATTAAGATTAATTTTAGTGACCAAGCGTCACTGGGAAAACATAATCATCTAAATATTTAGGACGCTTTCTTATCCTAAATACGGCGCAGTTGTTGTGAATTGGTTGCTGGTTCCGTAGGGATTATTGGTGACGTAGGTGGTTCTGGTTCTTTGTCATTTACAAAGGTTGTGTTTTTATCAGTTGGTTCTGGGTCATCGTCACTTAGAGAAGACTTATCTGTGAACGGTTCGCCTGTTGAGCAAAGATGAGATTTTGTACGCCTGAGCTGTTGAGCCCTATCAGTTAAGATGCGAATGAGTGTGGAGCTTGAGTGGGTTCCACAACCTTGCAGGAGTCCCATATCTTTGTCTTTCCATTCCACACTCGTCCTGTGTCGTCTTCCTGGACATCTTTTCCAGTCTTTGTCTTTCTATCATAAAAACCCTTTTGTATTCGTTGACGATTGTACAACTTTTCCTTGATTCCTCCTGTGAAAATATGTCTGGTCAATAAAGGAGGGAGGTTTTGAGCGAGGCACTCGTGACATTAAAAGTCGTGCAGAAGATACTCAAAGATCAGCTAAAGGAGTTGAGTGATGAGCTAATAATGCCAATTCGGGGTCAACACCTGCGGCTGAAGCCTTTCGAAATAGTCGTTTAACCGTCTGAATGTTACGTTCAGCGAGGCCATTGTACTGTGGATAATAAGGGCTGCAGGTAATTAATTGAAAGTCCCAACTCCGAGCAAATGAACGAAATTCAAACGAAGCAAATGGGACGTTGTCTGCTATCACAGTTTCAGGGATCCCAAATGGAGCAAAGATCATTTTACTTGCTTTAATAACAGATGATGCTGTTTTGTCAGTGAGTTTAACTATTTCCGGAAACTTTGACAAATAATCAACCATTATGAGATAACTGTGATTGCAAAATTCAAATAAATCACAACCTATAAAAATGTTTAAACGTCCGAAGAAGCAAATTTGAATAAAATTTGCGAAATATCACGTGTAAAGGATTTTTGAAAGTTAATGTGTAGTCATGGAGATTTTTATATAATACTAGGTGAAATTCCAGTTCTTTAAATCACAACCTACTTTTTCACAAGGGTAATCAGGTACCGGATGTGGTAATAAAGGTTCCTTTTGTGAAGCCCTCTGATACTTCAAGCAGACACTGCACTTTTCAATCATCAAAGAGATGTCTTCATTAATCTTTGGCCAGTAGAATGATTGACATGCCTTCACTTTAGTTCGTTCTATTCCAAGGTGGGATTCGCGTAAAAGAGAAAGAATTTCACCTCGAAGTGAATACGGCACTAACACTTTCTTGTGAAATAACAAAATGCCATTCTTCAAACTAAACTGATAACGATAGTCCCACAAATTGCGAAGGGTTTCTGATACATCTCTGCGATGTTCTGGCCATCCATCTTGCACCCATGAGGAAAGACATGACGTCTCTTCATCTACTGCTGTGGCTTCACGAATTTTGTCGGTCCATGACCCTGTCAGTATCCTTTCCACATTGTAATGTATTTCAACGACTTGATCGTCTTCATCTGAACCTTGTTGGAAATTCCGTGAAAGTGTATCTGCAATGTAGAGTTTATTTCCAGGAATACAGTAAAACCTCGTTAAGTCGTCACTTCATTTAAGTCGTCGTTTTTCTTTGGTGCCGACAAAGTCTCATAGACAATAATGTAAAATAACCCTCTTTTACTCGTCACCAAATTTAATTCTACTCCAGATAACTCGTCACCCTCAAAAATGGTGAAAAGCATCTTTCTTCTCAATTTTGCATGCCATCGTGCTGTCTTTTCAGCCCCGCCCACTTCACTTTAAGAAATCTAAGCCTTTACGGGGATTTTCACGTGGGAAATTCACTTGGTAAATTACACACTTCTCGCTCCGACTCTTGTGAAGTGTAAACGTTTTTCTTGACCGCTACTGAGTGTGATTTCATTTCATAGCGAGTAAGCTCCGCTATAAGGGCTATTTTTTATCTTGCAATTTCGTGGTTTGATTACATTTGTAACATGTCAGGGAAACGAAAACTTACCTCGTTATCTTTTAAAGAAAAAAAAAACTTAACTGCACTTTTTGAAAAATCAAATGTTTCGAAAACAGCTTTTGTCAAAAACATCATATTCGCAGGACTACATTAAACGATATTCTTTCATCGAAACAAGTAATTGAAGAAGCTGACTGCAAAGACAAAAGAAAGAGAATGAGGAAATCGAAGTTTGACGAGATCGAGAAGGTTTTAGTTCGATGGCTAAAACATTCCAGATCGCAAAATATGCCGATTTCTGCCGTGATTATCAAAGAAAAAGCCATTGAAATTGCTAAGGAGTTGAACATGGAAGATTTCGGCGGCAGCAATGGTTGGCTGGAACGTTTCAAAGACAGACATTGCCTTTCTTTTAACACGAGTTGCGGAGAAGCTGCAGCAGTTGATGGTGATGCTATAAAAGACTGGAAGAACAGTGTTCTCAAGAATATTTTATCTAGGTTTGAAGCATCAAATATTTTTAATCTGGATGAAACAGGCTTATTTTACTATCTTTTGCCTGATAAAACTCTGTCATTTAAGGGTGATATTGCACTTCTGGAAAAGCAAGCAAACAACGCCTGATACTTCTGCTTGGTGCTAATATGAGTGGAAATGAAACACTTAAACCACTTGTGATAGGCAAAAGCAAAAAGCCATTCTGCTTTAAAAACATTAGATCCTTGCCAGTTGAATATGAAGCAATGCGTGGATGACTACAAGGATTTGGGAACGACATATTCGTAAACTGGATTCTCAGTTTTCGAGTCAGAAAAGAAATGTTGCCATCATTGTCGATAACTTTACCGCCCACAATTATTTATTTTCAGTAATCAGCACCTTCATCAATCAACACTGTTGGATTATTTTTAAGCCAGTAAAAGAAATAAAATGTGGTAAGTATAAAGTGGGGTTTTTTTATTTTATTTTCCACTCATTCATTTGCATGTATTGATTTCTGAAAATCTTGTTTTTCTCACCGAATCCTACTGCAATTCATTAAAATATTATAGTTCAGTGGGGTTTTTTTTTCCAAAAATGCCCACTCCGCTGAAGTCGTCAAAAATGTTTGTTCCCTTGAGTGACGACTTAACGAGATTTTACTGTATATTCAAAATGCAATTGATAACGCTGGAGCTTAAGAACAAACCTTTGCAGATGAGATGTGACTTTATCAAACGATCTTTGCATTATAGCTAACAGCGGTTTATGATCTGTTTGCACAGTGACATCACGCCCGTACACATAGTAATGAAATTTTTGGCACCCATTAACTACGCTACGAAGCTCTTTTTTAATTTGTGCATAACGTTGTTCGGTATCTGACAATGCACGTGAAGTATATATAACTGGTTTACCTTGTTGCATTAAACAAGCACCTAACCCATTCTTAGACGCATCACATTGTATGATAACAGGCAAGTTTACATCAAAATGTGCAAGGGAAGCTGATTTGCTTATGACTTGTTTCAAGTTTTTAAATGCCTCATCATAATATTTATTCCACACCCATTCACTGTGACCTTTGTTCAAATCTCGTAAAGGAGCAGTTACTGACGTTAAATGATGAGTAAAAGGTGTAAGATAATTAACCTTTCCCAAAATATGACGTAAATCATGGTTCTTTTGCAGTGCCTTTAATTCTTGTATTGCTTTAACTTTATGTGGATCAACTTAAGTACCTTTCTTTGAAACAAGTCTACCCAAGTACTTAACTTCTTCTTGGCAATATTGCATCTTCTCAATATTGAACTTTGCATTCATCATTGTAGCGCTATCAAGTACCCTTTTCAAATTGAAGAACATTTCTTTTTTTGTTTTACCTGCAATAAGAAAATCGTCAACACATATTGCTGTACCTGATAGATTACTAAACATTCGATCATTCATTTTTTGGAAAATTTCTGGTGACACATTTAGCTCAAATGGAAGCCTGTTAAACCTACATCTACCAAATGGTGTGTGGAATGTAGTTAAGTCTGCACTGTCATTATCTAATTGTATATTCCAAAAACCCCATTTCAAATCAAGAACAGTAATATATTTCATACCAGTAAATCTAGTTAAAATTTCTTCAGGGATAGACATCTTATAATGTTCTCTTTTAAGTGCTTTATTTAAATCACGTGGATCTATGCACAATCTTAAGGCCCCTATTTGGTTTCTCTACAATTAAGAAACTATTCACCCAGTCTGTGGGATATTCTACCGGACTTAGTATACCAGTATTAACCATATCATCTAGTTCAGCTTTTAGTCTATCCTGTAAACTTAAAGCCACTTTTCTTGGTGCATGAATAACCGGTTTTACTGTTTTGTCTAATTCTAAATGATACTTTCCATCATTTTGCCTCGAATGATATCTAGAGCTTTTGATAAAAAAATACCACCTTTTTCAAAAAGACGACTTCGTCTTTCTGTACAAACACAATACGATCTCGAAGTATGTTCTCTTTTTTATCTCCAAAGTCTCCTTTCTCAATTGCAATTTTAAGACGAGTCACAAAGCGATCAATCAGTTCACCCTCATGTGGTTCCATAGTATACACTTTGAAACGATCAAACAACGTCGTCTTTCGTTGGTTAAAATACTCATCTAATTTAATAATAACCTTGATAAACACTTTACTATTGTCATTTTGTTTAAACTCGAGAACAGTCAAAACATCTTTTCCTTCATCACCGATTAAATATCTTAATAAACCAAGTTTTACCTTGTCCGATTTTGAATCGGATTCCGTAGCTTCCAAATAGCCTATAAAGGCACACTTCCATCTCTTCCAATTTTGGGCAACATTACCTTCAAAGCACAGTGGCGCCATGCTTGGTCAAAACTCCATGGTCGATGCCATCTTGGTAGGCTTAACGACAAGCGGAAGAAAACGAAGAACTATTCACAGAAAATTTAAAAGTATACCAGAACAATGGAACATAAGAACATAGAACGTAGGGAAGTGAACGTGTAACCCACTACTGACACCATGTTATGCTTCCAAGGTTAAAATAAGTAAGATTATTTGATAAATGGAACAAACCATGATTTATTGTCTAACTATGATCTCCCCTGATACCAGGTGTCGCCTTTTCAAGCATGCGTAGAAACTCAACTCATTACACTTATATGGGTCAACTGATACCTCTTAAGGCACGTCAGGCTATTAGAGCGTATCTAAACATCATAGCTGACGAAGTGCAATCGTACTTGTTAACAGTTCATCCTCATGGAGATGGCTACTTTCAGCAGGATAATGCAGCGGTGCACAAAGCCTGCATCACTATGGAATGGTTTGAGGAACATGACGATGACTTTTCCTTGCTGCAGTGGCCCTCTCAGGCTGATTGAAAATTTATCAGATGAGCTGGAACGGCTGTTCGTTACAAGCCTACACCCTCATCAATTCTCCAGGAACTGCATGGTACACAAAACCTCAACAACGTTTTCAGCATCTTGTGGAATCCATGCCTCGACGAATTCAGACTTTTTGAGAGCTAAAGGAGGCTCAACACGCTTCAATATAGTTAATAAAGTGGCCGGAAAGTATATATTTAGTTCTGTATGATTATACTTTATAATCATATTTATTAGATTCGCTATAAAATCTTTATCTTATCAACGTCAACCCTTGTCTTCATCGTATCGCCATACAATCAGGAATCAATCTTCCACCGATCAGTCATTTGCCCTTCTTCCTTCAACAATACATCTTCATGATCATTGCATATCGTCTGTAGCACTTCATTGTTTGGAATTCATTGATTTGTTAAGCTTTTCTTTTCCTTATATTACACTTTAAAATTTCATAATCCATCAATACTAAATTTATTTATTAATTTTCTATTAAATTTGCTACCGAATTTTTCATAAAAATATAATGAGCATTAATTCCAAATTTAATTACTTGTCAATCCGTAAATTTGTTACTTTTTGGAAAAATATCATTCTCACCCTTCACTATATACTAAGGCATTCTCCTATGATTTTGCAGAGTTTTTAAAATACAATTAAGTAAAGGGTAGAAATAAAAACCGTTCCGACGTGATCTCGTATATAAGACGGCGGCCTCTCACGAGTCTCGCAGTGAGATGGGTTGGAAGCTAGGTTCGTTTCCAAGTAGCAGCTTGGTTGTTTCCATTTCACGTGTTTCTGAGTCTCTTCTTCACTTTCTCTTTAGTCTGAAGCCATTTCCTAATGACATCCTGAAGAAGGCAACAGAAACTCCTCTCAGTATCTTTCCCAAGGTGTTTCTATGGGAATTCATAGAATGTTAACCAGTTTAAGGACTGAATTAGATTAAGTAATAAGTATAAATAATTCGTTAAATAATCTTGAGACCCATATAAACACTTAAAATCCATGTTTATGTTAATTTTGTATAAAGCATGAAGAACTAAACACATTTAAAATTTAATAATTGAAATAATAGATAGAACTTCTCGAATGAAATCTTTGAATTCTTACAAGAAAATTTAGAAAAGTTGTATTGGTGGTTATAAATTCTCCATGAACAATTATAAGCATCAAAATTTTACTTTGCGACACATGTATTGCTTTAGGAGCATTTCGATAGAATAAGGAATTATATTGCTCAATAGCAAAAGCAAACTTTCACCTTTTATGACTAGCAGTAAGCAAGCCAATGCTGTTGTGAATTCTCCGATTTCCCTTGGTTTGGAAAAATAAGCAGTTCCACTTTTTATCATATTGTCTGAGACTAATGCGCACAGTGTTCGACCTGATAAGTTGTCGATGTTATTTAAAATACAGGAAAACCAACAAGGATTATAAAAATAAATAATCTACTTTATTAAACTAAATGGAATATATTTTACAAGCACATGTAATAAGTTAATTAAAATCTAAGTAACAAGATTTTTTGTCAAGTTAAAGGAACAAGCTTTTTGCCAAGTTAAAGTCTAATCGAAACTAGCAACCGATAGAGATTTGATTTTTCCTACCCTAATCTGGGCATGATCTGTTCAACGTGTATGGACTTGCTGAAACCACAACGAACTCTCTCATGCCAGCGTTCATCTTTTATACTCGTTTGGTAGTTATTTTAGAATGTCTCTTTTCGAATTTTGATCAAGTAAGCAGGCAAAATACTGCTGCGCCATAAGTTTTAAGTTTAACGACCTAGTTTCGCTTATGATCCACTCTTGGCAACACTGTTCCCAACTAAATATAGTTTAGTTATAGCTATAAGTTTTTATTGGCTACAGCATGCTTTTAAATCCTTTTTGTCCACAAATCCTTAACTCCTTAACAATACATAAAATCCAAGCTCTTTCTTACATTATTAACTACATAACCTAACTACTTGACATTCGCATTCCTCACCCGAAAAAAATAAAATTGCTGGAAGCAATATTTGTATATTCTACCCTTCTCTGAACTGTCGATGATCTGAACGAGCATCTCTGGTTCAAGCATCTGGATACTGTTGCAACAATGTATGCTGGTGTCGACTTGTGAAAATGTTGTCATCCTCAGAGAAAGTTTACAAATGCTATGTGGGAGTGTGATGTCTTTTATTCTAACTCAAACTATAAAGAAAGAAACTTGATTACAATAGAAACATTCCAATATTACAAAAAAAAATATTAAATATTGATCAGGTTAGGAAAAACAAATCTCTCATTTCCTTGGCACTACTTGTTTCTCGGGATTAAAAACTATTTCTAGACAGTCTAATATTGGAAGTTATATTTTTTGTGGACAAAACTTTTAAGTTTACTCACAGTTTCTTGCCTCCGAGCTGTTTTCAAATTAAATTTGTCATAATTGCTCACAAGCAGAACTGGAGATAACTTACAATATACCAAATATAAACATTATTTCCTACAACAAGGTAAAATCATTGAAAGAACAAATACAATAACTAAAATTGAAACAATTCCTAATGCGGCCATGTATACATATCCCAAAACATTTTGAAATATTGAGGAAAAATATTGATGGAAATTCAATGGTTGTCCAGAGGTAAAACTTTCCGTTAATGTGACGAAGCTAAGATTAGCCTGTCGAACATCAATTTCTGAATTTAACAAACAAAATTTCAATAGTTCAAACGATTTTCCGGCTCTTGATATCAGACATATTTTATCTTTGGAACAACGAGTTTGAGATTTAAATTGGATTGTAAACTCTTGTGAAACTGTTTGTAGGTGAATTACTCTTGTAGAAACCAAAATTTTTTCAAAATGAGTAGCAACTTCCTCCGGTAAACAAGTACTTAATGCTTCCATTGTGAGGGTGGCCATTGTTTTACAGTAGTGACAACCTTGAATAGAAACATTTTTTTCTATTTTCGGACATACTGAAATATTTTTTATTTTTATTTTATAATCATTTATAGTTAAATGTACAGCAACAGGACATAATGTAATCATGTCAGACTTCAATCTGTCTTCTTGAGAAAGAAACATTCTATGACTCGATATCATTAAAGGTAATGCATGGATTTTTTCTAACAGCATTCTATTTAAATAACTCGGTATCATATGACATCTCTTCGTAAAATGAACATGAAACCATTTGCTCTGATTTGTAAATTATTATGAATGTGTATTTAAATTCACAAGTTCAAACTTGACTTTGAAACCGGTAGATGAGGTAGAAATTCAAGCTGACTGATTTTATAAAATATACCGACCCTTTAACAGTGTCCCAATTCGGTACAGTAATATTACGAAAATTAGGAGTAGAGCACATTCAAACGTTAACGAACTCCCTACAAGTGATAGTTCCAGAGGAATTATTAATGGATAGTGGTGATCTAAAGATTATATTTGTAACAAAAGAAGGGAAGTACTTAGAGGCAGTTTTTCAAATTGAAGGACGAAAAAAGTGTCATAGACTTCCATGTATTTTTGGTACAGAGATTTTATACAATTTAAATTGTGTTCCACCCTATTACTTATTTGGTAGTAGCTATCTCTATTGTTCTTCTAGGAGTTTTGTTAAGATGTATTGAAGTAATACATTTTGTTTAATTTTGTATTTTAGTCCAGTGCGTTGGCTTAATTCAA
>JAFIDM010000001.1:555438-566339 GCA_023159025.1 Thereuonema tuberculata
ATTCAATTATGTTAAAAATATTCACGCACGTTAAAGATTAATTCATTTATTGAAGTAATACTTAGGTTTATTTGGCAAATATTTACCTTTATATGTAGAATATTATATTTTTGTTATAGATTAATTAAGGGTACTGCTCGCTATAGTATGTTGCTTGGTGTATTTAGTGGAGGGATAATTAGAAATACCGCTAATACCCTAGTTAATAGAATAGTAGATAGAGCAAGAAATTTAAATTTAAACCCCCAGAACAATATTCCACTTTCCACTGTAACACTGATTCTTTTGTTCTGTGTTGTTTCGTCTTCGCAAGCAAAATGTACAGAACACAAGTTATTGCAGTCGACAGTTACGAAATGTGTTGAGTCTGTTCAATTCCAAGAATGCAAACTTTTCCTACAACCTCAATTAACATTATCCAACATAGATTATTCAATTTGCTTGTGGATTACAGATTCCCAGTCCACAAACTTATTAGAGCTAACCAAAAAATTTCAAGGAGTTCAGTGCAATTGGTCTACTCAAAGGCAATATTATTCCTTTCCAGTAAAACTTCATCAAATAAATCAGGTAGCTTGCCCACAAAATGCATATTGCGGTTAGGGTATGCATTGTCATCGAAATTATAGCTTTTCAGCTTTAACAAAAGAAAGCTTATCTTACGTTGGTATCACTGATTATTGGGCAGGTGACAGCGGTTCAATATGTGATGTGGTTTCGAGTCAAAGCTGCCACCATTATCGAATATTTCCCGTACCAAATTACGAAGAATCAGTTGAAATTCGAAAAATAACTGGTTACCGATGTGAACCGATTGTTAAAGTTGAGTTGATACACGATTCAAATGTTATAACACAAGTAATTAGAGGACTAACGAAATTTTCGAAAGAATAGAAATAAATCCAATTGGAAGTTATGATCAGCCCGTGGAATTAATGACAAACAGTTTATTCTTCGTACCTTTAACCAAAATGAGGCATATCTGGAAAATACGGCTGATATTAATCGACCCTTACCAGGACTTACTGGAGATGTGCAAGCAGCAACTCCACTTACTAAAGATTTTATTTTTAAGATTAAATTTTTTACTTAATATTTTTTCAGATCTAGTCTATCAAATATTTTTATAAAATTAAATTTAGCCTGTTTATAAAAATTAATAATAAAAGAGCGTCATGATTTTCAAAACATAATTCAAAGTGGAATTTTTTTTAATGTTTTTTTTCATTTTGCCGCTTCTTCATCTATTTAAGAGTTTGAGGTTTTTTTTTCTTTTTTGTTTTTTTTTAAGAAATAATTTCAGTATTAATTATAAAAACTTTTTATTTTAAGGAATTGCAAATAAAACTTTATCACAATTGCCACAATCATCATTCATTCATCCTTTTATCCTTTAGTTCTTCAGTCCAGAGACTGGTTGGAAACAGAACAACAATAATGGCCACAAGAAGAAATAGTTAATATTATATTTTTTAACGTTCATTATTTTTTATGAAACTGAGCATTATTTCAGTTTTCAATCACAATAACTTTTTATTGTAATGAATTTTTGTTGCCACCACGAGACAAAACAAAAAACACACTCATTTGGCAAATGAAGGTTCAATCTTTTATTTTTCCCCTCATTAAAATAACAACTACAAGATGACAAGGTAGGGATAGTGATTAGTAAACCAATCACAGTGCTTGGCAACGGCCTCTGAGTCACCTTTACTTTAGAATAGACTGAGCCGGGTTAATCAAGAAAATTGTCGCGCGAGTCTGTTAGTGACCTCATGCTATGTTACTCACCCCTATTTATATGGAATAATCGTCATTCTTAACTCAAACCTTGTTAATACACTGAATTGTAAATAATGGTTTAAAAAAAAAAAAAAACTTAAGTTGAGAAACTGGGAAAAGATTTAAAATACAGAGGAAAAAAAAAGAAAAAAATTGCCCATAAGAGGATCGAATGCACGATCTTTGTGATTTTTAGCATGACGCTCTAATCAAATGAGGTCGCAGGCCACCTAAAACATTCAACATTCAGGTCACCTAGAACTGAGCTAACAGAAGCCGTTGCGAAGAATTATGGGATACGTGTCCATACACAGACAAACTGGGGATGTAAGACTCTTCCAGAAGCTTAAAAACGGGAAAATATATTTAAAATATAAAAAAGGGGATATATATATAGGCGCACAGCATTCTGAAATTTCAAAAAACCAATACAAAATTCAGCTGTTTCTGTGCGAATAACAGCCAATTTTTACCCTCACGTCATCAGCGGCATCTAGCGAGAAATTTAGATACTAACATTTTTTTGAACAGAAATGCAATATGAAGAAGTTTGCTCTTTTTTATCGTTTATTCTTTTTTTAAGTTCTAATTTTATATCTTTTCTTGTAATTTCTTTTATATTATATACATTTTTTACTTTTTTATATATAGTTTTAATATTAAAAAAAAATTGAAATAAAAATATAAAAAATATAAAAAATAAATAGATGACAGTCATTAGATCAAATTCGAAACTTTCTAAAATAAAGGATTTAATTTTGAATTGTGATATGATAACTTAAATGATTATAAATCAACAAATTCTATCTTGAAGAATTAAAATGATTAAATAAAATTTAAATTATGTAAAAAAACTTCAAATTTAGAATTAATATCAAGATATCTTTTGAGCTCTTGGATAAAAATATTTTTAAATAAATTTAAACTCACATTACTGGTAAATTTATGAAATTTATTAAGTTTAAATGGAAATAAAAATGTTTTATTAAATAGTTTAATGTCTGAAATTTGTTGATAATAATATATTCGTAATTCTAAAAAATCAACAAGATCAGAATTATTAATAATTTGTTGTAATTTAATAATATTTTCTTAAATTTTGTCTTCTATATAATCAATTTTAAAATTAGTAATAAAATTAATCAAATCATCTATATATATATACGTAAATTTTAAATTGTATTGGGGTATTAATACTGAATTGATACTCATACTTAATATATCAATTAATTGTTTAGATGTTTTATTTGTATTTAATCTATAGTTAATTCCTAAATTTAAAAAATCTTTCAAAGCAATATCTTTAATATTACAATTTATATCTCCCGTTACAATATGAAAATTCCATATATATTTATTATTATATAATTTGCATTGAAAATCAGAATTTAGATTTTAATTTGAATAAGTTTTATAATTACAAATGTATTTTCGAATTGGTATTTCGTATTTATAGATGGGCATTAAATAAATATCTAGAAGAAATTTAGATCTAATATAGGAATTAAGTATTTTGCTGATCTAAACTTAATAATATCTAAAATTAAATGTAGAAGATGAGTATTTTTAATTATTTTGAAATCAAAATGTTTTAAGCAATAATTTTATTTAGATTTATTTAAAAGAAATGAAAATTTTTCAACAAATGAAATTCTATCCATATTAAAATTATCAAAATTATTTTTCAAAATATTAATAAATTTATTAAAATCAATTTTTATTATTAAAATTAAATTGAGGAAATTTAGAATATGCTTTAGTATATTGTAAATTCAAATTATCTTTTTTAATATTAAACCAATTATATATACATATCTTATCAATATTATTTAAAACATTAATTTGAAAATAATTTTCATATAATCCATATGGGTAAATTGTATGATATTTAGGCATATAATAAACTTCCTTAATTAATCTTAAATACTCATCTTCAATAATGTCTAAAATTAAACATTTTCAAAAATAAAATAAAAATAAAATAAAAATAAATAAATAAATAAATAAAAATAAAAATAAAATTAATTAAAATTTTTATTGGTTTATTCATAATCATGATGATGTTATTAAATATGTAAATAAAAATTAATTTACAAATTTTTCTCAATAAATTACATGAAATTATTAAAAATAAAATTAATCCTGATTTTTATTGAATTATTCATAATCATGATAATGTTATTAAATATATAAATAATACTAAAAATTTTAATATAATTACAGCAGATTTTGAAAATTTATTTACAAATATACCTTTAGAATCTTTCTTACAACAAATAAAATTGTTAATTTCAAAATTTAATATAAATAATTTATTTAATATTTCAATTAATAAATTTCTTAATTTTCTGCAATTTAATTTACACAAAAATTATATTGAATTTGATAATGAATTATATTCCCAAATCAGAGGTATTGCTGTGGGAGTAAATTATAGTTGCATTCTTGCTAATTTATTTTTGCTGACATTATTGAAGATGAGTATTTAAGGTTATTTAAAGAAGTTGATGAAGATGAAACTGTTTGTAGGTGAATTACTGTTGTACAAACCAAAATTTTTTCAAAATGAATAGCAACTTCCCCCGGTAAACAAGTGTTAGTTTACAATGTTTTTTAGTTTACAATGTTTATAAATCTGGTAGTTTTTGTGTTTAGATTAATTCAGTAACGGTAATGTTTTGATAATAAGTTTTGTACTAATAGAAACTGAAAGTAATGTACAGCGCTTTGACAAAAGGAAAATAGTAGTTTAGTAAAAGTGGCGCTGCTGTACGTATTCTGTTCTCAACAAAATGGCATCTTTGCAGTAAAAAGTCTATTGCAATGCAAAATTTTTGCATCTTCATTTTTCACACAAAAAGTTTAATTTAAACTCACTCTGCTTTAGATTCCAACAGGTTATGGGCCCAGATAACGTGTCCAAAGCATCCGGACGAGTTTAAATTGTGAGTTTAATGAATAAAGAAGATTTAAAGGCAAGTGAAATCATCCGACATTGCGAACCGGAAATTAGGCTTATTTTTCTTTTGTTAGAATGTCAGACAAAATTGTTATAGAGAGGTTAAACAACAGTAACTATCCGTCATGGAAATTTAAGATGGAACTATTACTCATAAGGGAACGTCTATGGAACGTAATAGATAAGGAAATTCCAGATAATCCAGACAGTAAATGGTTGACAAAGGATGGAAAAGCCAGGGCTGAAATTGGTCTAAGAGTGGATGATAACCAACTAGGTCACATCAGGAAGGCTACTACAGCGCAGGCAGCATGGCGATCACTTCAAGAGTACCAAAAGGCTACTTTGTCGAACATTGTAACTCTATTAAGGCGATTGTTTTCCAGAAAATTACAAAATGGCGGTAACATGGAGAAGCACTTCCAAGATATGGACGACAACCTGAACCAAATTACAGCACTTGGGGAAGAAATAGCGGACAGACTCGCGGTAGCATTTATGCTGAGCAGCTTACCGGATAGTTATGCAGCACTGATAACAGCGTTGGAGACTAGACCTGATAAAGATCTGACGCTAAGCCTCGTGAAGAGGAAAATGCTCGAAGAGTACCAAAGGTGACTTGGTTATTCATCCGAGGAGCAGGTCCATGAGGAGAAAGTTCTTTTGAATGAAAGAAAGGAGAATGCTACTTTTGCAAGAAGAAGAAAGGCCATCTCAAGCGTGATTGTCCCGAGTACAGACTCTGGAAAAAGAAAAAACAAGAACAAGAAAAGATACTTGGGGCAAATATGGTCAATCAAGAAAGACTTTCAGATCCTGATATTTGTTTCACAGTAGGCGAAGGCAACCGTGATAAATGGTATGTAGATTCAGGAACGGGAAGACACATGAGTTGTGATAGAAAGTTTTTCACATCTTTAGACACCACCGTGCGGACAAAAGTACGGGTAGCAGACAATCGAGTGATCACTGCGGAAGGTGTTGGCAGAGGCGTTCTACGATGTAAAACCGGTAATGGGAATGAAGTACGAGTTATCACAGTGAAAGACGTGCTGTACACTCCGACTTTCAGCGGAAGTCTACTATCTACTAGCAAGTTAGCCAAGCTGGGAATCACTACAACGTGTGTTGGTGGAACTGATAAGTGTCTGATCATATGTAAAGGAAGAACAGTAGCTACAGCAAGAGCTAATGCTGGACTGTATGAACTTGATCTTGATAAAGGCGAACGTGCACTTACTGTGACAACAAAAACGGAAGCACACTGCATTCACGTATGGCATCGAAGACTTGGGCATCGTGACCCAGCGGCGTTACGTTCTGTGATTAATCACAATCTGGCTACTGGCATTAAGATTCAGAGTTGTGATGTTCAGCAAAAGTATAAATGCTGCATTAAAGGTAAAATGGCAAGGAAACCATTTCCTCTATCCTCGGGAACGACCTAATACACACAGACGTTTGTGGCGCAATGCAGACTGAAACACCCGGAAAGAAGAAATATATCTTGACCGTCATAGATGACTACAGTAGATATACAGGGTGGGCAAAATAAAAGAGGCCCCGGAAAAAAAAAGGACAGAGTCCACTATCGCAAGGGAGATTGGGTTGGTTGAACCTATTCTTCTCACAAGGGAGACAGCGTCGGTCGGATCCAACAGAAAAAGATAGGGGGGAAATTGGACTGTTTCACAGGTAACAATGTATCAATTATTGACAATAGGACTGACCCTTGTTAATGAACTGCCTTGTTAATGAACAGAAAATGCTGGAAACCATAATTGCGATGCACCAATCGGTTGCTGTCACATGTCGGCGCGTGCACATCTCCCACATGCTCTGTCCAGAGTACGTCAACGGTGGCCATTTTCAACATCTTCTGTGATGTGAATGTGACAGCAATCGATTGGTGCATCGCAGTTATGGTTTCCCGTATTTTCTGTTCATTAACAAAGCAGTTCATTAACAAGGGTCAGTCCTATTGTCAATAATTGATGGAAACAGAACAACAATAATGGCCACAAGAAGAAATAGTTAATATTATATTTTTTAACGTTCATTATTTTTTATGAAACTGAGCATTATTTCAGTTTTCAATCACAATAACTTTTTATTGTAATGAATTTTTGTTGCCACCACGAGACAAAACAAAAAACACACTCATTTGGCAAATGAAGATTCAATCTTTTGTTTTTCCCCTCACTAGAATAACAACTACAAGATGACAAGGTAGGGATAGTGATTAGTAAACCAATCACAGTGCTTGGCAACGGCCTCTGAGTCACCTTTACTTTAGAATAGACTGAGCCGGGATAATCTAGAAAATGGTCGCGCGAGTCTGTTAGTGACCTCATGCTATGTTACTCACTCCTATTTATATAGATTAATCGTCATTCTTAACTCAAACCTTGTTAATACACTAAATTGCAAATAATGGTTTAAAAAAAAAAAAAACTTGAAAAACTGTGAAAAGATTTAAAATAGGGAGAAAAAAAAATGAAAAAAATTGCCCATAAGAGGATCGAACCCACGATCTTTGCTTTTATTAGCATGACGCTCTAATGAAATGAGGTCACAGGCCACCTACAACATTCAACATTCAGGTCATCTAGAACTGAGCTAACAAAAGCCGTTGCGAAGAATTGTGGGATACGTGTCTATACACAGACAAACTGGGGATGTAAGACTCTTCCAGAAGCCTAAAAAAGGGAAAATATATTTAAAATATATATAAAGGGAATATATATATATTATATATAAATTCATATTTGTATTATCCTAAATATTTTAGGCAAATTTCGAATGATTATTGTGCTAGTAAAAGAAGACTCTGAAATTAGAAATTGAATTTTTAAAAATGTTTGAGTATCGAATTGTGCGAAAGTAGAATGTGTATAAGTCCAGGACCGCCTGAATTGTCTTCACTTACTTTGTTAGCTTCTGTTATTGCTACATTATTCTAGATTTAATTTTTTTTTTTAATTCTGTAGTTTATTATACATTAAAAAAAATGAAAGCAGGAGAGGTCTGCGGATAATCCGACAGCCGATAATCGGGAGTTTACTGTATTTTGAAAAATACAATTCAAAATTATAAAGAGAAGTTTTATAACGGGCTTCTTTATAAGTTGACTCAATAATAAATTTCTTTTTTTATAGCTGTCTTTTTTCTTCGATACGATATAATCCAAGTGAATTAGTCCCAATGTAAATTTCATGTGTGAGTTAATGATATTACTTGTTATAAGATTACCTTAAATTATCATAATATATGGGACAAAATAAAATAAATAAAATTTTAATATTAAAATGCGACACTTAAAAATAGCAATTCTTGTTAATTAATTGATTGTTAATTGTGTAAATAAATTTCTATCTGATTATATTTTCACTTAACACTAGTATGTTTTTTAACTAATTTTGAAGTATATTAATGAAAACGCTTTTTATAAACTTCTAAAGAATTTTAAAATAAAAAATAAGAATTTTTTTTTCAAATTTGTGCCGTGATTTAACTTCATCTACTTTACAGTTTCTATTTACTTCCAATTGTTAAATTTTGATACGATTATTTTTTTTTTCATAACATGAAGTGGGTTTTTTTTTTTATCAATTATAATAGCTTTTTATTGTAAGGAATTGAAAGATGATTTGGAAAGAAAATACTTTTCCTAAATGCTTTCACAACATCTAAATTCCAAAATTTATTCTCATTCGAGAGATAACTGAATTTTTTTCGAATGCAACATTTTTAGTTTTTAATTGCAGAAAAAGATAAAAGATGAAAATTTTCTAATATTTACAATAATAGCGTTTATTAAGGGTGTAATTCTTAAATTTCTTAAAATAATTTAAGGAGCTGCCAACCTAAAGTTTTTCTACACAAACCATATAAATAAACAAAGTATATTATTAAGCAATGTTAATTAATTATGAGGAACAGCTGTTATCTAAAGGTTCTCTGTTCAGATACTTTAGATTGACTATCAAGGAACAACATTATTCATCAACAAATATCAAGATGACATAAGAAATCGGGAGCACGAAATTCCCAGAATAATAACATCGTTGATTTCCTTTGATCTTATCGTTTTGCTGTTTTTGTATTATAACATTATATTTAGGCTTTATACTATTTATTTGGTTAAACTTGCGACTGTGGCTCACCTGTCTGTTTTAGGACTATATTCAAGATGGCGGACAGGATTGAAAGATTGAAGTTGTTAGGAAATTTACCAATACATATATCCTGCAACTGAGCAGACCTAATCCTACCTAACCTACAGCTAATTGTAGTAAACGATTCGGTCCTACGGACCTCATTAACATAAAAGTTGTTTTGAAGGCCGTACGAGGGTGGTGTATCGCTCCGCGCGATTTGCACCGAAGCACAATGTGAGGTGTAAACGGAAGTCTAGCCATTTATTTGTTAACCCACTCTCATAAGTTCATGTATTTGTTGCGCTCTTTACGTACGACTTTCTTATTATATTGTTTTTATCATTATTATGATTATTATGATGTTAATTTGTCACATGTTGTTTTAGGTGCGCTCGCCATCTAACGCATCCCTAAGCAAACCACGACTACGGGACAAGGGGGGAGAGGTGTGTAAGGTGGGAGTGAGGTGTTAGGACGGGGAAAGGGGGAGGTGCCGTGGAAAGCCAGCCTAGAGACAAGTGGCTCGCGCCTTTCAGACGAAAGAGAAAGGGCAAAACTCAGATGAAGGGTTAAATGAAAGATTTTATTATTAAAATAAACTGATAGAATAAATACAAGATATCAAGTATATTATATGAAGTAAAGAGATAATTTACATGTTCTCTCTCAAATTGTCCGTTCGGATCTGTCCTGGGCGGCACTGGGGGGAGATCCTTCGCTGACGGGGATGAATGGCTGGAACGGTCTCGGAGGCATCCTTTGGGCACAGCGGAGGCACACTTGCGAGCACTGAATTCGATCTCCGTATCTCCGGAGATGTCGACAGCTAAGAGCGGACAGGCGGCTGGGTTGGAGACTGGCGGAATCGTATTCCTGAACGAGTCCGCGATGTCTTCTCTGGTGTCCGCCTTTCCGCATATGCACTGCCGTCGACCTTCTTTGGGGGTGAGCTCCAAGTGAAAATGAAAGCGGGCAGGTTTTCTGCGATGACCGTACACGCTTGACTCGTGAGCCCGGGTCGTCTTGCCTGCGCCTGGCCTTCTCAAACGCTGCTTGCCTCCGACGTGGATCCACTCCGAGCAGGGAAATATGCGGGTGGGGTTCTTGGTGACTGGAGCCGCTGGCCGCGGACCGTGTCGCCTTCCCCAAACCTCGCTTCCTGCTCTTGGCCGCTGCTCGTCGGATTCTCCTCGGATACTGCTCCGACACTGCTGTGATACTGCGTTGTTTACTCCCGGGGGTCGCCGTTATATTCCTGGGAGGGGTGGTGAGACATTTCCTTCCCTCTATCGCTTCTGGCACACCACTCGTTGTTGTTACATCAGGCCCTTTGTTTTCCCGGGCTCCCGATGCACATAACAAAAGGGAGAAAGTTAGGAGAACGGTGAACAATAGGCTTCATGGCCTGATAGCCTTTGTTGACCGTTTGGAGGAGCTTTCTCGGGCCCTTCCCGAAGTCGTTAAACCATTGTTTTAAAGTTTCTTGGTGCCGAGTTGACGGGGACTTTCAGACTTTTTCAGACTTACAGACGCCAAGGACTGAGAAGGCGAGAGAGAGATGTGTGAGGTTAGAAATGGAAAAGAAAAATGTGTTAGAAATATGAAAAATATTAAAAGTATGTTAGGGAGATGAGCGAGGCTCGGGGCACGAATAGTGTTCGTGACAAATTTATAATAAATTTCCCATTTATCATGAAATTAACAAATTTCATTTAATATTTCACTAGGTATTTACTGAGGTATCAATTGCATAGTAACTGAATGGACAGAAACGTAATGGATTGGAGTCATATTTAATTTCAATCAGAAATAAGAGTCTTACTAAATTTTAGAGAAATCAGCTACTGTAGATTAACGCGCTTATGTGTAAAAATTAGGAAAATATATATTTCATACAAAATAATTATTAATAAAAGTATTTATTTTTTAAATAATACAATATTTAAAATTCTATATATGAAATATTTAAAATTCTATATATGAAATATTTAAAATTCTAT
>JAFIDM010000001.1:568196-578217 GCA_023159025.1 Thereuonema tuberculata
AAACAAGTAAAGAAAATATTTAAAGACACAGAAAATAAATAAAGCATTCAAACTTAGCAATAAAATAACATTTCCCAAACCGTATTATAGAAAAAAACAACCAACAGACCAAAAAAAGGATGTGTATATTAGGTTCCATGCACCTACAATAGCTGTTTGTAAATTCGAAGTTCTGGAAGAAAACTTAAACATCGCTTATATAACTATAAATATGCGATACAAACGAAAGATAAAGATGCATCATTAATTTGCCAACATTGTACAAATTATAATCATAAACCAAATTTTGAACAGACGATTATTCTAGGACAACAAACCAATACGACAACTCGTGAAGCTATAGAATCGTATTTTATTGAAGTGCTAAATCCTTATAACAATAAAATTCCAAATATCAATATGCCCGCATAGATCAACAACCCCAACATTAAACACAAAGTTTAAAAATACAGAAAGAGGATATTAGAAAAAAAAATTAAAACAAACTTAAGAAATAAAAAATAAAGAAAATTGTTAATAAAAAATATAATTAGGCAATAAAAATGATCAGTACTGTAAAGTACTGTATTTTCAAAAAATTGATATCAAAAACACATAATATTCAATTACTGCTTAATATCATTTGAATAACGATTAGGATTGGTTGATGACTAAGCTCCAATACATTGAAGGAAGACGTGAGAATGGATCGTTAGGCTGACGAAAGACCACGCAGAGGGGTCTGAAAACCGGTTCCTGGGATTTTTAATAAGTATCATGTTTTTATTGTAAATATCTTTATTTTTAAGTGCGTTTTTGAACAATTTTTAACTTTTAATATAACACACGTTAATATATTATTCAAATAATGGTAAAATCTTCGAAAATTTTTATATTTTTAATTCAGATCTTTGGGAAATGGTGTTTGAATTACTGAATACTTCGAAGTAATTTTTCGTTAGGTTTTAAGAAAATTATTTCAATCAAAACTAATTGAGAGAGAACGGAAAACTTTACAATTCTACTGGAAAGGTGTTTTTTTTTTAATTTTTTTTTTAATGCTGTCAGCGCGTGACGCTTTCTGTAAGACGGATTTCTACAAGTTTTGGTAAGTTGTTTAGTGATGGTACAAATTAAAACACATTAACTTTTAGAGGCGTTTAATTAGATGTTTATCGCTCTTATCCTCAAAAATGGCATTTTTCTGAATAGCCTCATCCGCGAACGCTATATGATTACTACTAACCAAATGATAAGAAAATTACTATCAATATTATTATTTCTAAATTTTACTAATAGATTTTAAAAAGCCTAATATTATTACTTCATTAATGTCTAATTTAATAAATAATTTTTAAATATTTCCTTTTTTTAAATTTAATATTAAAACTCAATGATTTCTTTCATTTTCTTTTAAGTTGGAGAGTTTGTCCCTTATTTCATGTTCAAACAACGGATATGAATTATCTCTAGGAGTAATTCGTGGTGTCTCCGTTGGTGGCAGCACCTGCCAATTTAGGATCATAACATACTCAGAAGAGGAGCAAACTGGGAGGACTAAAGGCTTGTTCGCACTATAGCGTTTTGCTGCGTCAAACGTTAAGTTTATGTAAGATAATTGCTTTTACGTCTCAGTTTAAGGCCAAACGCTTATGTTGAAATGAGCGAACATAAGCGTCTCCTCAGACGTAAGACCAGCCAATCAGATCTTGTGTGTGAGCAACATCCAATCACAGAGCACTGACGTATTCCTACAACTTTTGAAGATCGAAAGCAAGTTTTCTGACGCCATTTTGTTCACCGCTTCGTTGGGATCGAAGGTTATTACGAATTAAATATCACATTGAGGAGATTAATTTTCGAGAATAAACAATATTTTTACTGAAATAAATTAATGCTATGCGTCAGAATGTGCAGATCTCACCTTTGTAAAGAGATGTAGCATGTAAATCAACATCAAAGGTAGCGTTAGCCAATCGGAGTGTGTGTGTTAAGCAACAGCCAATCCGAGAGCATTGATACAAATTTTGCCGGGAAAACGGAATATTGGCAATTGTGATCGCCATCCATTTGACCGTCGTTCGTCTCCAGTAGTTTTTTTTTGACAAAATTTGTTTTTAATATCTGTACATCGTTTTTTTGTTTCATATACTTCTTTATGAAAGAAATAATCGCTTGTAAATATTCATAAATGTAGGTTTTTCAACAAAATATACATTACAATTTCGAATGTTGCATGAATTTATTAAAAGATGAAGGTTAGTAGGTCATAACAGAATTGTGATCAGCCACTGCATAGTACTGAAGTACTCCAATCCCTAAGAAAAGTATGATAAATTTTCATAAATAATATCAGTAGCCTAAGTGAACAAGTGACTAAAATCATAAATTAAAATAAGGCTAGGAAACTTTTACTGTTCCAATGATAAAGCACAACATGAATATGTGGTTTCAGTATCCCTCCTGAATGAATTTACTGCTTCACTAAATATAATATATTTGTTTCTAATTTTTCTTAAATTCCCATAAACATTTGCTAATGTTTTCTTTTTTATATATGACTGCTATGTTGTTTGATATTGGGTGTTACATTACAAAAAAAAAAAAGAAGAAATTTCACTAAAGTTTTGGTTTATATGATTGCAGTGCAGAAATTGTTTTGGAATCTTATAAGTTTCTTTATTATGATTTCTGATAAAAAAAAAAAAAATAAGCATTATTATGTTTGGTTGATTGTCATTACAATAAAGAACTGAAATTACTTAGATTCATTATCTTCATAATTCATAGTGCTTTTATATTGTCTCTTAAAAGATTACAGTTGTAGGGTCAGTAAGCTTCTGTTAGTAGGTGATGTGTTATTTACCTTGAATACAATAAATTATTGGCAGTCAATTTTCTGCAATTCAATTTCATATTTTTTTATTCTACTCAATAAATATTTGTTGACAAGTACAATGAATTTAAAATAGAAAACAAAATAACAGGGTTCTCCAGAGAAGTAATTATAATCCCTCAGCAAAATATGGAAACATGAAAAGTACAAAGTATGAAACAGGGTTTTCAATGTACGTATTCATATAGTAAATATAATGCAAAAAAAATATTATGGAAACGTGGTTGAAATAAAACAGATGCAGTAAAGCAAAATAAATTACACAAAAAAAATACTCATAAATTAAAATAACGCTAGGAAAATGGTACTTTTCCAATGAATAGGCAACATATCTAAATCACAATATAAGCAGTTTCCGCTTGCCGTTAACTTGCGAACGCAAGTTAACGTTAAAGTGCGCTCTGATTTTGCCGCTGACGGTTACACGACTTTTACGCAAACACAACGCTGACGCTATAGTGCGAACAAGCCTTAAAAAATCATTGCATTGATAAGTATTTTGAAAAATGCAATTGAAAAAAAATATAAAGAGAAGTTTCATAACGGGCTTCTTTTTAAGTTGACTCTTTTTTTCTCATTTTTTGTCTTTTCTCTTCGATACGATAGAATCCAAGTATATTGGTTGGTAATTTCATATGTTAGTTTATATCAGATTATCTTAAATTATTATAATAACATGATCCTTTATGGTGCAAAATAAAATAATTAATATTTTAATATTAAAATGCGACACTTAATAATCGACATACTTGTTAATTGACTGAATATGAATCACATGTATACTTGAATATCTTTCTTATTGTCTTTATGTTTTTTTGTACGTCTTGGTACTCATCGGGACGTAACTAACTTTACTCTGATTGATAAAATAATAAAGGAGAGGATATAATTATTTCAGTTTCTGATTATCATGGAAATTTTTTTGGGTCATTCTAGAATAATGCTTTCTAGTTGTTTTATCTTTTCACTCAATTATCTCAAATACAAGAGTTGAAAGGAACGTATACTAAGTTCTCTAAACTTTTTTTCACCACAATGAAAGTTAAAAAAAATAAAAAAAGTGTTTTATGAACATATATATAAAAGGAAAGAGAGAAAGAGATATAAAGAGAGAAAGAGATATAAAGAGATAGAGATAGAAAAAAGACAGATATAGATAGACGATGAATCCAAGTGACTGACGAAATTAAAATATAAACAAATTCTAAATCTGTCATTGAATGACATCAGAAGGTAAGAATCTTTTGTGACATAAAATAAAAATCAATAAATTTAAAATTTACAACAAATATAAATAAAGAAATGGACCGAACATCCCTAGTAGGGATTTTATCAGTTTTACATCTTTTTCCCTTTCCTTGTCTGTCTGTTTCTCTTTACAAAGGCTACTCCAGAGAAATGAGCTCATTAGGAGAAAACTGTTTTTTCCTTTAACAATCAAACTAAGATTTAATAAGAAATATCAATGCATGAGACTCTTAAAAGAATAGTTACCACTTCTTATAAAGAAATTGAATATTTACTCTTAAATTTAGACCATTGCTGTCTTTTTAGCAACTATTTACTCTTAAGATATTTTGAATGAGAACTTTAACTATTTTTAATTGTTTTGAAAGTTTTCACAAAAAGAATCCATATCAGAAATTCATTTTAGATATCTAAACAAAACTATCAGTTATCTTTTATTGGTCCCCACATAGTTACCTTGCGGAAGACATTTTAAACAAAATAAGAAAATTCTGTAAAAAGTAAATATAGCAAAGGAATATATCTCAATTGATTGGTGTTAACATTCGATGGCAGCGTTACATGAAACGTTAAAAAAAACATTATTATCTTTATTTTATGAAGAATATCTGAAATACTAGTAGTTTTCATATTTAGAAACTATTATCATACCATAAATGCTATAAAGAAATATTTTAAGAGTGTAAAAATATTAAAAGATAATGCTAGAATAAAAATTGATAACTGGAATGATATTAATAGAAAATGTAGAGAAATGAAGACGAAATGCCTTTTTAACTAAGAATACGTCAAGAAGTTTGAATAGAAATAACAGCCAGCCTAATAATAAATTCCATTATAAAACATGGTACATGAAGTAATACTAAATAAAATATATTTAATCAACATATATACTGTATATTTCGTACCTAGTCAATAATAATATTTATGCAAATATTTTGTATGAGGACCCTCACAAATTCTAATTTTGAAATTAATTGATATCCGGCAATTGATATCGCACAACCAATGAGAATAGACCGATAATAACCGAATAGATAGACTAATTTTTAATATTGTTTTATAATAAAAAAATCTAAATTTAATAGTACAAATTTAAATTGTCTTCAAAGTAATATGTTAAATTGATTATATCCGCATGCATAAAATCTAATAGTTGGCCAATGTATATTCTTAATTTTACCAATGTAGAAAGAAAACGGATGATTCGAAATGGTTTATTTGGAGGAAACAGCTGAAAAGTTGATCAAAAGAGAAGATAATGCAAATAAATAATATTGATAAAATAATTGAAAACTGTAGAATTTCAAAACTTCTAAGCACGGATTTAGTAATTAAAAAGAGTTATAATACGTAAGTTAAACAAATTTTCATTTGTTTTTGTTTATTTCCGTTTTTTAAATAAGTTAGTATTCAAGTTCAGTCTGTTTGGAATTCAATTAATTGTGAATTATCAATTGTTAATGATAAATTATACAAAGTTTCTAATGAAATAAATGGTACTTTTCCACTATCTGGACGATACATTGAAATTCTTGCATGAATTCTGGAAGGAGCGCATGCGTTGACTTCAGTAAACGTGCAGTAGATTCGCTCCCATTTTTCAATACATATGTGATTAACCCATTCCTCACAAAACTGGGATAAGCCAGTGATTTTTTACAGTACAATTATAGTGTATTAGTTTTAAGTGTAAGTTAAATACCAGTGAAATTTAATTAATTCATCAAGTATTAGTGATTATATCAAATTATATATAAACTGTCAAGAATAAAAAAAGAAATTAGAAAAAGAGGAACTTAGGTGCCTGACATGTGGAGAGGAACTACATATCAAGTGTGTATTCAAAGCGACGGAACTGAAACTACAAACACCATCAAAACTCAAAGATTGGAAATGCAAAAAGAGTTACTACAAGAAAACAGAATCTACAACCAACCAAAAAAAGTGAAATCTTGAATATATTAGAAATGGATAGTTCCAGAGAGAATCCTGACGGAGGTATGGAACCTTCCAGCAGTGACACGTTTAAGAAGGACCTTGGAGAAACGATATTGGCAGAAATTAAAGAAATTAAAATAGGCATGAACTTCATAAGTACACAATATGAAGATATACTAAAAAAATTAAAACTAAATAATGAAAATTCCAAAAAATGGTTGAAAAAATTTCCAACCTAGAAGTAGAAAATAATGAAAACAAGTTAAATTTTTAAGTCGTTGGAGGAAACGATAGATTTTTATAGAGAACGCACAAAGAAAAAATCGTATTGAACTTGCTGGAGTAAAAGAAATCCAAATGAAAATTTGACTGAAACAATAGAAACAAAAATTGATGTTTTTCATAGATTTCAAGAAAATTACAGAAACAAACCTAGACCTAAAATTATACAATGCTTAAGTCAAAAAGCTAAAGAAGAATGGATAATTCAGAGTAAAAAGAAAAAAAAAATTATAAAACTCAGAAATCTTTAACATTGAAGACCAAACAAAAATCTATGTAAACGAAAATTTATCAAAATTAAAGAAAGAATTATTTTGGAATGTGAAGAAAATTGCAAGAGAAAAGCAATTTAGATTTACGTGAATTAGAAATCAAAACATATTTGTAAGAAAAAATGAAAACTCAAAAAGATTAAAAATAAATAGCTTAAATGACGTCGAAAAAAATACATTAAAAAAAATTGCTTATTGAACATGAATTTAGGGGATATAAATTGTTATGCAAATTTGAATGAATGGTATTTGGATAAAAACTTTAGTTACTCAATTTCAAAAAATGAAAACTTTAAATATTAGAAGTATCAAAACTAACTTTGACTATTTTTTTTGCAAACATTAACGAAAATGTCAATTATTTAAATTTTATAATATTAACTGAAGTAAATTTAAATAAATTTAAATGTTAATTTAAATGTGAAAGAAATAAAGTATTTCAAAATAAAAGATTTTGATTGTATCTATAACTTAAGAAAAAATTGAAGAGGAGGTGGAATTCCAATGTTTTTATAGAAAAAAATATTGTATAGAACCAAAAAATAGTATCTCTGTCACATATGAAAGCTTATTATGTGAAATACTTCCTAACAACAATAATTCAATTGTATTATATATTATTTATAAACCACCGGTGCAAAATAAGACAATTTATATATGAACGAAATCAAAATTTAACTAATATTTCTAATTCAACTAATAATATTATATGTCTTGAGATATGAATTTTGATACACTCATTAACAAAAAAAACGACGCGCCTAGAAGGAGTTTTCCGATGGAATTAAAAATTGGTGGAGAGGAAGATTATATACATAATAGAAAATGATTAAAATTTCAGACAAATTGAATGATTTATTTCAGAGTTACAGAGTTACAAAGTAAAGTGCTCAATACGGTGTTGACCCACCTCTACCCTGAATGCAAGCTGCCCCATGACGTGGCATAGAGTGATAAAGCTCCCTGATGGTCTCCTGCGGTATTTCTTGCCAAATTTGCTCCAATTGTCGGGCTAGGTCATCCACATTCCCTGGTGGATGCAGTCGCCTTCCCATCATATCCCAGACATGCTCGATTGGAGAGAGATCTGGGGATCTGGCTGGTCAAGGAAGTGTTTCACAAGCTGCAAGACAGGTCATACCTACACGTGCCGTATGTGGTCTGGCATTATCTTGCTGAAAAATAAGGCCAGGGTACTGAAAAAGGAAGGGTAGCAAAACAGGTCTCAGAATGTCGTTGACGTACCGCTGTGCTGTAAGTGTGCCACTAATGACGACCAAAGGGGTCCGGCTATCCAGGGAAATGGTACCCCAGACCATAACTCCTGGTTGAGGGCCTGTGTGACGTGCAATAGTGAAAGCAGGATCGGCACGCTGCCCTAGGCGTCTGCAGACACGTCTGCGACGATCGTCAGGACACAGTTGGAAGCGGGATTCGTCGCTAAACACTGAACGTCCCCAGTCAGCATCATTCCAACCGGATTGAGCCAAGCACCACTGTAATCTGGCCCGACGGTGGGCAGACGTGAATGGCAGGTTGAATAGCGGTCGGTACGAGCGTAAATGTCGCTCTCTCAGCCGTCTGTGAATGGTCATGGTGGACACTCGTGTGCGGCTCGCATGTCTGATTGTTGATAACGATGATTCAGGCGCTATGCCAGCTGATCTGACAATCACTCTATCCTCCCGCTCTGCTGTGGCCCTAGGTCGACCGCTACCTTCATGACGCTGAAATCTGCCATTGTCCACCCATTCCTGCCAGCATCTTCTAATCGCCGCATCACTTCGACCCATAAATTCTCCGATTTGCCCAACCTGCCACTTTCAATCCGATGATACGACCTCTTTCAAACTCTGACAGTTGCACGTAATGAGCTTGAATTTTGCGGCGAGGCATTTTTTCAGTCGTTGAAAGGTATCCTAACTCGCAATGCAACAGAAATTTTGACCATCAGATTGAGAATCGCTTCTTATATACACCTGCTGAGTGCGCAGTTCCGATGTGCTGTAGCTCACGCTATTCATTCATTGGACACCAAAGTTTAATCATTTGCATGGGCGGTCCCAATGTCTTTGCATACGAAATTTCATTACAATCGGACAACTCCTTCTAGGTCGTCGTTTTTTTTGTTAATGAGTGTATTTGTAAAAAAAAAAAAAAATAACTTAACTGTTCTTAATTACTTAGAAATTTTTTATTCTAAAGATTTCATAAATTATGTTTAAAAAACTACTAGAAATGAAAAAAAAAAAAAAAAAAAAAACACATTCAAACACTTGTATTGATCATTGTTTTTCTAAAGTTCATAATGCTGTGTTAGAAGCTAATATAATTGAATGGGGTGTTTCCGATCATTATGGGATTCTAATAGAATGTAAATCGAATACAAATATACACAATGAAAATACTAAAATAGTGAGAAAAAATTTATATTATGTTAAAATTAACCTTGAAAATTTTGAAAAAAACATGGAGAAGCTTTTTAATAATATATGGGTTAATAATTTACAAGATCCAAGCAAGATTATTAATAAATAAAACAAAATAATTTTAAATTCCAAAAAAATTGAAATCAAAAAAATTTTAAAAAATGAAAAAAAACAAAAAAAACAAAGTAACATTTTATTGCAAAATAATAAAAACAGCAAAATTGTTATAAACAATTATGGATGAATCAAGATATATTAGAACATATTAAAATAAAAGATAAATTCTACCAAATGTAAAAATAATAAAGAAATAAAGATTATGAAACAGAGTATAAAAATAAAAGAAATTGGCTAAAAAATTAGATTAACAAAATCAAAAATAAATACTATAATAATAAAATAAATGAAAATAAAAATGGAACAAAAGCAATTTGGAATGTTATTAATAAGGAAATTAAACTTAAAAATAACAGAATGAAAAAAATTGTTTTCAAAAATTAAAAACAAAATTTAAAATTGAAAAAAATTTTAGAAACCTGAAAATTAGTTTTACAAAAAATCATTTAAAAAAAAACGCATAATATCTTCGTATTAAGTAACGAGAATTCATCTCGTTATTGTGAATGTATCAAATATTAGAAATGTTTGGAATTATCTAATTCGTTTTGCTCCTCCACAAAATAATTTTGTTATGAGAGACAATAATAGATTATTTAAAATCTTTAAATAATTAGATTTTTCATATTAATACATATAAAAATTTAAAAAGAGAAATTGTAAGTAGCATAATAAATAAAAAAAATAATTTGGCAACCTTAAAAATCTATTGTAACGAATGACATTTATAAAGGGTTGGGCTGATGAGTCCGTTGAAGGACGAAACGGCCGTTCCCAACTCCTCCCCATAATCTAAAATCAGAAAGGCAATCTCTTCTTAATTTCTTATTCAAGTGCTGTTTTCTTTTCCTTTATAA
>JAFIDM010000001.1:597912-625391 GCA_023159025.1 Thereuonema tuberculata
AAATATTTTTAATCTTTATAATTTTGTGTGTCATTATTTTTTAAACGATTTTTTCTTTTTTTTCCGCATAAAATTTCATGTAAATAAAATTTCGTTGTATGTAAATTTAGCACAAAAGAAATTTAAGAAATAAAGTATCACCTATTTAAACCTTTCACCTTTTTTTTTCATCTAGTTTTAATTAACTTTCTAATAGGAACGAAAAGCTTATCAAATCAATCAGTCTGTGTGTTTGTAAATGTATTCAATAACTTTGATCAGCTGGATGGATGTTCTTGGTACTCACATTCGAGAATTGGGGACGACCTTAGTTTTATTTTTTTATTTTATATTTCTAATTTTTTCCAAATGAGTCTTTGTTGATTAATTAGCGCGAGAAAACAACAAAGATTCCCAAGGATAATCATTAAAATCTAAACAATGGATTTCTATCCTATTCTGTGAATTCAGTTTGTTGGCATCACTATATTAGAATAGATATGCATTTAAAAACAATTGAAACAGATGAAAGAAAATTTAGTTTACTAATATTAGCTATATTTCTGGAGACTTTGTCTCCAGTTTTTTCAAGAAATATCATGAGAAAGCATTTAAAGGTGGAGACTTCTTGTAGTAAAGAGTTGTTTAAAGCGAGGGAGAAGTTTTGTAAGAAACTGTTTTATGTCGTTAATAGAACAACATGGAGACTGCTGTTGTTATATTTAATGTTGGATTGTTTTTTGAAGCCCATATAATGAATTTGTTTGAGATTTTCTATAATTTGGTTAGCGAATAGAAAATACATTTTCGAAGCACAGATGTTGGAATAATCATTTATAAATAAATGAAGAGAAAAGGTGAAACAATTGATCCTTGTGTGGAGCCTTTTGAGATAGAATACCAGGAGGAAGTATATCCATTTGGGGCTCGGAGAGAAAATTTGAACATTATTAACATTTTAAACGAGGATGCGTTCACATATGAAAATATTAAATATGGAAATATTAAATATGGGACATAAGGGATGTGAAATTTTATCTGTGATTTGTTTAAGGTAAGTTGAAGGGATCTCGTTAAGTTCAAAAGAAATTTTATTGCAAAGAAATGTGATAATCTATTTAACCTATAAGCAGAATTCGAAAACAGACAGAAGCAGCATTGCTGAGCACAATGTTTCATTGTGTTTTATTGTTATTGAAGTGGAAAATAGAGGCAAATAACTTGTAATTATATTCCTAAATGTTGTTGTAAATTTTAATTTTAACCCAATTCTTATTTTTATCAAGCTTCAGGTGATTTGAAGATATGAATTAAACTATTACCTCTATAATGAAATCAACAACTATGCTCTAAAACTAGAAATATATCTATAATTAAAACAAATCGTTTAATTACGTATAACTATTCCAAAATTACATTTGCCTTCTGAGCCTCAGCAATCATTTCTAGTTATCATACATCTCTAATCTTTGGCAGCAATCACGGAAGGTACTGATTTATAATCAGGCATAAAATATGCTTCTCGCAAAAGTCCTGTTACTTCCACTGTTACATTAACACTCTTATTAATAAGCTAATCGGAAATCGCAAAAGTTCTTTGTTAATTTCTTCTTTCCATAACTTTAACTTAAGTTCGTTCATCAGTTACTGAATAACACAACTGAATTGATTTCTAATGAATTAACGTCTGGCTTCTTCCCACAAAGGATATTTGGCAATCTTTATTAAAACTCCAAAAATACTGCACCACAGACCAATATTTCGTCTTATTTTTCAAAGTCTTCCTCAAGGTTTTTTGGTAACACAATAGACAAATAAATAAAATAAAAAATAAAGATCAATGTAATACAGATCTACACAATATGGGGGTGGTTTATGCTCTCCAATGTAGAGATTGTCAGGGGGTCTACATTGGAAGCACAGGTCGCACAGTTAAAGAACGGGTGGAGGAACATGTACGGGCATTCCGTAATAAACATGAGAAAATATCTGAATGGGCAGACCACTGTTTTCGGTATGATCACAACCCAGATCCTGTAGTGAATATCATTTACAAAATTCAGGATGAGTATAAAAGATATGCATTAGAATCTTGTCTAATAACTTGCTGCATATGTTTTAACAGGGATAAATCACAGAAAGTGAATAACATGTCTTTGAGCATTTTCAGAGAATCTTTGATAAAAAACAAAAGATTAAGTAAAATTTTAAAATTTAATTAGTATTGTTGTATATAACAGTAAGTTAGTAGCATTTAATGTAATAATAGTTTGAAATTTTTTGATTGTTTTCAAAATATTTTGAATGTTTTATTGTTATATGACAATAGTATTATTTGATGTACTTATTGCCATAGAAATTATTTATTGATTTGTAAAGGTTTGAGAAGGTTATTTCTCTTTCCATTTTGATCTTTTTTTTTATTTTATTTATTTGTCTATTACGTTACCAAAAAACCTTGAGGAAGTCTTTGAAAAATAAAATGAAATATTGGTTTGTGGTGCAGTATTTTTGGAGTTTTAATAAAGATTTGTGATAAAGAAGATCTAAGATTTGGTTGATATTTGGCAATGTTCTATCTGTCCCTGTGTAGTCTTCTGTATTCCGTTCCCCAAGAAATTGAAAGACATACTCACAAATCTTGCTCCAACAAAAGTTGGAATCTTCCGACAGGATTTACTCCCTTGGGCTGACTAAATTCACTGGATTATCCTTTCGAATACTTCTGCTTCGGAAAGGAATCAATATAGCGGCCTTGGCACCATATCAATATAATAACACTTAAGTTTTAACACTGAACGATCACCATCGAAACCTGGTAATAACACAGTCAAACGTTTCCCTTACATTGAGATTACACTTATTTGAACACTTCTGCCTTGCAAAAGCTTTCGACATAATTTGCATTATGCCTTTTCTCCCGATGAATTTGTTCCTCAACGACTTACACACTACGGAATGCAGATCTCCATTCCTTCGTTAACACTCTACGAAGCACTAAACAAAACATAACAATCACCATTGTTCAGGAATGCGTTACACGTGAAATACACTTTATTTGTTGAATAGCACTGTTGCATTTCCTTTGTAATAACGCTGTATTCTGTTCACTAGGTATTATTTCTAGTTTTGGTTTAACAGTATAAAATGCATACGCTTAGATAAGTATGTGAGTACTATTTGATGTCGGATAGGTTCCAAAATACGGAATCATTCCAAACTACAGTTATTATTATGGACGCTGAAAAAATTGTCATTGTTAATAAAGAGCAACACACACGAATGACCTTACATTATACGTATAGATAACATGAGACAATATCTAAAAAATTAAAAAACTAGCTATCAGTATTGTAGAAAGAAAATTTAATAATAGCATAAAGGCATTACACAATTCCAAGTTAATCGACTATAAAACACAGCAAAACTACTCAATTAACTAAGTAACTTCTCCACAATTACTATGAAACCCAAAACACATATACCTAAAATTTATGATATCTTTCCTGATAGACCAATCATCAAAATATATTTCGCAAATACTCCAAAACTGCTTTAATTAAAAATTTCCTAATCATAACATAAAGAATTCCTATGATTTCAAAAACAAATTAGTACAACAGCAAGAAATAATCAAAATTGAAAACATTCTAATATGATGGGATGTCATTAACTTATACGGCTGCTTTGATCACAAATTAATAAAAGATTCCATAATAAAACTGATTGACCAACAGGATCTAATCGAACAACACCGAATTAAAATTAATACCTTCATTGATCTTGTTGATATTCTTTTAAACAATCAATTCTTCAAATATCAACAACAAATTACAGGTTAAAAAATGGAGTATCATGGGCATCTGCTATAATGGCTGACTATGTTATGAAATACATAGAATATCAACTGCTTCACTTATCCCAAGACAGAAATATTCTATATTACAGATGTACTGACCACATCTTCACTGTAGCCAACAAAAATAACTTATAAAATATACCGGTAATAAATAACACTAATAAAATACACACTTCCATTCAATTTGAAATAGGAAACAGAAAAAAATAAATTTCTACAATTCCTTGATTGCCAAATGATCTGAAAAAAATAATAAATGACATTTTGCAGACTATAGAAAACCAACCCACGCCAATGAAATAGTAGATTCCAACTCTGATATCCCCATCTACAATAAGGATAACATCCTGTTTAACTATTTTAATAGAGTCTTCAAAATTTCCACAACCACTGAACTACTCAGCAAAGAAATAAACCCTCTATAGCATATCTTCAGTCAAGCCAACTACTTGATTAAATTAATTAACAAATATTACAAAAAGGCCAGAAACCACCTACAAATCCTAACAAAAATACGCAGGAAACTTTCAACCAGGCGATTGATTATTCCTTACATACAAGGCATTAATCACAGCATAAAACAACTCCTAAAAAAACATGATATCAGCGTTGTTACAAGGTTAAAACAGACTGACCTATCGTAAATCTAATAATAGGAATGATATTCACACAAAAAGTAAAGTAGTTTATGCCATTCCTTGCCTTAACTTTAATAAAAAATATATCGGTTACACCATGCAATTTTTAATAAAAAGATTGAAACAGCACCAGCTAAATTATACAAGCAAAGACCACTTCAAATAAATATTGTTTCAGCACAACAAATTAACTACCCACGTGCCGTGTCGGCGTTGTTTAGTGGCTTAGACGGCGGTCTCCCACGAGGCTGATACGCCGGCACCAGGGTTCGAATCCCGGCAGCAGCTTGGCTGTTTACTTTCTTTCCTGTGTTTGTCTTCTTCTTCTCTTTCTCTTTTTCCGATGTCTATGGCAATTAAAGAACTGTGAAATTTCAAATGGAGAGCAACAATTTCAGCATTTCTGATCTTTGTAGGGTGAGAGCGAGAAATCCAGAAGGATAAAAGCTCTCGTGGGGTGTACCCACGGCCATAAGCTCAATAAAAAAAAAAAAAAAAAAACTATCCACGTCCCCAATTTTCATCAAATGCAATTAAGAGATCAGGCGACAACTGTCTTCTCCCTAACCTTACGTGAATCCTTGCACATCGCCAATTTACCCACTATCTAAAGTGAACATCATTAGATACTAAGTTATTTAAACCCATCTCTCCCCGTTACCAGCACGGTTGAAAATTGTCTACCGTAGACTGAAACGACTTGTATTTTTTTTTTTAATCTAGATGACAAAATACCTATGTATTTTAGATTCATGTCTTTTATTGTGTTTCGTTATTTTGAAATGTTTTTATATTTTGATCAGAAATATTAAAATCTGACATTTAATTTTTTCTTGAAGAAATATTAATTTTTTCAATCATTTAATTTTTAATTTTTTTCGATTGAATTTTGTTTAATTTGGAGGAATTGAAATTTAATGTGATGGATAAGAAGTCCACGTGCAACAATGAGGAGAGATAACGATATTATGGTTAGAGCGTGCAAATTTCTAACAATTGAAAGCGGGAATCATCTGAAAGTTACCGAAGAAGGAAAAGATGTTTGTTGAAGGACATTGAAATTTATGTTTAGAATGCTTCCGAAAAGAAATAAAATGTGAAAAATCTTATTTGAAGAACATCTTAAACTATAAGACAACAAGTACAGCAAATATAAAAGAAGATTTTAACTTATGAATTTAACCCTAACTGGATCAATTTTCGAACTGGGCAAAATGAAAATTTAGAATTAACTCGACAGATATATACGTGGAGTGCTAAAACCCTAGCAGCGGGCTCTTCGAACTGCGATGTAGGTTGTGACGACACACGTGAACGTTCCAGAAGCAATTCCTTTATTTTCATACGTAATTATTTCGGAAAGTTTAAGTTTGCAAACTCGTTTATTTATTTCTTAGGCTAAAATAGACAATTCTTAGAATGCTGTATAAAATAAAAAAAAAAATTAAGAAAGAATATAAGCTTCATAAAATTCAGAAGAAAATAACGAGAAAAGTTAATCAAATTGGTTTATATGATTCAAAAATTACTTTGATTCTCCTTTAATTCTAATAAAGAAATTTTTCTAATATTTTTTTTTCCGGATAAAATTTCATGTAAAGAAAATTTCATTATAAGTAAATTTAACACATAACAAAGCCGTGTCTGCGCCGTCTAGTGGCTTAGACAGCGGTCTCCCACGAGGGTGATACGCAGGCACGTGGGTTCGAATCGCGGTATCGGATTGGATGTTTACTTTCTTTCCTGTGTTTGTCTTCTTCTTCTATTTCTCTTTTTCCGACGTGTATGGCAATTGAAGAATTGTGAATTTTAAAACTGGAGAGCAACAATTTCAGAATTTCTGACCTTTGTAGGGTTAGAGCGAGAAATCCAGAAGGATAAAAGTTCACGTGGGATGTGCCCACGGCCCTACGCCCCCCCCCCCCCCCAAAAAAAAAATTAACACAAAGCGAATTTAAGAAATAATGTATCACATTTAAACCTTTCATTTTTTTATCTATTTTTAATCTACTTTCTAATAGGAAAGAAAAGCTTATCAAATCAATCAGTCTGTGTGTGTGTGTGTGTGTGTGTGAATGTATTCAATAACTTTGATCAGCTGGATAGATGTTCTTGGTATTCACATTCGAGAGATGGGGACGACCTTAGATTTATTTTTTTATTTTATATTTCTAATCTTTTCCAAATGAGTCTTTATTGATAAATTAGCGCGGAAAGACAACAAAGATTCCCAAAGATAATCATTAGAATTTAAACAATGGATTTCTATCCTATTCTGTGAATTCAGTTTGCTGGCATCACTATATTACATTACATATGCATTTAAAAACAGTGGAAACAGGTGAAAGAAAATTTAGTCTACTAATATTAGCTATATTTCTGCAGACTTTGCCTCCAAGTTTTTGGGGCTCTTAATTCAAGAAACAATGAAATTTAAAATCTAATAGGTTTTTTTGATAAATAAACACGAATTTCATTAAATCTATCAGACACAGAATTGAAACGACAGGTTTTAAATTATTCAAAAGCCACCAGAAAATAGTTGCGAAGTTAGCAAAGTGGGAATCGCATGAGACTTTTCTTCTAAAAATAAAACATTCCAATTTCATACCGAAAACACTAGAAAGAATAAAAATACCAACAATAATGATCAATCAAGAATCTAGATGGATTTGAATCATTCAAATGGGACATGTTTAAAAATCAAATGAATGTAGTCAGAATACAAATATATTTTTACAGAAAAAAGAACTATTTTTAAAAATGAAGATAAAGAACCTTGTAAGCGAAGAATTGTATGAACAAATGACAAAAATCAATTGAAATAAATTCAACAGGGATTTAAAATACTTAATACAAAAGAAAAACATCAAATTTGTGATTGATGTCAAAGAATATGAACATTATAAATAGGATAAATTTTGTAACGATAAAGACTACATTGTAAATCTAAGCACAAGGAATTAAAGAAAGAAAAATTGATTATTCTATAATACATATCATGTATGTAAGTTAAAGTTATACATATCATTTGAAAAAGATTAGAAATAAAAAATAAAAAAAATAAACTAAGGTCGTCCCCAATTCTCGAATGTGAATACTAAGAACATCCATCCAGTTGATCAAAGTTATTGAATACATTTACACACACACACACACTGATTGATTTGATAAGCTTTTCTTTCTTATTAGTAAGTAGATTAAAAGTAGATTAAAAAAAAAGTGAAAGTTTTAAATATGTGATACATTATTTCTTAAATTTGTTTTGTGTTAAATTTATATATAACTAAATTTTATTTACATGAAATTTTATATGGAAAAACAAAATATAAGAAAAATTTCTTTATTAGAATTCAAAAAGAATCATAGTAATTGCTTGAATGATATAAACTTATTACATTAACTTTTCTCATTATTTTCTTGTGAATTTCATTATGCTTATATTCTTTCTCTTTTTTTTCGTATGAAAAGTAAGGAATAGCTCCTGGACCGTTTGCATGTGTCGTCACAACTTACGTCACAGTTCGAATAGCCAGCTGTTAGGGTTTTAGCATTTAACAGTATATCTCAATAGAGTTAATTCTAACTTTTCATTTTGCCAATTTGGAAATAATCCAGTTAGGGTTAAATTCATAACGTAAAATCTTCTTTTATATTTCCTGCATATTTATTATTATCTGCTGTAGTTTAGAATGTTCTTCAAATACGTTTTTTCACTTTTTATTCATTTTCGGAAACATTTGAAATATAAATTTCAAAGTCGTTCGACAAACAACCTTTCCTTCTTCGGTTAATTTTCAGATGATTCTCGCTTTCAATTGTTAGAAATTTGCACGCTCTAACCCTTGTTCTCTCTGCTTCTCATTGTTGCACGTGGACTTTTTATCCATCAGATTAAAAGCCAATTCCACCAAATTCAACAAACTGAAATCGAAAAAAAAGGGGATGTTTAAGGTCTCAGGGTCGAGGCTGGAAAAGTCACGTGATGTAGGTGTGTCACTTCTAAAAACATGGCTAAGAACACCGAAAAAACTCTGTATATTAACGATTTCTCAACTTTAAATATATTGAATTATCGGCATACAATTAAGGAGGCGTATGGAAATAATGTAGATACGTTATTTCTAGATGAAAGGAATAATTTATTCCTTTCATCTAGAAATAACGTATCCTACATTATTTCCATACGCCTCCTTAATTGTATGCCGATAATTCAATATATTTAAAGTTGAGAAATCGTTAATATACAGAGTTTTTTCGGTAATCTTAGCCATGTTTTTAGAAGTAACACACCTACATCACATGACTTTTCCAGCCTCGACCCAGAGACCTTAAACATCCCCATTAAAAATGAAATAATATAAAAGAAAAATATTCCTTTTCTTATATTTTGAAATAAATAAAATTATACACAGAAAGAGTTTTATTTAGTAATAATTTTGCTTTTGCAGTTAAGGCAAGGAATGGCATAAACTACTTAACTTTTTATGTGAATATCATTTCTATTATTAGATATACGGTAAATCAGTTTGTTATTAGCCTTGTTAATAACGCTGATATCACGTTTTTTTTAGGAGCAGTTTTATGCTGTGAATAATGCCTTGCATATAGAAATAATAGCTTGGTTGTAAGTTTCCAGTGTATTTTTGTTATGATTTGTAGTTTTGTGGTTTCTGGCCTTTTTATAATATTTGTTAATTAATTTAATTGGGTCGTTGGATTGAGTGAAGATTTACTTTAGATGGTTTATTTCTTTGCTGAGTAGTTCAGTGGTTGTGCAAGTTTTGAGGGCTCTATTGAAATAGTTAAACAGGATGTTAACCTTAATGTGGATGGGATAACAGAGTTGGAATCTACAATTTTATTGGCGCGGCTAGGTTTTATATAGACAGCAAAATATAATTTATAGCTTTCTCGGATTATTAGGCAATGAAAGAATGATAGAATTTTACTTTTTTTCTGTTTCCCTTTCAAATTTTGTAAGTTACTTTTGTTGGCTATAGCGAAGATGTCGTCAGCATACGGTATCTGTAATGTAGAATAATGGTGCCTTAGGATATGTCAACTGATAACACTGATAAACGAGGCTAAAAATATCTGGCATGGTGTTTACTTTTTGTAAAAAATGTAGTTTTTTATGCTGATTTCAAATCTGAAAACCGTTTTGCTCTATCACGTCAGGTTTTTATCGACAAAAATTAATTTTCATGGAACACAGTTCATCAATTTTTTTTACCCCCATGTAAAAATTGTAATTTTTCAAGCAATGCCACACAATATTTTCGTCGTTTGTGAAAATAGTTATATTTAAGGTTGTTGTGGCTTAATAGGTTGGATTAGAATGGGACATGGGTGCGAGGCTAAATTCTTGTCCGAGTGATGTTGGACTTTGGGGGAAGACACACGGGAGAGACTGTTTAAGACGATATTATGGTGTCCAGAGGTTGCATAGATTCACCAGATCTGTTTTGCTATGTGTGCGGCTATCTGACAGACAAATCTCATCGGAAGACTTTTACACCGTTTCTGAAGAAAGCATATAAACTATACTTCGATTCAAAGGTGGATACTGGTAAATCGTGGGCACCACAGTTCATCTGTTTGACATGGGCATGCAACTTGAGCGGTTGGATAAGGAAGGCGAAGAAAAAACAACCATCTGGCATTCGGAGTGCCTATGATTTGGTGTAAGTCAAGCAACCACGCCAGAGACTGTTATTTCTGTTTGTCGTATGTCACCGGATTTTCCTACAAAACTTGTGCATCTATAAAGTATCCAGACGTTCCTTCAGTTTCTAAACCAATTCCACATGATCCCGTCGCTTGTCCAATACCAATAGCACCTACAGAATATAAAGTTGATGAAGAAACTCAAGAAAGTTCTCTTTCATCTTCCAGCAACGTATCAGACCCTGACTACCAATCTAGAGAAGATATTCATTTAATTGACAATGCTGATCTCTGTGATCTCGTACGGGAACCTAGCACTAACAAAAGGTCAAGCTGAACTGCTCGGTTCACGCCTTAAAGAATTTAATTTGCTTGCATCGGGTACAACAACTTCACATTTTCGCCAAAGACACAAAGAACTTGTGAAATTCTTTGCAATGAGTGACACTATTTGCTACTGTACAGACGATCAAGGTCTCATTTCAAGCCTTGGGATGGAATACAACATTAAAGCATGGCGATTGTTCATCGACTCATCGAAAACAAGTTTGAAAGCAGTATTATTACACAATGGAAACCAATATGCATCAGTACCGGTTGGTTATTCTACCCACCTGAAAGAGACATATGAAACTATGTCGCTACTTCTTGAAAAAATACACTATCGCGAGTATAAATGGTGTATCTGTGGTGATTTAAAAGTTATCACAATTCTCATGGGAATGCAGACAGGGTACACTAAGTACTGCTGTTTTATCTGCGAATGGGACAGTAGAGATAGAAAACACCACTACATAAAGAAAAATTGGCCAATCAGAACCACAATGCAGCCAGGAAATAAAAATGTTCTTCGTGTGCCGTTGATTGACCGTGACAAAGTTATCATGCCATGAAAGTTATCACATCAAGCTGGGGCTCATGAAGAATTTTGTGAAGGCACTAGACAACGACTCAGATGCTTTTCGGTACCTGTGCAATAAGTTTCCAGAGTTGAGTTATGCGAAAGTGACAGAAGGTGTGTTCATAGGTCCACAAGTAAGGAAGGTAATTGCTGACACCCACTTCCAAGACTTACTGAATGATACTGAAAAAAATGCATGGGTGGCATTCAAATCAGTTGTAGCCAATTTCCTTGGAAATTATAAATCTGCTGATTATGTAAATGTTGTGAAGAAGTGTATCAGCGCGTACAAACAGCTTGGTGTCAACATGTCCCTCAAAATTGATCTCCTCGACTCACATCTTGACTTCTTTCCCGAAAACCTTGGTTCAGTCAGTGACGAACATGTTGAACGTTTTCACCAGGACATCTCGGTGATGGAGTCACGGTATCAGGGTCGATGGAGTGCAGCAATGTGTGTTGACTACTGTTGGACACGTCAGCATGACATGCCAAATGCTTAGCACAAACGCAAGTCTACAGCCAAGAAATTCAAACCAAACACACCATAGATTAAGGAAGTATTTTCAGTGTGTGGTGATTTTATGTGTGAATTATATCTTGAACTAGATATTACTATATTGCATTTGTATCATGGGACTCAATCTCACTATATTCTTAGGTAATGCCATGTTCATTAGTACTCCATGTAACAATAATTGTTCTAGTGATATATAAATGATTGAAGGAGTATATCTAAAAAACGGTAGGTGATAGAGACAAATGGTTTGCATATTCTGAATCAGCACATTTCACTTGTCTTAGAACAAGTGTTGGGTACCAAGATATGTGCCACTTTTTAAAATTTGTTTTTCAGTGTAATCAATGTATTTCATAACATAGTCAGCCATTAGAGCAGCGGCTGCTATGCGCATGAATGCTCCTTTTTTTAACCTGTATATTTGTCCTTGATATTTGAAAAATTGATTGTTTAAAAGAATATTAACGAGATAAATGAAGGTATTAATTTCAATTCTATATTGTTTGATTAGATCCTGTTGGTAAATCAGTTTTATTATGGAAACGTTTATTAATTTGTAATCAAGGGAGACGTATAAGTTAATGACATCCAGTGATATTGTGACATCTTTGTTGTCTTCTTGCGATAATTTATCAACAAAGACTGATTTGGAAAAGATTAGAAATTTAAAATAAAAAAAAATAAATCTAAGGTCGTCCCCAATTCTCGAATGTGAATACCACTAACATCTATCCAACTGATCAAAGTTCTTGAATACATTTCCACACACACAGACTGATTGACTTATAATCTTTTCTTAAGTATTAGAAAGTAGATTAAAAGTAGATAAAAAAATTTGTTAGATTTAAATATGTGATACATTATTTCTTAAATTTGTTTTGTGTTAAATTTACATATAACTAAATTTTGAAGATGTTCTTCAAATACAAATTCACTTTTTAATCCCTTTTCGGTAGCATTTGAAACAAATTGCAAAGTCGTTCGACAGACATCTTTTCCTTCGTCGGTAACTTTCAGATGATTCAGTTTCAATTTTCAATTTGCCTTGTGTAAAATGTTTAGCAGTTTCAGATTCGGTTTATTATTATGAAGCGTTGTAATTTATACTTTCAATTTCTTCAATTTCGATTCCGTAATTCCAAAGCGTTTTAAAAAATTATAAAGCTTGGAACACCATTCCACTGTAAGATATCTGACACCTGAATGATCGAATGCAGGCTTTGTATTCCTCAAAGTTGCAATAGGGACACTTCGGAAGCTTGCATATTCGTGCCGTACTCATGTATCTGACGTAACTATAGTGATGTAGCTTTAAACTATGATGCATATTTGCATGCTCTTTGAAGTTCACTAACAAATATGCGTTTCCTTTCTAACTGTCTATTTTCTTTTAGGCAATTACAAAATTATTACACTTCTACTACCTTTTCAGAAAAATAAAAAAATAGAATTAATTTGAAATAAAATTTAGAAAACATAATCAAAGTTATTTTCAGTTTTAATGAAGGATGAGGAGGAATACAAGATGAAATCCTTAGATATGTTGAGGACTAATGATTTTTTTAGACATTAATAGAGACCCTTCTTTCAAGTTATAGAAGAAAGTCACAGCTGAAGTACAGAAACTTAAACGTAATAAAGTTTTAAATTGGTAAGATTTATGTAGGAACGTGACAAGAACACCAGTATTTGAACCTAGAGTGAACACTCAGAAAATTGGGTACCCTATTAGACCCGTTATAAATTCATTTGGGTCTCCAAATTTTAATATTTCTGAACACAATAATAAAAATTTCTCTAATTTACTTACAATCACCAGCGAACTGTCCAATAACATCATTAGATACTATTTAAACCCATCTCTCCCCGTTAGCAGCAAAGTTAAACTAGCCTACCTGTATTTTATGTTTTATCTAAATGACAAAATACCTATATATTTTAGATTCATGTCTTTTATAGGGTTTCATTATTTTGAAATTTTTATTATTGTGTTCAGAAATATTAAAATCTGGCATTTTATTTTTTCTTGTAAACTTTTTTTGTGTACAATTTTATTCATTTGAAAATAAAAGAAAAGAAATTATATTTTTTTCAATCATTTTATTTTTAATTTTTTTCGATTAAATTTTGTTTAATTTGGTGGAAATTACTTGTAATCTGATAAATTAGAAATCCATGTGCAACAATGAGGAGAGATAACGAGATTATGGGTAGAGCGTGCAAATTTCTAACAATTGAAAGCGAGAGCAACTGAAAGTAAAACATGTAATAAAAACTAGTAGACCTGGACCAATGGATGACCTGGATGTGAGCACCAATGACATCAGTGCGCCGATGAAGTTGAACCACGATGCGCTTGTCTTGCTGCGCCTGCGTTGTACCAAGAATAGGTTTGAGCTCAGAACAACCCAGGGAAATTGACCTCTGGAAAAACATCTCCTTCCACGATCTCCTGTGCTCCCTATGTAAGTTTCATCACATTCCCTAATTTCAAAGAATAAATTACACCCATTTTATACAAAAAATTAGTTTCACCTTTACTTCCAATCTTTTTCTTTTTCTTTTTCATTTTATATAGACTATTACCTTTATAGTATATAATTTTAATATTGTTCTCTGAACAAACATCTCTGACATTTATATCTAAGTTAATAACAATGGGTAATTTCAAAAATTTATAATCCTGATGTATATTTTTGACCTTATAATTACTTATAATTACTTTATTTTTATTTATGTTTCTAAAAAAATAACAACCAATTTTTCTGGATATTCATTAATCAATAACTTGTTTTTGAGATCATCTATTTTCATTTTCCATAATTTACAGCTCCCAAGTTGATATTTTTAAATTATTCCAAATTACAGCCTTTTCAGTTGACATACGATGATTAGAATTAAAATTTAGCATGTGTAGACTTTAATATTTTTTTACAAAAAAAGCTCAAAACTTAAAATACAGTTATTATTAATAGTTAATACATCCAAAAACGGCAATCTTCCTTCTTCTTCTTTTTCAAAAGTATATTTTAAATTTTGAATAAAAGAGTTGACAAAGGAAAAGAACATCACAAACTGCCTTTCGTTCCTTCCTATAAAATTAAAACATCATTTGCATAACATAAGTATAAATACTTCGCCAAATTCCAATTTAATATATAATTATTTTCAACCCAATTGAAACAGAAGTTACAAATAGTACCCGAAACAGGACTACCCATCGGGAAACCATTAGACTGAACATACAATTTATCTTCATACTTAAAGTATTTGTTACACCATAATATATTTAACAATTTAATGAAACTTGCATGATCCAAGTTAAAAGACTTTAAAATGTTCCGATTCCTTTATCTTCAACTACCTTAAAAGCTTCCTCAACGCTATGTAGGTAGTTTCTGTTGTGATCAGAAGGCTTTTTTTCAATAAATCTGACTCCATCTTAGCAATTATAAACAAAGCAAAAAAAATACAGAAGCAAACTTAAATCAACAACTTTTTTTACTTTCCCTCTGGCCGTTGCTTAGCAACTACAACAACAATACTAAGCTCGCAGGCTCGCACAGTACAGTCAACAACGACAGCAATAATAAAAAACAAAGGAAATCATGCAATAAATTCACAACACACTCCCCACCTTGAAATATTGAAATCAATATTTCAACAGTTCAACAGTCTTTTAAACTCATTATTTTAAGTTTTTTTTTTTGAGAGTTCGGCATCCGCTTCTATTTCGAGTGGATACAATCTTTGAACCGGTCTCACTAAAATTCCGCCTTTGGTTTTGATCTTGGCCACTCGGATTACACCGTCCCGACCTAGAATAAGGTCCACTATTCTTGCTAAGGGCCACTCTTGCCTTTTAAAGTTCTCGGATCCCAGCAACACAAGATCACCTTTCTTCAAGACAGTATTCGTCTGCTTCTTAGTTCGTTGCACTAACTGAGAAAGATATTCTTTTCTAAATCGTCGTTTCAAATCTTGAATAAGACGCTGTCTGTAGCGGAAACGGGATTGAAAGTTTTTAGTCTCTATTTTATCCAAATCCAATACACGAATATCTTCAATCTCTTTCAAAAACATAGCAGGTGTCAAAGGGATGAGGTCATCGGGATCTTCTGATACGTAAGTCAAAGGTCGTCCATTGATTACAGCTTCTACATCACAGAGAGAAGTCAGCAGCTCCTCATAGGTAAGAACGGCCTTTCCCAACCTTCTTTTGAGAAGGTCTTTAACAGAACGAATGAGACGTTCCCACCATCCTCCCCACCAACTGGCCGTAGGAGGATTAAATTTCCATTCGATACCTTGCAGTTCTGATTTATTTTGTAATTTGCTTATTTCAGGATTTTTGAGAGCATTTGAAGCACCAACAAAGTTTTTTCCGTTATCACAATAAATTATGGAGGGTCGTTTTCGTCTGGCTATAAATCTCCTTAAAGAAAGAAGAAACGATCCAGTGCTGAGTGACGTCACCAGTTCTAAATGAATTGTTCTATAAACAGCACATGTGAAGAGAACAATCCATGTTTTGGATCCATCCTTTAGAATTAATGGTCCAGCTAAGTCAATTCCTACGATTTCAAAAATAGATGCATCTTTAACCCGATCATTCGGTAAAGGAGCAGGTTCTGATTCTGCATTCTTTAATTTGTAACGTTTACAACGGATACATTTTGAAATGACACTTCGAATTGCTCTTCTACTCTGTATTATCCAAAATTTCCTTCTCAGATGAGTCATTAAAAATTGGACACCAGCATGGCACTGAAGTTCATGTTCTTCCTTAATCAAGGCAGTAACTATTTTGTGTTCTCTTGGCAACACATACGGATACGTAAAGTCAGTAACTTCATTTCGCATCACTAATTTTGTTTTGACACGAATCAAATCGTTTTCATCTCTGATAATCTTCATTCCTTTAAGATTATCGCCTTCCGCTAAAAACGATTCCATCTGTACACTTTTTAGTAGTTTGATTTCTGCTATTTTAAGCTCTCTAAAGCTCAAAGATTTAGAGTTATTCAAAACTAAACTCCTTTTGGCATTGTTGCAAAATCTCAACATCCAGTATTATTACGACAATCGGAAGATGAAAATCTACAGACACACTGGGGTTGTTTTTGGTGCCACTTGCAGTCCTTTTATATTAGGAGCTGTGTTAGATTACCATTTAGCCAAAGCTTGTGAAGAAGATGTATCGATCATAAGCAAGTTAAAGAATTCTTTATATGTTGATAACTGTGTAACTTCAATTAATTCAGTGGAAGAATATGAAGTCTTCCAAAGAAAATGTATTGCTACACTATTGGAAGCTAAAATGGAACTGAGAAACTGGGAGACCACGATAACCAATCTATCAGTCAATGAAGAACATGTAGAAATAGGAACAGATACAAAGGTACTAGGGCTGAATTGGAATAGGAAATTGGATACCTTATCTGTTGATATTAAAGACAAATTTCCGACATTACCCGAAGTACTTACAAAAAGATTATTACTTTCGATAATCCAAAAGGTATTTGATGTCATTGGATTTCTTGCTCCTGCTCTGCTTCCATTTAAATTATTATTTTAGAAAACATGGCACAAGGAATCTATGGATAAAAATAAAGTCAAAGCCAAATCTAAATGGGATATTCCTTTGCCAGATGTAATTGCTGATGAATTAAGAAAAAGATACAATGACATTTACAGTTTAAGAGAAATTGAAATTCCAAGATTACTCACGAATGGTGAACTGAATCGTAATTATTGGTCATTGCATACTTTTACGGATGCTAGTAGTCAAGCCTACGCAGCAGCTGTATTCTTGAGGGTGGAAAGCCATTGTGGAACTTTTGTCCAACTGATGTTAGCTAAAGCTAGATTAGCTCCTCTTAAAGCGGCTACTATTCCAAGATTGGAATTATTAGGCTGTCTCCTAGGAAGTAGATTGGCTTTTTTAGTAAGAACATCTCTTGCACTAGAAAATGTTCGAGAATACTTTTGGACTGATTCTTCATCTGCGCTAGCCTGGATCAAAAGGAATGAAAAGTGGGCTACTTTTGTTGGTAACAGAGTGCAAGAAATAAGAAAATCAACAAATCCACAGGACTGGAGACACATTGCTGGCGTCTACAATCCAGCCGACCTTGTATCACGAGGCTGCTATCCTTCAGAATTGAAGAATTCAAGATGGTGGGAAGGACCTATGTGGTTAGCACTTCCTAAAGAAGAATGGCCCTTTAACGATATTGAAGAGGCAGTGGATGAAGAAATCGTAATGTCTGAAAGGAGAAAAACTGCTGATAAATCTATAACAATGATAGCTTTTGAAATGAAGAAAAACTATAGTTATTCAAAACTAAACTCCTTTTGGCATTGTTGCAAAATCTCAACATCCAGGCAACTATTCTTACTATTTGTGAATCATGCATTTTTCCACAAAATATGCATATTTCAGAAGAACTGTTACTAAGTGCGGCAATGGTTGGTAAATTTACTTTATTTTTCATTAGTTTGCTTTCTGTTCTCTAAGAACTAGCTCTTTTATCTGGCTTTCCCTTTAGTTCGGTATTTTCAAAATCAGATTGTGCCAATCGTATTTGCTGATCATTTTGTACTTCCGATTTGACAAAATCCATCAAACGATCCAATCGAGTTTTAGCTCCATCTTTGCTGGCATCTTGTCCGAAAAATTGACTTCTTTGCCAAGCTCTTAATGTTTCTTCGGGAAGACTGGATTCAACTAAAGGAAACAACCATGTACTTGGATCAGCTGAGGAGAGATTCAATGTACTGAGAGATCGTAAATGGGATTCTAACTTAATTGATAAGGTTGACAAAGGAAGCTTGTCTTGTTTTGTAACATTTGAAATTACTATCTTCAACAATTCCCTTATATACACTTGTAAAAGAAGATCCTCTCTCCCATACCTTTCTTTTAGAGCTTCCATGGCCTTTGGGTAATTTTCAGCTGTCTGAGGATAACTTAAGACTATTTCCCTTGGTTCCGTATCTATTTCCATAGCTTGAATTAGATATTGGAATTTGTCCGTATTGTGTAAGCTATCATCCTCATGGATCTTTTCGAACTGAGACCAAAATCCTAGCCATTCTTTTAAATTCCCATTAAATTTCTTCAACTCTATTTTGGGTAATTTAAAAGATCTCCTTTTAGATCTTCCATCGTCTCTATCGCTATTTACACTAGGTACTGGACTCTCTGATCTACGGTTCGCTAAAACATCATTAACTTGCACCTCAATAATTGCAAAATTATCCTTATATTGCTCAGTACTCTCTCTTTCATTTAAAATAATTTCATCACTTTCTTCTTTATCTAATAAACAGTCCATTATTCTCTTATCTATCTCCTGTACTTCTTCCATCAACGAGCTTAGTCGACTAAAATTAGACTTTATCAAATATTGTCTCTCATCGGATATTTCTTCCAAAAATAAACTCTTGATGATGATAATCTTCTTCGTTATTAATTGCCTAATCGGCGTTCTACTTTTTTTCAAGCGATCCATCTTGCCATATATTAATCCCTTCTCTCGGCGGATAGGAATAACTAAAAATTAGGCCTACTTACAATTTGATGTCTTCTTTCTACTGAAATTGCTCATTCATCACGTCCGGTTCACCAAAATGTTGTGATCAGAAGGCTTTTTTTCAATAAATCTGACTCCATCTTAGCAATTATAAACAAAGCAAAAAAAATACAGAAGCAAACTTAAATCAACAACTTTTTTTACTTTCCCTCTGGCCGTTGCTTAGCAACTACAACAACAATGCTAAGCTCGCAGGCTCGCACAGTACAGTCAACAACGACAGCAATAATAAAAAACAAAGGAAATCATGCAATAAATTCACAACAGTTTCAACATCTAAGGAGTATAGTTTTACTTTTTTCTTCATCTTCAACATATTCTCATTAGAGTTCTTAACGAAACTTATCAAACTAGGACTATTCTTTATTGAAATATTTGGTCTATTTAGAGGTAATTATTGTTAAATACTATTTAAATATTTTTCAAATCCTTGAAACGGAGACCGAAATGAATTTATAACGGGTCTAAGAGGGTACTCAATTTTGTGAGTTTTCACTCTAGGTTCAAAAACAAGTGTTCTTGACATGTTCCTACATAAATCTTTGTACACTTACCAATTTAAAACTTTATTACGTTTAAGTTTTTGTACTTCAGCTTTCACTTTCTTATATAACTTGAAAGTAGGGTCACTATTAATCTCTAAAAAAATCATTAGTCCTTAACATATCTAAGGATTTCTCTTGTAATTCTCCGGATCCGTCATTAAAACTGAAAATAACTTTTCTAATTTTTTTTTCGTAATTAATTCCATTTTTGAATTTTTCTGAGAAGGTAGTAGAAGTGTATTAATATTGCTTGTTTTGTAATTGCCTGAAAGAAAATACAGCAGTAAGAATGGAAACGCACATTTGTCAGTGAACTTCAAAGAGCATGCAAATAGTGCATCATAGTTTAAAACTATATCACAGTAATGTCACATACACGACTACGGCGTGAATATACAAGCTTCAGAAGTGTCCCTATTGCAACTTTAAGGAATACAAAGTATCCATTCGATCATTGATGTGTTAGATACCCTACAGTGGGATGGTTGTCCAAGCTTTGTAATTTTTTAAAACGCTTTGGAATTAGGAAATCGAAACTAGAATAATTGAAAGTATAACTTACAACGCTTTGTCATTTCAAAATCGAATCTGAAAGTCCTAAAAATTTTACCTTAAGGCGCTTAATGGATTGAAAATTGAAACTGAATCATCTGAAAGTTACCCAAGAAGGAAAAGATGTGTCTGTCGAACGACTTTGAAATTTGTTTCAAATGCTTCAGAAAATGGATTAAAAAGTGAAAAAACGTATTTGAAGAACATCTTAAAATGTAGTTCCATATAAACTTAACACAAAACTTAAATTTAAGAAATAATGCATCACATATTTAAACCTTACATATTTTATTACCTACTTTTAACCTACTTTCTAATAGTTAAGAAAAGCTTATCAAATCAATCAATCAGTCTCTTGTGTATGTATATGTATTTAATAACTTTGATCAGCTGCATATATGTTCTTTGTATTCACATTCGAGAATTGAGGACGACCTTAGTTTGATTTTTTTTTTAATCTTTTCCAAATGAGTCTTTGTTGATAAATTAGATCGAGAAGACAACAAAGATTCCCAAAGATAACACTGAAAAACAAATTTTAAAAAGTGGCGCATATCTTGGTATCCAACACTTGTTCTAAGACAAGTAAAACGTTCTGATTCAAAATATGCAAACCATTTGTCTCCATCACCCACCGTTTTTTAGATATTCTCCTACAACCATTTATATTTCACTAGAACAATTATTGTTACATGGAGTACTAATGAACATTGCATTAGCTAAGAAAATAGTGAGATTGAATGACATGACACATATACTATATAATGATATCTAGTTCAAATATAATACACACATAAAATCCATACACACTGAAAATACTACCTTAATTTAAGAAGTGTTTAGTTTGAATTTCTTGTCTGTAGACTTGCGTTTGTGCTAAGCATTTGGCATGTCACGCTGACGTGTCCAACAGTAGTCAACCAACATTGCTGCACTCCATCGACCCTGATACCGTGACTCCATCACCGAGATGTCCTGGTGAAAACATTCACCATGTTCGTCACTGACTGAACCAAGGTTTTCGGGAAAGAAGTCAAGATGTGAGTCGAGGAGGTGAATTTTGAGGGGCATGTTGACAGCCAGCTGTTTGTTCGCTCTGATGCACTTCTTCACAACATTTACATAGTTAGCAGATTTATAAATTCCAAGGAAATTGGCTACAACTGATTTGAATGCTACCCATGCATTTTTTCAGTATCATTCAGTACGTCTTGGAAGTGGATGTCAGCAATTACCTTCCTTACTTGTTGACCTATGAACACAGCTTCTTTCACTTTCGCATAACTCAACTCTGGAAACTTGTTGCACAGGTACCGAAAAGCATCTAAGTCGTTGTCTAGTGCCTTCACGAAATTCTTCATGAGCCCCAGCTTGATGTGAAGCGGTGGCATGATAACTTTGTCACGGTCAATCAACACAACACGAAGGACATTTTTATTTCCTGGCTGCATTCTGGTTCTGATTGGCCAAATTTTCTTTATGTAGTGGTGTTTTCTATCTCTACTGTTCCACTTGCAGATAAAACAGCAGTACTTGGTGTACCCTGTCTGCATTCCCATGAGAATTGTGATAACTTTTAAATCACTACATATATACCATTTATACTAGTGATAGCATAGTTTTTCAAGAAGTAGCGACATAGTCTCTTTCAGATGGTAGAATATCCATCCGGTACTGATGCATATTTGTTTCCATTGTGTAATAATACTACTTTAAAACCTGTTTTAGATGAGTCGATGAACAATCGCCATGCTTCAATGTTGTGTTCCACCCCGAGGCTCGACATGAGACCTTGAACTTCCGTATAGTATTAAATGTGAAATTCTTTGCAATGAGTGACACTAAGTTCTTTGTCTCTGTGGAGAAAATGTGAAATTGTTGTACCCGGTGCAAGCAAATTAAATTCTTTAAGGTGCAAACCGAGCAGTTCAGCTTTACCTTTTGGTAGTGCTAGGTCCCGTAAGAGATCACAAAGATCAGCTTTGTCAATTAAATGAATACCTTCTGCAGATTGGTAGTCAGGGTCTGCTACGTTGCTGGAAGATGAAAGACAACTTTCTTCTTGAGTTTCTTCATCAACTGTATATTCTGTAGGTGCTATTGGTATTGAACAAGCGACGTGATCATGTGGAATTGGTTTAGAAACTGAAGAAACGTCTGGATACTTTAAAGCTGCACAAGTTTTGTAGGAAAATCCGGTGACATATGATAAACAGAAATAAAGGTCTGTGGTGTGATTGCTTGACTCACACCATATCATAGGAACTCCGAATGCCAGATGGTTGTTTTTCTTTGCCTTCCTTATCCAACCGTGCAAGTTGCATGCCGATGTCAAACAGATGAACTGAGGTGCCCACGATTACCAGTATCCACCTTTGAATCAAAGTATAGTTCATTTGCTTTCTTCAGAAACGGTGTAAAAGTCTTCCGATGGGATTTGTCTGTTAGATAGCCGCACACATAGCAAAACAGATCTGGTGAATTTATGCAACCTTTGGACGCCGTAATATCGCCTTAAACTGACAATAAAAAAGAAACAAACGAAAGATTAGTAATGTGATATCGAAAATGTTTTGAAGTAGTACCTTAAATATAACTACTGTCACGGACGACGAAAATATTCTGTGGCTTTGCCTGAAAAATTACAAAAAAAATGGGGGTAAAAAAAATTGATGAACGGTGTTCCATGAAAACTAACTTTTGTCAATATCTTCAAAACCTGACGTGATAGAGCAAAACGATTTTCAGATTTGAAATCAGCATGAAAAACTACATTAGAAAAAGTAAACACCATGCCAGATATTTATAGCTTGTTTATCAGTGTAATCATTAGAATCTAAACAATGGACTTCTATCCTATTCTGTGGATTCAGTTTGTTGGCATTACTATATTACATTACATATGCATTTAAAAACAGTTGGAACAGATGAAAGAAAATTTAGTTTACTAATATTAGCTATATTTCTGGAGACTTTGCCTTAGTTTTTTGGGCCTGTAAATTCAAGGAAGATCATGAGAAAGTATTTAAAAGTGGAAACTTCTTGTAATAAGGAGTAGTTTTAAGTGAGGGAGAATTTTTGTAAGAAACTGTTTTATGTCGTTGATAGAACCACATGTAGATTGTTTTGGTTATATTTTGACATTGTTTTTTGAAGCCAAGATAGTGAAACTTTTTTGAGATTTCATATATTGTTGTTAGCGAATAGAAAATATATTTTCGAGGTAGAGATGTTACAATAATCATTTATAAATAAATGAAGAGAAGAGTTGAAACAATGGATCCTTGTGTTGAGCTTTTTGAGATAGAACACCAGGAAGAAGAATATCCATTTGGGGCAGATAATTGGAACAATTTTAACATGTTTAGAGGAGGATGCGGTCACATATGAAAATATTAAATATGGAAATAATAAATATGAGAGATAGAGGATGTGAAATTTCATCTGTGATTTCTTTAAGGAAAGTTGAAGGGACCTCGTGAGGTTCAAAAGATATTTTATTGCAAAGAAATGTGATAATCTATTTAACTTATAAACAGAAGTCGAAAACAAACGGAAGCAGCGTTGCTGAGCAGGATGTTTCATTGTGTTTTATTATTATTATTATAACAGATGCTGATAAGGGCCAAAAAATTGCGCTTCTTAATGAACGACCTTACATGATATAGATAGCAAGGTAGACAATATAAAAAAAAAAATGATACACCCGCTATCAGTACTGAAGAACGTAAATTTAATAATAGTGTAAAGGCCTTACACAATTCCTAATTAACCGAATAAATAAAACAAAAAAACTACTCATTAACATAGTAATTTCCCCACTATTACTATGAAACCCAAAACACATAAACCTAAAATTAATATGCCTCTCCAACAATAAATTGTAATAATGCTCCAATTATAGGAATATCAAAATAATGATTTCAAAAATAAATTAGCACAACAGCAAGAAATAATCAAAAAACGAGCATATTCTATTATCATTGGATGTCATTAACTTATAGGGCTCCATTGATCACAAATAATAATAATTAAGATTCCATAATAAGATTGATTGGATCTAATCGAACAACACCGAATAGAGATTAATACCTTCTTTGATGTTCTTGATATTCTTTTAAAGAATCAATTCTTTCAGATATCAAAAACAAATATACTGGTTAAAAAAAAAGGGTATTCACGATCTTAGCAGCCTCTGCTATAATGACTGACTATGTTATGAAATACATAGAATATCAACTTCTTCACAGAGACAGCATTAGTCTATGTTACAGATATGCTGACCACATCTTCACTGTAGAACAACAAAAATAGCTTGCAAAATATAGGAAATAACATTAATAAAATACATAGTTCGATTCATTTTGAAATAGGAAACAGAAAAAAAAATTCTATCCATCCTTGATTGCCAAATAAGCCGAAAAAAATAATAAATTACAACATGCAAACTATAGAAAACCAACCCACGCCAATAAAACAGTAGATTCCAACTCTGATATCCCCATCCACATTAAGGGTAACATCCTGTTTAACTATTTGAATAGAGCCTTCAAAATTTCCACAACCACTGAACTACTCAGCAAAGAAAAAAACTATTTAAAGCAAATCTTCACTCAATCGAACTACCCGATTAAATTTATTAACAAATAATACAACTAGGCCACAATCTCTCCAATAACATCATTAGAAACTATTTAAACCCATCTCTCCCCGGCTAGCAGCACAGTTGAAAATAGTCTACTGGTAGACTGAAACGTCCTGTATTTGATATTTTTAATCTAAACGACAAAATACCTATGTATTTTAGATTCATGTCTTTTATTGGGTTTCGTTATTTTAAAATGTTTTTTTATTGTGTTCAGAAATATTAAAATCCGACATTTAATTTTTTCTTGTAAACAATTTTATTTATTTCAAAATATAAGAAAAGAAATATTTTTCTTTTAAATTATTCAATTTTTAATTTTTTTGCATTAAAAGTTTGTTTAATTTGGTGGAATTGACTTTTAATCTGATGGATAATCTCATTGTCCACGTGCAACAATGAGAAGGAGAGATAACGAGATTATGGTTAGAGCGTGCAAATTTCTAACAATCGAAAGCAGGAATCATCTGAAAGTTACCGAAGAAGGAAAAGATGTTGTCGAACGACTTTGAAAGTTATGTTTCAAAAGCTTCCGAAAAGGAATAAAAAGTGAAAAAACGTATTTGAAGAACATCTTAAACAATAAGACAATAACTACAGCAAACTTAAAAGGAGATTTTACCCTATGAATTTAAATCTAACTGGGTTAATTCTGAACGGGCAAAAAAAAAAGTTAATATTAACTCTACAGATATGCTCTGCTATGTTCTAAAACCCTAGTAGCGAGCTCTTCGAACTGTGACGTAGGTTGTGACGACACACGAAAACGGTCCAGGAGCTATTCCTTTATTTTGATACGTAATTATCTCGTAAAGATTAAGTTTGCGAAGATATTTATTTATTTCTTAGTCTAAATCTGTAGACAGGTGAATAAAGTAAAAAAAAAAAAATAGAATTAAAGAATATAAGCTTACTAAAATTCACAAGAAAATAATGAGAAAAGTTAATCACATTAGTTTATATCATTCAAACATTTACTTTGATTCTCCTTCAATTCTGATAAAGGAATTTTTTTTATATTTTTTTTTTTTACGGATAAAATTTCATGTAAATAAAATTTTGTTGTATCTAAATTTAACACAAAACAAATTTAAGAAATAATGTAACACACATTTAAACCTTTCATCTTTTTTTTTTATCTAGTTTTGATCTACATTTTAATACTTAAGAAAAGCTTATCAAATCAATCAGTCTGTGTGTGTGTGCGTAAATGTATTCAATAACTTTGATCAACTGGATAGACGTTCTTGGTATTCACATTCGAGGATTGATAATGACCTTAGTTTATTTTCTTTAATTTTATATTTCTAATCTTTTCCAAATGAGTCTTTGTTGATAAGCGCGAGAAAACAACAAAGATTCCCAAAGATAATGATAGGATTTCTAAAACATGGATTTCGGTTCTATTCTGTGAATTCAATTTGTTTGCGTCACTATATTACAATACTGCATTTAAAAACAGTTGAAACAGATGAAAGAAAATTTAGTCTACTAATATTAGCTATATTTCTGGAGACGTATCCTCTAGTTGTTTGGGCCTGTAAATTCAAGGAAGATTATGAGAAAGTGGAGACTTCTTGTAATAAGGAGTAGTTTAAAGCGAGGGTGAATTTATGCAAGAAACTGTTTAATGTCGTTGATAGAATAACATTTAGATTGTTTTGGTTATATTTTGAAATCGTTTTTTGAAGCTGCGATAGTGAAACTTGTTTGAGATTTCATATATTGTTGTTAGCGAATAGAAAATACATTTTCGAGGCAGAGATGTTACAATAATCATTTATAAATTAATGGAGAGAAGAGTTGAAACAATGGATCCTTGTGTTGAGAGCTTTTTGAGATAGAACACCAGGAGAAAGAATATCCATTTGGGGCAGATAAATGGATCAATTTTAACATGTTTAGAGGAGGATGCGTTCACATATGAAAATATTTAATATGGATATAATAAATATGAGAGATAGGGGATGTGAAATTTTATCTGTGATTTGTTTAAGGAAAGTTGAAGGGACCTCGTGAAGTTCAAAAGATATTGTATTTCAAAAGAATATGATAATCTATTTAACCTATAAGCAGAAGCCAAAAACAGACAGAAGCAGCGTTGCTGAGCTGGATGTTTCATTGTGTTTTATTGTTATTATTATAACGGAAGCTGAAAAAATTGTGATTCTTCATGAAGAGCAATACACACGAATGAGCTTACATTATATAGATAACTAGCTGTACCAAGCATGCGTTGCAATGCCACTCAAAGAAAGAAAGGGCTCGTGAGAAGGGGCCGTAAATATAAGGTCCCAGTGTCGATCGGGGGTGGGACACTTAGGCCCTTGTGTCGCCATCCCCACCCAAGTGTGGTGGACCCGTCCCCCATAAGAGAGCGAATTTTTCTCTTTTTCCAATTGACTTTGGGCCCCGAGAAGGGGCCCTAAATATAAGGTCCCGGTGTCGATCGGGGGTGGGACACTTAGGCCCTTGTGTCGCCATCCCCCCACCCAAGTGTGGTGTCCCTGCCCCCGTAGGAGAGTTAAGTTTTCCCTTTTTGCAATTGACTTGGGGGGGGGGGGGGGGGGGG
>JAFIDM010000001.1:625491-645866 GCA_023159025.1 Thereuonema tuberculata
GGGGGGGGGGGGGGGGGGGGGGGGCTGAGAAAGGGCCCTAAATATAAGGTCCGGTGTTGGTCGGGGGTGGGACACTTAGGACCTTGTGTCGCATCCCCCCACCCAAGTGTGGTGTCCCTGCCCCCATAGGATAGTGAAGTTTTCCCTTTTTGCAATTGACTTGGGGGGGGGCGAGAAAGGGCCCTAAATATAAGGTCCCGATGTCGATCGGGGGTGGGACACTTCGGCCCTTGTGTCGCATCCCCCACCCAAGTGTGGTGTCCCTGCCTCCCATAGGAAAGCGAATTTTTCCTTATTTGCAATTGACTTGGGGGCCCGAGAAGGGGCCCTAAATATAAGGTCCCGGTGCCGGTCGGGGTGGGACACTTCAGCCTTTGTGCTGGCTTCCTCCCACCCAAGTGAGGTTTCCCTGCCCCAAATAGGAGAGCGAATTTTTCCTAATTTGCAATTGACTTGGGAGCCCGAGAAGGGGCCCTAAATGTAAGGTCCCGGTGTCGGTCGGGATGGGACACTTCAGCCTTTGTGTTGGCTTCCTCCCACCCAAGTGTGGTGTCCCTGCCCCCCATAGGAGAGCGAATTTTTCACTTTACACAATATTTGTGTAGTTCTTATTCTGACCACCAGGTGGATATTGGGTTTTCAGGGCTTTTACCCGTTTTCAACCCCTTTGGGGGGGTGGGTCCGGGTTTTAAGGTAGGCTATCTTTTCCGCAGTGTCCTAAGGAGTAATTCTGCAAAGTTTGGTCCAGATAGGTTAAAGGGCCTAGGAGTATATAAAGGACAAAGAGACAAAGAGCCAAAGAAACAAAGAAAGAAAGAAAGAAAGAAAGAAACAAACAAACAAAGAAAGATACATTCATTTTTATATATATAGATATGGGAGACAACATCCAAAAAATAAAAAAACTAGCTATCAGTATTGTAGAAAGTAAATTTAATAATAGCATAAAGGCCTTACATATTTCCTAAATAATCGACTATAAAACACAGCAAAACTACTCACTGAACATAGTAATTTCCCTACAATTACTATGAAACTCAAAACTTATAAATCTAAAATTAATGATATCTTTCCTGATAGATCAATCATCAAAAGACATTTCGCAAATACTCCAAAACTGCCTTAATTAAAAATTTTCTAATCGTAAAATGAAGAATTCCTTTAATTTCAAAAATAAATTGGTACAACAGCAACAAATAATCAAAAACGAACACATTCTAATATCATTGGAAGTCATTACTTTTACTGCTCCTTTGATCACAAATTAATAAAAGATTCTATAATAAGACTGATTGACCAGCAGGATCTAATCGAACAACACCGAATTGAAGTTAATACCTTCATTGATCTTTTTGATATTCTTTTAAACAATCAATTCTTCAAATATAAAGAACGTATACACAGGTTAAAAAATCGTAAAAAAAAGAGTATTCATATGTATAGCAGCCTTTGCTATAATGACTGACTATGTTATGAAATACATAGAATATCATTTCCTTCACATACATCAAGACAGCATTATTCTATATTACAGATATGCTGTCGACACCTTCACTGTAACCAACAAGAATAACTTGCAAAATATAATAAACAACGTTAATAAAATATACAGTTCAATTCAAATGGAAACAGAAAAAAATAAAACTCTACCATCCTTAATTGCCAAATAATCCGGAAAAAAATAATAAATTACATTTTGCTGTCTGTAGAAAACCAACACACGCCAATAAAATAGTAGTCCAGTAAATTCGTCAGAAAAAAGGTGTTTGCTTTGGAAAAGGTCGGATAGTTTTGATTTTTGGATGTTGTGAGTGTTGGGGCTTGTATCGATCTTCGCGCGTAACGGCGCGCCATGTGGTAGCAACAAAACAACAAAATTTTGGACCTTTGCTATGTTTTTTCACAATATCTCCTAAACGGTTTGCTTTGCAGAAAATAATATCCTTTCCAAAAGCAGAGTAGAGTAAATTTGTCAAAGTTTCAGCCCAAAACTGGCTCTGTAGCTGCAATAGTAGCCGAGATACAGGCTTCCCAAAAATCACGATTTTCTATAAAATTTATGAAAATTGTGATTGTTCGGCAATTTTTGTTGAAACCAATGAAATAGCGCAACCGTCATACGGAAGAAATTTAAAGGCTAGGAAATTTGCTATAAAGAAAGCACGATCGGATGTTACTACAACGTATAGTAATCAATATACAGTTGTTCAACGAAAAGGTGCAAAAAGTTTGAGATCAAAAAATAGTCCAGGAAAATGATACATTTTGGTATGCAAAACGTAGGGTAGTTTTGATTTTTGGATATGTTGTTAGTGTTGGGCTTGTACGGTAAAATCCCAGTTTTCGGCTTCCGTGCGCCACGGCGCGCCACATGATATGAACAAAACATCAAAATTTTGGACCTTTTCAATGTTTTACACAATATCTTCTGAACGGTTTGTTTCACAGAAAATATTATCGTTTTCAAATTTAAGTACAGTAAATTTGTCACGGTTTGAGCACAAAACCAGCTCTGTAGCTTCAATAGTGACTGAGACACAGGCTTCCCAAACATCACGATTTTCTCAAAAACGTATGAAAATTGTGGTTGTTCCGCAATTTTTGTGGAATATCGCCGAACCCAATAAATAGAGCAAACGTCATAAGGAACAAATTTAAAGGCTAGGAAATTTGCTATAAAGAAAGCACAAGCGGATGCTTCTACATAGTAAAGGATATACAGTTGTTCAACGAAAGGGTTTAAACAGTGTGACATCATAAAACAATAGGCGAAACAAATGTACGAAGTTTGTCCCGGAAAACCTGGGCAGTATTTGGTATACATAAACCATAGAATATATAATATTTAATGTTTTTGTCTCTTTGGCGGGCCAGGACGGATATCTGCAAGCTAGGCTAAGGCAGGCGAAACTTTTATGATTACTTTATATGGAGGTACCCCAGAACCTCTGCATGTGATCTCATTCACTTGCGCTACACGCTCTTTACCCAATCATCAACGAAAGCAAGGTCCAGTCTGGCACGTTTACCCCGAACCGTAGATGCAGCACGTTTTCATGTCTTACGATCTTACCTTCAGATACATGCGAATGGTTGAGTGAGATATGCATTGAGTAGGACATGCGAATTTTGAGTGGCGCTGGGTACCTACCCGATTCGGTCTTCTCCCCGCAAAATGAAAAAGGATGCAGCTCCTGAATCCCTCTTTAAAATGATATCTTGCAACTGCAAGAAAGGGTGCAAGAATGCTTGTGGTTGCCGGTAAGCAGGTCTTATATGTTCTTCTTTGTGCACTTCTTCTCTGAGAGAAGCTTGTCAGACATCACTCTACTTGAGGACAGCAGTGAAGATGAAGACGACTCGCCATCGTCAATTACTAACTTTCCTTACGACGTTATAGACGATTTACAACTTCAACTGGACGAAGAGGACAAAGAGCAGCAGACAGGGCTTGAAGTTGTCCGTCCTGGCCCGCCAAAGAGACAAAAACGGTAAATACCATATATTCTACGGTTTATGTCTATCAAATACTGCCCAGGTTTTTCGGGGCAAACTTCATACATTTATATCGCCTATTGTTTTATAATGTCACACTGTTTAAACCCTTTCGTTGAACAAATGTTCAGGAGATGTTGTGTAAAAACATTGAAAAGGTTCAAAATTTTGATGTTTTGTTCATATCACGTGGGGCGCCGTGGCGCGCGAAAGTCGAAAACTTGGATTTTGCGGTAAAAGCCCAGCACTAACAATATATCCAAAAATCAAAACCACCCGACGTTTTGTATACCAATATGTATCATTTTCCTGGACTATTTTTTGACGTCAAACACCTTTTCGTTGAACAGCTGTTTATCCTTTACTATATGTCGTAGAAACATCCGATTGTGCTTTCTTTATAGCAAATTTCCTAGCCTTTAAATATGTTCCTTATGACGTTTGCGCTATTTCATTGGTTTCGGTGACATTCAACAAAAATTGCCGAACTATTACAATTTTCATAAATTTTGGAGAAAGTTGTGATTTTTGGGAAGCCTGTATCTGGGTCACTATTGCAGCTACAGAGCTGGTTTGGGTTGAAACTGTGAAAAATTTACGCTACTCTACATTTTGAAAGGATATTATTTTCTATAAAGCAAGCCGTTCAGGAGATATTGTGGAAAAACATAGCAAAGGTCCAAAATTTTGTTGTTTGTTGCTACCACGTGGCGAGCCGTGGCGCGCGGAGGTCGAAAACTTGAATTTTATGATATAAGCCCAACAGTCACAACATATCCGAAAATCAGAACTGCCAGACCTTTTGCATACCAAAATATATCATTTTACTGGACTATAGTAGATTCCAACTCTGATATCCCCTCCACTTTAAAGGTAACATCCTGTTTAACTATTTGATTAGAGTGTTTAAAATTTCTACAACCACTGAACTACTCAGCAAAGAAATAAACCATCTAAAGCAAATCTTCACTCAATCCAACTATCAGATTAAATTTATTAACAAATATTACAACAAGGCCAGAAACCATAAATCTACAAATCATAACAAAAATACACAGGAAACTTACAACCATGCGATTATTCCTTACCTACAAGGCAGTAATCAGAGCATAAAACAGCTTCTAAAAACAAATGATACCAGCGTTATTAACAAGGCTAATAACAGACTGATCTACTGTAGATCTAATAAAAGAAATGATATTCACACAAAAAGTAAAGTAGTTTATGGCATTCTTTGCTGTAACTGTAATAAAAGATATATAGATTATACCACGCAATCTTTAATAAATAGATTAAAACAGCACCAGGTAAATTATAGAAACGAAAACCATTTCATATCAATAATACATCAGTATAACAAATTAACTACCCACGTCCCCAATCAAATTCAAATAAGAGATCAGGCAACAACACTGTCTTCTCTTTAACCTTACGTGAATCCTGACACATCGCCAATTTAACCACAATCAACAACCAACTGTCCAATAACATCATTACATACTATTTAAATCATCTGTCCCCTTTAGCAGCAGAGTAGAAAATAGTCTACCTTTAGACAGAAACAACCTGTATTTTGTTTTTATTCTAAACAAGCTGTACCCGGCATGCGTTGCAATGCCACTCAAAGAAAGAAAGGGCTCGTGAGAAGGGGCCGTAAATATAAGGTTCAAGTGTCGATCGGGGGTGGGACACTTAAGCCCTTGTGTCGCCATCCCCCCACCCAAGTGTGGTGTCCCTGCCCCCGTAGGAGAGTGAAGTTTTCCCTTTTAGCAATGGACTTGGGGGTTGGGGCGAGAAAGGGCCCTAAATATAAGGTCCCGGTGTTGGTCGGGGGTGGGACACTTAGGCCCTTGTGTCGCATCCCCCCCCACCAAAGTATGGTGGCCCTGCCCCCAATGGATAGTGAAGTTTTCCCTTTTTGCAATTGACTTGGGGGGGGGGGCGAGAAAGGGCCCTAAATATAAGGTCCGGTGTCGATCGGGGGTGGGACACTTAGGCCCTTGTGTCGCATCCCCCCACCCAAATGTGGTGTCCCTGCCTCCCATAGGAAAGCGAACTTTTCCTTATTTGCAATTGACGTGGGGGGCCCCAGAAGGGGCCCTAAATATAAGGTCCCGGTGTCGGTCAGGGGTGGGACACTTCAGCCTTTGTGTTGGCTTCCTCCCATTCAAGTGTGGTGTCCCTGCCCCAAATAGGAGAGCGAATTTTTCCCTTTTTTGCAATTGACATGGGGGGCCCGAGAAGGGGCCCTAAATATAAGGTCCCGGTGTCGGTCGGAGTGGAACACTTCAGCCTTTGTGTTGGCTTCCTCCCCCCTAAGTGTGGTGTCCCTGCCCCCCATAGGAGAGCGAAGTTTTCACTTTACACAATATTTGTGTAGTTCTTATTTTCGCCACCAGGTGGATATTGGGTTTTTCAGGGCTTTTATCCCTTTTCAACCCCTTTCGGGGGGGGGGGGTCCGGGTTCTAAGGTAGCCTATCTTTTCCGCAGTGTCCTAAAGAGTAATTCTGCAAAGTTTGGTCCAGATAGGTCAAAGGGCCTAAGAGTGTATAAAGGACAAAGAGACAAACAAAGAGACAAAGAAACAAAGAAAGAAAGATATATTCATTTTTATATATATAGATGACAAAATACCTATATATTTTCATTCATGTGATTTATTGGGTTTCATTATTTTGAAATGTTTTATTATTGTGTTCAGAAATATTAAAATCTGACATTTAATTTTTTTGTTGTAAGCTATTTTTGTGTACAATTTTATTTATTTCAAAATACAGGAAAAGAAATATTTTTCTTTTAAATTATTTAATATTTAATTTTTTTCGATTGAATTTTGTTTAATTTGGTGGAATTGGCTTTTAATCTGATGGATAAGAAGTCCACGTGCAACAATGAGGAGAGATAACGAGATTATGGTTAGAGTGTGCAAATTTCTAACAATTGAAAGCGAGAATCAGCTGAAAGTTACCGAAAAAGAAAAGGTTGTGTCGATATAAAAGGAGATTTTACCATTTGAATTTAACCCAAACTGCATTGATTCTTAACATGCAAGAAAAAAAAGTTAGAATTAACTCTATTGATATGTAGTGCTAAATGCTAAAACCCTAGCAGCGGGCTCTTCGAACTGTGACGTACGTTGAGACGACACAAGTAAATGGTCCAGGAGCTATTCCTTAATTTTCATATGTAGGTATTTCGTAAAGTTTAAGTTTGCAAACACATTTATTTTCTTAGGCTGAAATCTGTAGAGAGTTGTATAAAGTAAAAAAAAGAAAGAATAAAAGCCTAATAAAATTCACAAGAAAATAATGAGAAAAGTTAATGAAATTAGTTTATATCATTCAAACATTTACTATGATTCTTCTTCAATTCTAATAAAGAAATTTTTCTGCTATTTTTTTTTTCAGGATAAAATTTCATATAAATAAAATTTCGTTATATGTAAATTTAACACAAAGCAACGGCGTGTCAGCGTGGTCTTGTGGCTTAGACGACGCGCCGTTAAAAGTGACTAACATCCGCGTTGGATTATCATATGTGTGTAACTTCATATTCATCTTATAGCCTTCGTTTGTTGTGAAAACCCCGGGGTTAGGTTGTACAATTATGTATTTATTTCTTTTATTATCTATCCTCACTGTATTCATTTACTTAGAAATATATATATTCCTTTTCTTAAATCTATTATCTTTATTTTCTAAATTAGTTGTCCTGCTCTATCTGTTTTTATCTTTATACACAAATCTAGCACTGGTTTCTTAATCGGCCCTTGCGCCGGCAAGGGTTTGAAGAAAAACCCTACATCAAGAGTGGAGTTCCTCTGGCAAAGTGCTTCTCGAATCGGCATGACAGAATGGCGCGGGCCTTGTTTACAAACAAGCCCCTCCTTAATCGCTTCACAGGCAAGCACCGATTCTCCTTCTCACCAATCCTTTCTTTAATTTTACGAAGTATTTTCCGGGCCCAGCAGCTTCGTGGAAATGGACTGCCTACTGCTTTAATATTACTTAACCCTTTTCTTACATGTCCGCTGGTCAAACCACGGATAAAGCGTTACAACTCTTTACTTTCTTCTTCTTCTTTCTTCGAATTTGTCCGGCTATGGACCACTTGAAATAACTCGTCATGATTATTTTTCTCCCTTCTTTCTTCTCTTCCAGTATTCTTTCATTCTTTCTCCATGTTGTTTCTTCTTTCTTCCGTCCATTTTGCACCTAATTTTCATTTTTATTAAATAACATTTTTATCTATGTCTCCCTATCGTTCTGCTATAAAAATACAGTAACGGGAATGAGTTTCCAGTTATTCTGTTGAGTGTGAGCTTTGCTTTTTACAAAATGTCAAGTTTCTATTTATTTTTTTAATAAAAAAAGATTTGATTTGAATGCATTAGAATGAAAATCGGTTCATAGTCACCAAAATGCTTCATTGTTAATTTTCCATTACTTATAAAAAGATAAAAAAACATAGGATTTATCTTACAACGAAAGACTATGTAAAACTTCGGTTAATTTTTAGAGTTATTAGATAAGAAGATATAAAAACATATAAAAACGCACATAATTACAATTCACTGAGTAGCTTTTGAAATTTTTGTAGCCAGTAACCCGAGATAGCCTGTTTTAAGATTTTTAACCATCTGCAGCTTGGTGAAACCAAAGAAACATAAAGAAAATACAGCTGCAGATACTGAGTAAAACCAACTAAAGATGATTAAAAAACCTAAAACAGGCTGTATTCGATTGACGGTATCAAAAATTCCAAAAGCAGCTTCATGAATTTCATTTGTGTGTTTTAATTCTTTTCTTATATGTTGTTAATATCTCAGGCACATTGATATTCTCCTATTATAATATCAGAGTTAATACATAACTTTAGAATAAAAGGGCACCGACACAAATAAAAGCTAAAAGGAATTTAACACATTACAAAGTAGAAGGTAATGCCTTTACAACGATGCTTTCTTAACTGATAAAATACAAAAATAACAAGTTCTTGAATTCAGACTGAGACCAATAAGAATTGCGGATTTATGGGATGCTAACGTAGTCCAATAATAACTTGTTGCCAAGGAACCAATGGTGGAACTGCTTGGAAGGATTTTGAAACATCATAGAAGTGCATCATGGAGATGTCATGGAAGTCTTGAACTCGAAGCTTGAAAACAAACGTCAGTGTGTTTGAGGAAACCTATTATTTAAGGAAGAAAAAAAATAGAAACTTTCTTCTTCTTTTCTTTTTTTTAAGAGTATAAGGGATGGGAGGCTTAATGTTGGAAGTTTGTAGTTTTATTAAACCATATTCAGCTATTAATTGTACAGACATAGTGTCATAACAAGTGGGGATGGTAAGAATAATATACGAAGGAAAAGGGAAGGAAACGGTTTGACTCTCTGCATAAAATGAAAAATTACTGGTCTTGAGATTTTAATCTTAAGTTTTAAGTCTAAATCTTATGTTAATACGTGTTTTACAAAGATTTGAATAAATAGTAACGTTTTATTTTTCTCATCACGAACATTATTTGAAAATTCCCCATCTTCCTGTGAGCTGATCATTTTCTACTTTTACTTTTCTACTTTTAATTACAAGATAAAATCTATTTATTTTATTTCAATCTATTTTGTAGATTGTGTATTATTCTTTACGTATTGTGTTTTTTCCATCTTTTGTAAGTGATCAAGAACAATCGTAGTTCAGAAATGTGACTGTTAATAAAGGCTGCTTTTAGGCCAGGGATGCACAACCGTAAGAATTCTAAGGACCAATATTTCTGATGGAGGGCCGCAGCGTCCTTTTCTCTAACCTTCCCCCCCCCCCATGTATATCTTACTAATTAATAATTTGATAATATCATTATAATAATTATTATTAATGATATACGTAATTTACATAAACTTAAAATTAATAAATAATGCGTTGTTTCATACTTCATAACAGCTATTGCAAGTTACGACATTTTTCAATGTATCTTTTGGCAGCAATATAAAGACTCAAATTTAATTTTAGGCTTGACACTACCGGCTAGAGGGTCGCGGGTTGTGCACCATTGTTATAGACCATGTTACAGAAAATAAAGTTCACATTCATGTTTAATATATTAATTTGCTTGCTTAATTTTAGTTTAAGATGTTATGGGCTACGAAAATCTTTACCTTATTCAATGCAAACTTCATTACTAATAAAAAAAAGTAAAACTTTTGCTTTTTTTCCCTTTTAATTGTTTTTGAATTAGTGTTATTACAAACAACATCAGAGTTCCTTTTGTTTTTAAATGAACAAGAACACTTCCTCTGCTATTGTTTTTTTCTTTTCTTTTTTTTTTTCTTTATTGTTTGTTTTAATGCGCTGTTCGAGTAAGATTTATTGGTTTTTCTTCTTCCGTTCTATAAACTTTGAAAATTCAATTTAGGAAGCTGTGATGTTGTTTTGCAGTACTAAACAATGCGAAAGCATTATGAAAGAGATGAGTTGAAATGTATATTTCAAATTGAATTCGATTACAAATTTAAGACGATTTATGAAAGGCTTTATAATTTCTTACTTTTCTCTTCAGAAATGAAGATACCCTTATAATAAAAACAGGAAATTTCCATATAGGTCACAGTATTACAATAGATCGTGATAAATACAACATTGGAACTTAATGAGTTGATATTATTTTTCCCCAACTTTAAAGTTTTATTAATTTACATGTCATTAATCATTTTACAGTGTGGAATAGATAGAATGATACAAGTTATTGTCTATTTGCTACTTAATTGATTTTTTAGTTAGATGTTCAGTCGTGTCCATAAAGTCTTCAGTTGAATGGTTATCAGGATCTTTTCCGAGGTTTTTATGCCGGAGGGCATGGATTACTTGTTATTCGTTCATCAATGCGTTTATTTAGAGATTCCATTAAGACTATTAAGCAATTTCTAGTTGATCGCAATTGTTCAACATTATTATAAATAGTTTTATTAATGATTTATTAATGAATATAAAATTGAAATATATTTGATAATTTTAAATGTTTTCTGTGAAATCTTGCATTACATTTTCTCGAGGTATTTTTTGTCAATTTTTTAATCCAGAGTGTTTAGTAACTCCTGTTAAAACAAATAAATCTCCTTAGATTTGTTACCATTATCGTATCTTTACCAAATATCGTAAATGACAATGCGCGACGCTCTGGGATTAACAGCGTCCACAAAATTGCACAGCGATCCTAGCAGCAAGGCCTAAAAGCACGAAACATCTAATAAAAATAAGTTAATCTACAAAATTTTTGATAATATTTATATTAAATATAAACACCAAACTTCATTCTATATAATTTATATATAAAGTTACATATGAATTTATAAATAATATAAATTTATAATATTTTTTAATTTATTATAAAAATAAATTAAAAATAATTTTGGTTTATGAACAAATGAATTTATTATTCAAAACTCTTTCGTCAGTTGAACTGGGAAAACTATGATAGCAATAATATTAAACAAATAACAAATCAATTAATTTCTTAATTATCTTTTAATTATCTTTTCACGAGACGGCTTACACGAGATTGTGTAGAAGCTTAATTTCGGATGTAATTATCTTTTCACGAGGCTGCTTAAACAAGATTGTGTTTAAAATTATTTTTTTATTTTTATAAAATATTTATATTATACCGCGAAATATTATATTTATATTTCTTATTTTTATAAATTTACTAAATTCCTATTCCTCTTGTTCTTTCTAGGTCAATACCGTATTTATAAATATGAACTTCTTTATTTACTTTTTATCAGCATGCATATGTATTGAAATTTGATGTTTCCAGGCCAAGCAATTATCGCTCTTTCACACGAAGCGACCATGGCAGCGCCGCCAAACACTACAACAATCGAAGAAGCTCATTAAAGTGACTCAAGCAATTCAGGCGACGGCAAACCTTTAATTTCTTTTATATATTTATTTTACCAATGCACCTAAACTTCTGAAAATTTAAATATTAACTTGTGAAGCATCTGGGATTTCTATTTTCTTATTTTTAATTATCAAAATATTCTTCAATTAATTAAATTAAAATTCAAAAACAGACAATTTTTTGGGAGTTGTCGAGGTAGTACTCGATATTTCCAACTTAAAAAAAACTTGTCGAACACATAAATGCTAAAAAAATTCATAAAATAATGATTTGTGTTTAAGATATTTATTATAAGTTAAATAGTTAGGCCTAGTTTTTAAAAAAAATTAAAATTGTGTTTTAAAAATTGTTTGAGATTAATTTTTTACGTGCTATCAAATAATCATAATAAAAAACGTTTTCATTTAAGACTTTCTAAATATCATGCAGATTCATTGGATGCTGTTCGTTTTCAAAAATAAATTTGTTTTGAAACATTTTTTTTACAGAAATAAATTTTTTAAGTATTGTAATCTCCTTATTTTCTTCCAATCTCCTTCCTACTTATTTGCACTTTAATAAATAACATACAACATCTTCGTCTTCAAAAATATATTTTAAAAAACTTATTTATTTAAACAAATTTCCGAAAATTTGTTTAATTAAATATTTTTTTTTAAATATATCGTTAAAGAAGATGTTGCATGTTATTTAATAGAAATAAATTTTAATTAATTCTATTAAAATCCGTTTATAAAAAAAAAAATGTTGTTTGTTCATAAATATTTACGAACTTCTAATAGGAATTTTTCAGTGTCAAATTCACAAGAGTAGTTTCGTTTTAATCGTGTTTTTCAACACTTCTCAAAGCGAAAATGTACAGAAACAACCTTCTTGTCGCAACGAAAATCGCGTCTCGTGTGAAAGACTCCACTGAAATCTATAGAACGATTGTGACCGCGCGGCCAGCCTGGCGATTTCAAAAATCGCGTCATGTCGCGATTACAATCCTGGCAGCGCTGCCAGAAGCGACTAAGCGGCCACCTAGCAAAGGCTCTACTGAAATCTACAGAACGACCTGGCGGCATGATCGTGGCGGCGCCGCCATGGTCGCGTCGTGTGAAAGAGCGCTTAGGTTCGCTGCTGTCAAATTGTCTCACAGATTAACAATGGTTTAATCCCAGATTGTCCCGCATTGTCATTTATCTCATTATTGAAATACGATTGGCAGAATCCTATTATTATTATTGTAATTGTTCATTCTGCGCAGTAACGAGAGAACGTATTGTTTCAATGAAAACAAAATCTAGAATATCTAATGAATCTGCTGTAAATGCACGCAACTAAATGATATCATTAAAAACGTGTCTGCTTTCTTAAGCAGTTACCACTATTATAAGAATATAGAAGAATAGTCTAACATTAAACAGTAAATAAGGAAACTGTGTCTGCAAATAACATAAAATTATGCTTGGGAGAAAAAAAAAAAGACTTTTTAAACAAAATTTGAAAACAGATTTCACTTTGAAGTGGCATTCTTACTAGTGGCTAACGATTGAACTAAAAAATATTTTAAAGTTGCTTCTCTACATTGTTGATTTAAAGAGTTGAAAATTAGGGCAATAAATGCTAATAAATTGATTTCTAATCCTATTCAAACAGAAATTCAAGATTTGGATGAAACAGCAATAAGGGTTCCTACAAAAACTGAGAATCAGAAAATTATTTTTATATTTATGTTAATACATAGACAATTTTATAATCCCAAACTGTAGTTTTTGTTGGAACCCTTATTGCCGTTTCATCCAAATCTTGAATTTCTGTTTGAATAGGATTAGAGATCAACCTATTAGCATTTATTGCCCTTATTTCTAATTCCTTACATTAACAATCTATAGAAGTAACTTAAAATATATTTTAGTTCAATCTTTAGCTTCTTCCATATTTTTATTTTGAGCCATTATCTTTAAAAAATTATTATCTTAAGATGAAATGAATTTTTTGTTTACTAAAATTTCCTAAAACTTACTTTAAGGTCTTCAATAATGTTGGTCGATTGTAGAAGTCCAATCTGAAAATCCGCTTCTAAAACATCCTCCATTGTTTGGAAGGGTAATTTGTTTACTTTTACGGCTAAAGAGGAAGTCAAGGTGGAGACGTAACTTTGATTAGTTTGGATCAGTGATCACAATGATTACTATTGATTAGTTTGGATCAGTGATCACAATGATTACTATTGATTGGTTTGTTTTTTTAAATTTACTGATATGCAAAAAACACACTATTTTTCAAACCAAACATATGTCAATGCAAAGAGCATGATGGAAACATAGAAAGAATGAAATTGATTTGTAGCTGTTTGTAGGAGAAAAAAAAATCTATGTTTCAGAAAACTAAAAAGAGATACTAAATCTGGCCAGTTTTATGGCGTGACTTATCTTTTTGATAAAATTGAAATTTAGTTGCAAAGGAAGATGGAGTGAATGGTTAAAAGTAGTAAAAGATTTATGTAATCGAGGAAAGCAGAGAGAAAGCAGTTTATATGAAAATCATAATAAGGTCAAGGAATATTATTTGCCGGAAGTATTGCTTCGATTAGATAATGATAGTAATCGTGATATTTTGTTTGAGATTGATTCTGGAGCAGCATCTTCCTCTATCAGTGATAGATGGGTTCCTTTGCTTTGGAAATTGGGATATCCATCCAGGAACACTGCAAGTTGCACTTGTACGGCAGATGGACACAAGTTAAAAATAGATTCAGTTAATACTATAAATGGTCAATAATTATACAATTTTAACTCCCCAGATGACAATTACATATCTTGGTTTCTTTGTAGATGTAATTGTAATGCCTAATTTGGATAGTGATGGTTTGATCAGACGAGATTGTGAAGAAACAACCCTACCGTAGCCAGTACTCGTCGCCCTGAACCCCTATATCCGAATTCCCCTACCCAGGAGCGTTTAACAACGTAATGCTGAAATAAAAAAAAAAAATCTCTCAGTTAGCAGGGTTTTTTTTACGCCAACAATAAGATGTTTCGTTTTTATGTAAATTATTTGAATCACGTATTTAGATATATGGAATCAACGCAAGTAATAGTTTGATATTTACATTTCTATTTAAAAATAGTTCAGTATTTATTTTTCATTAAAGTACTAGTTTCATAAATTATTTTTACTACTTATACATTAGTTAGAATTTTATGCTTCTGGAAAAAAAAATAATACGAATCTAATCACTTTCATTCAACAATCTTTGAACAATGCACGTTTATCAATATCCTACAAAAGAAGCGAATTTGAGACAAAGTTAAATAAATCAATTTTTAATAAAGACAAAAGATTACAAGAATTCCAAAACATCACGAAATGTTGTCAAGTGAATACATCATTTCTATTCCTCCTATAATAGATAATTTTTGTTCTTTCTCTATCTTTTCTTGTTTAATTTTTTTTTAATAAGATTAACGAACATGAATCCATTGTTTGAATTTTGTAAAAGGTATTTAAGGTCTAAAGATTTCATGTTTCTTTGTTTTCGATGCCTACTGTTTTCAACGTTTAAAATTGATTTCAAAATCCAAATTTAAATACAGATATTAATTAGAAATTATCGATACATTATCAAAAACCTTGAAACTTAGAACCTTTTTGAAAATTATTTCATTTTTATTTCGTATCTTTGGACAACGATCTATGGATTACTGAATATTTTGAAGCAATATTTCTTTTGTAACCAAAAGCAATTTGTAAGTTGTGCCTTCGTTTGCTTGCTCAATTATTTCTTCAAATATTTCGTTTATATTTTAAGAAAATTATTTCAATCAAAGTTTATTCAGAGAGAATGAGAAACCATTCTTCTTTGAACATTTTTATTCGTTTCTTTTTATTTTGGTGTTTTCCTTAGTTACGGTACAAATTAATACAGTCAGACCTCGATATAAGGTCACCCGGATATAAGGTCACCCCGCATATAAGGTCACTTTTCTAAAGTCCCGGCTCATTGAATAGGAATTCTATGATATGGATTATCGGATATATGGTCAGGTCTTAAATACCATAATCGCATATAAGGTCACGTCTGTGATTTCAGTAATTTTCACGTGTCTGTGTTAGATGCAGTTTTGTATATTCAGAAAAGTTGGAGCTTTGTGCCAAACACATGCATTTCAAATTGCTTTCGATATGGTTTTCAACTTTCTACAAATAGTGTGGCCGAAATAACAGATGAAGATAATGAAGACGATATTCTTTTACCTGTGTTAATGCAAGATCTCAGAAAACACTGCTGTGCTATAGAATGGGAAGATGAATACGTGAGAATTGATGATGAAATTGCTATCACAGCTCAAGCTTCGATTTCCGAAATTGTTTCGCAAGTTTTAGATTCTAATGTAGTTGAAAGTGAGAATAACGACAGTGATACTAAACGTGAAGCGGTGACACAAGCAGAAGCACTCAGAGCATTAAATTTTCAGAAACTACAAAACTTAGACAACATTGTACAAAAGATGAAACCGAAATCGCGATTGTCCTGTATTATGGATTATTTTAAGTAATGTCAGTTGTACATCAGTGCTTTGCTTGAGCATTCTAGTACTATTTGTGTACAACTTCATTCCGAATTAAAATTTTAAAAAAATAATTTCTTTCTGATTCTTTTAATTTTAATTGGTTCAGCTAAATTAAAAAATTCTAACCTAAAAAAATGATATTTCTATGTGTATTAAATTTTACAAAGAATTATACTGTATTTATATAATGATTATTTATTGACAAATGTATAATTCATATAATTAAAGATTTAATATCTCACTTTCGCAAGCATATTAATCTCACATAAATACCTCCTACTAAACTTAAACCAATAAAAATTCTGATGGATTCTGAAGCAAATTAAGTTTAAATATACCTTATGTGAGTAGAAATGAAGACACTATACTTTTTACTTGCCATGGACTTTGGTTTTTTTAGAACACAAAACATATATCAGCGCCACTTTTACTGAACTACATTTTCGGTTTTGTCTTAGCGCTGTACATGACTTTTCAGTTTCGATTAATACTAGGCTTATTAACAAAACATTACCGTTAATAAATCAAAACAAAAAACTATTAGAGTAAAAACATTGTAAACTAACACCTTCCCTCAATATTTTATAAATCTGCAACCAGGTCCATTAAAGTTCCAAATCACACTAGACCAATGACACTGGCACATTCTCTGAGCTTCACTGCTTCCACTTTGCCTGTCAAATTCTCGCTTGCCACGAATATCAAATCCACTGCCGGCACCTCCGCGACCTATGCCTCTTTCCCTATAACCTCGGCCACCTCCTATTCCTCCTCTGCCACCTCGTCGGGGTTCTCCTCCATTCCGAGGAGGTTCACGTTTCCTGAATTCTTTGATTGGAGACGGTCCGCTAGTTCGTTCTTCTCTGTTTCGTTTATTCTTCCTCTCTTCAATATCTTGAGTCACTTCTCGAGGAGAATTACTAAACTTTATAATTCTTTCGGTGGTCGGCTTCTAGGAGCGAGCTTTGTTGTTTTCTTCTTTCTTTGGTGGTGGGGGTTCCTGTGGCTTGACTTGTTGTGCTTCTTTAAAACCTTTTTTTGTTGTCACACTAAGTGCACGTTCGCCTTTATCAAGACCAAGTTCATACAGTCGAGCGTTAGCTCTTGCTGTAGCCACTGTTTTTCCTTCCATATGATTAGACACTTATCAGTTCCACCAACACACGTTGAAGTGATTCCCAGCTTGGCTAACTTGCTAGTAGACAGCAGACTTTCGCTGAAAGTTGGAGTGTACAGCACGTCTTTCACTGTGATAACTCGTACTTTATTCCCATTATCGGTTTTGCATCGTAGAACACTACTGCCAACACCTTCCGCAGTGATCACTCGATTGACTGCTACCCGTACTTTTGTCCCTACGGTGGTGTCTAAGCATGTGAAAAACTTTGTATCACAGCTCAAGTGCCTTCCCGTTCCTGAATCCACATACCACTTATCCCGGTCGCCTTCACCCACTGTGAAGCACATATCAGGATCTGAATCTCTTTCCTGACTGACCATATTTGCCTTAAGTAGTTTCTCTTTTTCTAGGTTTTTGTCTGGGTTTTTCTTTTTTCAAACTCTTTTTTCATTCGGGACAATCACGCTTGAGATGACCTGCTTTCTTCTTAAAAAAACAGCTCCCAAAAACTGTGATGCTCCGCTTGCAATGCCTGATCTTGGAGTACTTTTATTTTGCCTTCTCGGCGTGTAGACTTTAAGAGCTTTCTCTTAACCTGCTCCCCGGATAAATAACCAACTCGCCTTTGGTACTCTTCGAGCATTTTCATCTTCACGAGGCTTAAGCGTCAGATCTTTATCTGGTCTAGTCTCCAACGCTATTATCAGTGTTGCGTAACTATCCGGTAAGCTGCTCAGCATAAATCCTACCGCCAGTCTGTCCGCGATTTCTTCCCCACATGCTGTAATTTGTTCCAGATTGTCCTCCATTTCGTGAATGTGCTTTTTCATATTACCACCATCCTGTAATTTTCTAGAACACAATCGCCTTAGTAGGGTTACAATGTTTGACAAAGTAGCCTTTTGATGGTACTCTTGAAGTGATCGCCGCGCTGCCTGCGCTGTGGTAGCCTTCCTGATGTGACTTAGTTGGTTATCATCCACTCTTAGACCAATCACTGCCCTGGCTTTCCCATCCCTTGACAGCCATTTACTATCTGGATTATCTGGAATTGCCTCATCTACCACGTCCCACATACCTTCCTTTATGAGCAAAAGTTCCATCTTGAATTTCCATGTTGGATCATTACTGTTATTTAGCCTTTCAATTACAATTTTGTCTGACATTCTCACAAAAGAAAAACAAGTCTAACTAACTTCACTCCCGGTTCGCAATGTCCGATAATTCACTTGCTTTTAAAACTTCTTTATGCATTTAACTCACGATTTAAACTTGGCCGGATGCTTTGGACACGTCATCTGGGCCCATAACCTGATGGATTCTGAAGCAAATTAAGTTTAAATATACCTTACGTGAGTAGAAATGAAGACACTATACTTTTTACTTGCCATGGACTTTACAGCAATGGACGTAGTTTTTTTTTAGAAAAAAAAAACATACAACAGCGCCACTTTTACTGAACTACATTTTCGGTTTTGTCTTAGCGCTGTACATAACTTTCAGTTTCGATTAATACTAGCCTTATTAACAAAACATTACCGTTATTAAATTAATTAAAACCAAAAACTATTAGAGTACAAACATTGTAAACTAACAGTTCACATCCTGAGAGCCCGAATAGAAAAAATTCGATCCAATAGTATAATTTCCAAGAACACTCACATTAAATTTCTTGTTTCCAGCTAAAACGGTTTCAGAGATGTGCATACACTTCGAGAAAGTTTGCGCCCCCCCCCCTCTTTTTACAACACTTAAGGGTGGTAAATCAAAATGCCAATAGCTTCCTTTTTCCAAATACAACCTGAGGAAGAATTCTGCCAAACTTCAGTTTCCGGGCTGTAAGGGAAATAGGAGAGTTATTGATGAGTCAGTCTGTGAGGGCTTTCTCATTTATTAGTCTATAACTTATTAAAATAGATTTCATTAATTACATTTTACTTCCATGGAAATCATTTGTGGCCGGAAATTGAACTTTCACATTTATAAGTTTCTAAAGTTCAATGAAGTTCTTACTTTATTGATTTTCTTTTTGAAGATTCTTCTACGTATTGAATCAATCATAAAAAATTTTGAAAGAAATGTTCTATTTCGTTTTTAAGTAAATTATTGGAATCAGAACTTATTAAAGTATGTGAAAAATCAAAATTAATAATATTTAATTACTTAAATTTCTATTTCTCGAAATTTGTGTGTAAAGAATAAATTGCTAAGTTAAAGCTTAGGAAAAAGAAATAAACATTACTAAATTAAATTAGATTTAGTGTATAAGGTTTTAAGAATTTGAAGTTTTTTAATATATAATATAGATTATATTGTACATCTACAGTTTATTATAATATTATAATATACTTTATTATAAATTTTTAATTTAGTAATTGAATTTTATCTGAGAAATAGCAACTATTTCTTATTAAACCTAATAAATTAAAATTATATTTTTGTATATATTATTATTGCATTACTATTATTTATATTAAAAATTTTATCAATTACAATATCTTATGTATCATTTTAATCAGTTATTAAAATTAGCAATATATTTTTATGTTGATAGGTTGTATTTTATACGACAAATGAATACTATTTTTCTGTGTTATTATGATTAAAAATAAATGCAATTGAATATTTTTAGAATTATTTATATTATGCATATAATAATAATAATAATAATTACGTGGTCGATCGTCTCATGCGTAGTGTGGCATTTCCTGCATTTGTCGTCATGTGTGTTTGCATCGTGTAGAATGTGTTTCTTGTAGTTGCGTGTGGAGATGACTTGGTCCTGTATTGCGATCATGAACCCTTCGGTCTCCCCAAACAGCTCACCACTCGACAGCCATCTGTTCGACGCTTCCATGTCGACATGAGGCTGGCTGAGTTCGTGATGATGTCTGCCATGGAGTTCCTTACGAGCCCATGATTCACGCAGCTGCTGAGTGTGGGTGTCAGGGGTGGTGAGTGTTGGAGAAGAGTTTTCGAGGTTCAGGCGTGTGAGGTGTGTGTCAGCCTTGACAATGGCTGAGTGAAGTGAGGAGTCTTCTGCTCTTTGGTGGAAATGTTCCCTAAGTGTATGTACTTGTTTTTCGTGTAGGGTGATGAGGTTGATAAGTCCTCGGCCTCCCTTCTTGCGGGGCCCACGTAATATCAGGCTCTCCCCTTCTCTCTCAAACAGACTACCTCCACCGACACAATCAGGTAGCATCGATCGTTCATCAACAACTAGCACACAAACATTCACTTATTAAGAGCACGCTCCCGTACTACAAGTACATACCACAAAGCGTATTAGAATCACCCTCA